>JASAOG010000048.1:1720000-2220000 GCA_030265305.1 Biomphalaria pfeifferi
GTTAACTAGTACATGCTATCGTATTGCCACTATTTGTTCTTGTCTAAAATAACAAGCCCTTCAATATACATATCCATATACAATTTACAATGCTATCATTTGTTACTTAATCATTCAGTGAGAATTGATGACACCATGACATTTATATATATATATATATATTTAAATCTAGTAGCCACATTTACAGCAGAACACACATATGAAATTTAAAAAGTAAAATCTGAAAAAAAATCTTTAACATTTAGAAAAAAAACTAACTTTCCTTTATTGATACCAACACCAAAGATAGCTGGACATTCACTACGGGGTAAAAGTAGAGGGCTTGTTAATCTGATCACTGAAATAATGTAAAAATAAAAAGTTGTTAATCACAAAAGCAATAATAACATTTCATGACAAGAGCTATAGATATACATATAAATAAATATAACTATTCAACAGCTCAATAAAGTCTATGTACATAGGTAAGCAGTAGGATCAGAATCAGAATAGTAGAAATATTTTAGTCTCAAGGGGACAATAAAATAGTTACTGACGGAAAGTGTCTCACTCATCTGATAGTACTTGTTTTTCTACTAATACTCAGCAAACTAAGATTCTACTTTTGTACTTTTGAATAGTAAAGGTACATGTATCTATCTGTCTGTAACATTTTTATAATATTAATTTCAAAATCTAAGTTCTTACATGACATGTACTTTTCTTAGTTTTGTAGGTAGTTATGTTTTAATTACTATCATTTATATCGAACAAAGAAAGCTATACAAATAAAGAGCTACCCAAAAGTTTTTTTTTTAAGTTTTATTTATCCTCAAAATCAACACTTTGTCATCAGTGCATCTACAATAAAGAATTGCCCTTGTACCTTAGCAAACTGATCACTCATAGGCCCTGCGCTCCATGGACTCTTCTAGTGGTGCCACATTTCTCCCTCAAAAGATATGGTTTGCTGGCTCTTTCAGTTGATGGACCAAAGACAACATGGCACACTACTTTCAAGAAAAACATTAAGACCTATGTGTTCAAAACTTCCTTAGATTAGTTCATCATTTCAACCCTTGTGTTTGTCAAGTGGTGGTTCAGTGTTGTGTTGTCTTAGTTCACTGCTGTCCTGGGTTTTCCACCCCCCCCCCCCACCTGAACAGTGTAAACCAAAACATAAGAGTACTAGCATATAAACTACGAACTAAATGAACAAGAAATAAATGTCTTTTAATTGAACCATTACGGAATGAACAACAAGTGTTCAACACAAACAATGTTTAATAATACATAATTGTAAACTAACAAGATATCTCCATATGTATCAATTTCATAGTGGTGAAAGTACATTAATAATTATTCAAATAGCACACCAATAACACACCTTCCACACACACACTACATCTTGGCACCCTACAGATCAGCAGCTTCATACACATCCACAACGATTGCTAACAATATGGCTACAAGGCGGAAAGGCGACACTCTTTCCTATAGCCCCAAGCCTAACACCCTGAAACGACAGAAAACCTAGATCTAGCGATGCTACTACAACAAAGAACTTTTCATTTGCGACACACGTACCGAAAGATTAGCCTACTTACTAAAATTATTTACTTACGTACCGTTGAAACGGGGAAAACAGAAAACTGCAACTAACCAACTAAAAAAAGGCTCTCTCTACTGCAGGAACTAAGGGTGACGTAAACACACACAATATTCTAGACAACAAATCGCACCTAATACAAACTACTTCCTATACATTAAAGCACAACTATTAAACACAAACAGAAAACTTCACGCATGCACGACAGTGTTTATGTTTGTAATGTTATCACACCACCTTGAGCCTACATTATGTTTGCTAATTAATAGTGCTGTTGCTTTTCAGAACTATTTATTTCAATGGAACACATTCAAAATAGTTTTTTTTTTCAGCCAAGATCAATGATGTAAAAAAAAAAAAACTAAATATAATTCAATTGATGTATCAAGGCTTAATAAGCAAAATATAACTAATAAGATAATATTTTAGTTTAATCAAAGTATTTACATCGAATTAGCTTATTATGACTTTGAAATGGCTTCAAAAATATAATGAGTGGAGAGGCATTACATCTAAATTTAGTAGTGTATTCAAGATGTAAGAAAGTACTCAAACTTGAGTCTGACAATCACAACCAAAACTAATCTTGTTATAGTTCTGGCTGTTACCTAACTGGCAAGTGTCTCAAATTTTCTCAGACAAACTCATGCAGCTTCATGGTATGTCTTCAGAAATAAACCTTGAGGAAATAGCAAATGAATAACCCTTTAGGTATTGAGATTACAAATACAGTAAACGCCTTAAGGCAGCTCCTGACACTGATTCGAGTTTGTGCTAAATTTAATCCCAAGCATTCCTTAGATCATGCTGGCAATATCTAGAGAAAAAAATTGTTATATGCTATGTGTGTTTGTATATATACCTACCTGACAATAGCTTGGAAATTTTCCTCACTGCTTTTTCTATAACTCTTTGTAAAGCTTCTTTCTCTTCAGGTAGCAACTGTTCATCAAAACTGTAAAATGGTGAAATTCTGATAGGTTTGTATACATCTGCGTACCCGTATTTTGAATAGGGCTGCAACATTTTACTTTTGGGATAACTGGTCATGGTCAGAGAATTTTCCTCTATATGATTTTTAGCTGTAGGTCTATTGACATTCTGATGATCGATTAAATTGAGCTGTGTTGATGTTGAATCATGAAGAGAATCACATAGTAAGAACACAGAGGTCCAAGTGAAAATAATAATAATTTCTCTCAAATCATACATTTGAGATTTTATAGTCATCAGTGAATGAATAATTTCACAAGTTAATGTCATGAAGGAAGTACGCAAGTTCAATAAAGCCAACTTTGAATTATTCGATATCATATTAGATTTATTTTCGAGTGTTAAAAAGTTAAGTCCAAATAATACAATGATTTTAGAATTAATTCCATTATATTCAATAGAAGTTATCTAAAGTCTGCTAATGAAATATCACACTATATTGTCTGTAAGTCTATATGATCATTTTCATGATGTAGACAGTTTTGAACAGTAAACACAATTAGCTATCTAAATATTGTCTAGTTGAGAGTCTAGATTTAGAATCTATCTGATCTAACATCATTTTCACTAGTGAGCGTGAATAAAACTGACTACAAGAAATCTAATGATAATATATATATATTGGCACTCAGTACACTGAGGTTCTGTCAAACCTAGCATGTGAAGTCTGGACTTGGCAGCCTGTGCATAACATCACAAAACTAGTCTAATCGGACAGAATGGCAAGTACCAGCACAGTGCTGTGGAGTACTCAAGAGCAGGACAAGACACACAGAAAGTCTCTGGTCATCCACTGCACCCAAACTTGTCCCCGGACGCCTTGCTTCCAGAGAAGGACGGGCTTTAGGGCGAGAGAGTGAGGTCGACGTGTTGCGCGAATCCTCCTCACTTTAATCCAAATTCCAGCGCGTCACTTGTCATCCCCCCCCCCAGCCCAACCAAACCAAAGTCCTGTGGCACAGGCAAGCAGTGAAGCGGTAGGTGTGGGCACACTGGAAGCCGTAGCTGCAACCCTGCACACAGGCGGCTCAGGCCATATGGTCGTTCACCACTACACAGAGAAGCAGTGGAGTCCGGCAGCCCTCTGAGTGGCTGAGCAACCCTATTTAGGAGTGCACTGCTCACCTCCATAGCATGAGGACAGGGCTAGAAAAGGTGCCCCAAAAATTAACAGACGTGGTATCACCACAAACACAAAGCTAGGGGTCTATAGAGCCGTCATCCTCCCTACATTGCTCTATGCCTCAGAAACATGGACAGTGTACAGTAAACATGCAAAGAAACTAAACCACTTCCACATGACATGTCTGAGAAAAATACTAAATGTCAAATGGCAAGACAAAATACCAGATACAGAAGTCCTTCGAAGAGCGTGTCTGCAAAGCATCCACACAATCCTGATGCAGTCCCAGCTGCGATGGGCAGGTCACGTCTACAGAATGGAAGACCACCGCATCCCTAAACTACTCTTGTATGGCCAACTAAGCTAAGGAAAGCGCTCGCAAGGTGGTCAAAGAAAGCGCTTCAGGGACACCCTCAAAGCTTCTCTGAAGGCGTTCAGCATAGACCCAGGCACCTGGGAGACAGAGGCACATGACAGAGCATCATGACGTCGCGCTGTGAAAACTGGTGCACAGGTTGCTGAGGAAAAAGAACAACGCTGGCAGAAGAAAAACGCCAGAAAAGAAAAGCAAGACAAACGACACTAGCTCCAGCTAGAATAACCTGCCCAGTGTGCGGCCGAACATTCCGGGCTCACATAGGTCTCACCAGCCAAATGAGGAGGCATAAAACCCCAGTGCAAAGCCCTCAGCACCCTGGATGACAAAGTGGTCATCATCGAACCACGATGGACGAACTATATATATATATATATATATATATATGGTCCACACATTTACTGATTTTGAAAATTTAGTCTACATTGCTGATTGCACTGAATACTGATGCTTTTGGCAGTTTTGCTTTAAATGACATATGATATTATATCTAGCTATAAGAGTCTAATATTATCTAGATTTATAGTCAATTTTCAGTCACTCCAAACTTAAACTATGAGCAGTGTGAAATTCAAAAACACTTCAGAGAACTTATTTTTGAGTAGTTTAATTTACTAGTCTAATTCATTATTATATCATACAAAACTTTATCATGATAATGATTATCATTATTGATTATACTAGACAACATTGTCTACATCACTTCGACATTATTGATTAGGCCTACATTTCAATCGTAATTTATCATTTGTCTATGTGATTAGATGTCTATATCTATCTATCTATCTTATTCTATGTCAGTCTATGTAGTAGATCTACTAGACTAGTCGAGTCTATCATCTATGATATTTATCTGGGCCTTGGCATTACATTTAATAGTAATTTCATACTTATTTAAGTACACTAGTCTAGACTACAGCCAGTTGAGTTGAGATAACCTAATCTAATCTATTATCTAGCCAATATTTTTTTTTTATTCCATTCGAATACATCTAGATAAGCTCTAGTAAATTTATAGATCTAAGTATTTAGATCTATAGGCTATAGATTTAGTCTAATTTAGAGGTCTAGAAGCCTTTAGAAGGTCTAGAAACTTGCGAAGTTTATTTTTTAATTACACACCAATCATTTACCCTTGACCTTTAAATGTATTATTATAGTTTCGCAGAATAAATACAAATTATACATGTACTTTAGAAATTATAGATTTAAATACAACTCGGCGATATGTTTTTCTCATTTACTGATTACTCATTTACTGGCAATAAAAGTTAGCTTAGCTATTAGACTTTAGTTGTAAGTTGAGATAGTTTTCTATAACAATGTCGATGCAAATATTTTTAGAGAAGACATTTCGAAACGGCTCTGCTAACACGTTTTAAAGTCAGCACTGTAGGGCCTAACACATAGATCTACAATCTAGATGTGGCCTGTTTATTGGAATTTTTTTTAAAAGGATGTGATGTTACCCCATAAACAAAACCCTATCGAAACCATTTTGGCGCGGTGTGGGGTAATAAGGTTTCATTGGGTAGATTGCCATACTTACACTCGCCCCTTTAAAAACGTTAATGGATCGGTGTGGGATTTTAGTTATTGAGCCCTTAACGTCTTTCCGCTTTCGTGCCGGTGTGGGATTTCCCCAATCACGCTAGAGCCAACATGATGAAATCTTTATTATAAAATAAAAAACAATATTATGATGTTTTAAAATTTAGTATTAATTGTCTTAAAGCTAAATTTTGCTTTGAATCCTTTTTGTAAGTAATATTAAGATTTTTAAAAAAAATTAATTAGGGTTCTATTGGGGAAATCCCTAACTGGAATAGTGAAGTTTTACCCGTATGGGCCCAATGCAGACTTTTCGTAATCAAATAGTGTATGTGTGTGCATGTCTGATTTTTTAATGTGCACACTAAAAAATATATTTATATCTAGTAATATTTAATCACACATAGAATCTAAAGGATAACATATTCGTTTTTTTTTTCTAGATTTAGATTTAAAAAAAAAAGTTTTATACATGTTAACATTTTTTTTTACCAATGAAAAAGAAGCTTTTATTTCTTTTAAGCTCGCGATATTCGGCACAAACTGGATTATTCAGTCTTCACTCTAGAACGTACACACTTGGATCAAACTAGAGCTAGCTAGATCTAAATCTGTTTACTAGTTATTAGTTATACTACAAGTTATATAGCTATAGATCTAGACTAGGTCCAGTCAATCTAGACTTTCATTAATTTAATAGATCTATTATATGAGCTGTACTTCTTGATATCATATGTTCTTCAACTCATGCCAACACTGGCAGCAGCCATGGAATGGTCGTAACTTTTAAGTTAAAGTCTTAAGCCTATCACAGGTACAGAGGACGAATGTCGAATCTCTAAGTACTCTTACTCTAACACTACTAGCAGATCTAATCTAGATAGTAGATTAGGTTTAGACTTAGAATAGATATCTAGATAATCTAGAATGCTAAGAATCTAGAGATAGATCTAGATTCTAGATCTCTCTAGACTAGTTTTATTATAATATAGGATAGGCTACTAGAAAATCGATTTAGATTAGTACGATATAGATCTAATATATATATTATATCTAGACTCGAGACCTATTAAATCTAGACTAGATTTACTATTTTACTATTTAGAATAGATTCTAGATCTAGAATCTACCATGAAATGCATCTGCAGCATAGAATTAGATTTAGTTAAGGACTTACTAGATCTTAAATTTAGCTAAATCATAGTAAATCTACTACTTTTTAGGGCAGAATATTAGATTATTAGATGTATAATCTATATGCCTATCTAGTCACGTAACCGTAAACTAATACTTAGACTTAGGACTTTGGTATATTAATATATTAATTATTATACTCATAAAGATTTTAGTTCTATTCTAATTCAAATATTTTGAGGTTAAAAAAATTGACCTAGACCTATAATATAAGATATACTTAGTAAACTTAGATCTAATAAAAGATAGTCTAGAATAGATGTTAGTTGTTATTAGAAAATATATAGAGAATAATATTTAATATGTTGTTTATATAGACTAATCTTTAATTTTTTCATACTATAGAGTATAGGCGATAGGTCATTTAGATTAAATAATTCTAGATCTAGTTATAGTCATAGACCTATAGACTTATAATCTTATAATATAGATATTTACTTTGTAGAGACTAATGTACAATAATAGGCCTACACTCCAGATCTTGACAATCTAGTCTAGAGTTTAGATTGTTTAAATTTACACAAATAAATAAAATCAAATGTTTATTTTGGTTTTAAAATCAGATATTGAGATAATACATGTCTAGCTAAAAATGTATATAGTATATCTATATAATAGACAAACAGCTAACCCTATAGCCGCTATAGACTATAGCCCTATATTGACATTGTTTTTTGGGGTTTTTTTGTTGTTTTTTTTAATGTTCCTTCAGAGTTGAAGATATCTACTTGGTAGTCTAAACCTCAAAGGAGTTTAGGGAAGTTATGGCAGTTGCGGGGTATGAACAAGACGACCATGCAGAGACCATCAAGACGACCAAACAGTCCATCGTGCATCCCACATAACCAGGTCCAGGTAGCGTTACATCTTTATTCACCAATACTCAATACATGTTAGATTTTATTTTTTGTAAATTTTAAAGACTCTAGGCTCTAGGTAATAGAATTAAATAGATCTATACAGATCTAGAAATTCTAGATCTATAAACTAGACATAGATCTAGATTATCATATTTAGATCTAGCTAGAATATCTAGAGGTCTTAATACTAATTATTATATTATATATTTTTCTACAATTTGATCTAGGATTCATTTTATAGGCTTAGCCAAGGCTTAGGCTTATTAAAATTTCATTGTGTGGATACTGTTAAAGAAAAATTACAGTCTCATCATTAGGCTATAGCAACAGTTTTTCTTATACACATACCATAAACATTTCAGGATTTGTCTTTATTGTAATTTTATTTTGTTTGTATTTTTTTTTTTTAGAAATGTCAGTTTTCTTTAAGGGCAGCTGACAATAAGAATTGTCTATGTATGCACTACAGATGTTGTTCAATATCTTTTCATGAGGAAGCCTGCTCAAAAAGGTACGAAGAATATTTTTTTTTTTAAGATTACTGATCAGTGACACCCCCCAAACAAATGAAAATTTTAATGAGATCAAATCAATTAAATGAAAAAAATGTAAAATAAATGTTAATCTTATGAAACAATAGTCAAGACCAATATCTTCAGCTTTTTGTCATTTCACAGAGATTTAAGTTCATTATTAATTTGCATAAAAAATTATAATGAACATTTATACAATGAAAATAGGGCCTACATAGAATTGTTTTTGACCTAAAACATTTTGTGTTTTGCGTCTATTGTAATATTATTTTTGTTTGCATTCTTTAAACATTTTTTAGATTTTTTTATTTTTTTTTTAACAGATCGCCACATTTTTCTTTAGGGGAAGTTGACATTAATCTTTTAGGTTAATAATAACCTATGCATGCAGTACAGATGCTGTTCATCATCTTTTCATATGCAATCCTGCTCAAGAAGGTAAGAAGAATTAAATTTTGCTTTTAGATTACTGATAAGCAATCTGAAAGAAAATTGTTAATGGGATGGAATGGATTAAAATTAAATGTAAATGAAAAAATGCTATCCTAATTTTTAAATATTCTGGTAGTGTTTTTTTTTTGTTTTTTTTTTAATGTTTTTTTAACTTTCACTGTGATCATTGTTTATTTTAATTCTAGAATAACTTTTCAGCCAACTTATTTTTTAAATTACCATCGAACTCTAATTACAACAGAATATAGTTGTATTTGTAAGAGCCTGTGATAAAGTTAATATAAATAAATTGGACAAAATATAATATTGAATGAATTGAAGCCTAGCTAGATCTAGTCTGCCATTGCCATTGATAAAGTTAATATAAATAAATTGGACAACATAATATTGAATGAATTGAAGCCTAGCTAGATCTAGTCTGCCATTGCACTTTTAGCATAGTCAAATACCAGTGCCACATTTGCTGACACCAATTCATAACATTTAATTTAAGGAGAAGATTGAACTCCAACTTTTTGTGTTGCTTAATAGGCTTTAGAAGCAACCTAATTTTTTAGCACCATTTATCATCAAGGGCTCGAAATATAACCGTTAAATAGTATGTCCACATAGATAAATGTAAGGTCTTCTGATGTTTAATTGTTAGATTTTTTTATTATTAATACAGCTTAAAGGTAGTTTTGTTACATGACTATAATATTTTTTTGTTTGTTTGTGTTTGTTCTAGCTGCTGCATGGAAGTCAAAATATGAATTATTGCCACCAGTCTTGAAGTCAGCTTGTAAAGAATGCTAAGAATTTAATGAAAATGCTGTCTTGATATCTTGTTTGTGCTGTTATATTTGTCTTTTGTGTTGGTTAATTATTCCATGAATAAAAAATTTAAAAAAAAAGTTAATTGTGTAAGTTTGATTTAAGAATGAATGATCAGAGCATGCAAGTCTTAAATATAGTACATTACCAAAAATTCTATTGTTTGCTAGTGTTCAAATCCAAAAATGTAATATAACATGTCCATTACTTTATAAATATGTTGACATTATAGCTAGATGTATATAGAGATCATGCACTGATTCAATTATTCATTATAATTTCCAAACAATTATGTCAAATAATTCTATTGCTAGATCTAAATCATCAGTGTGAAAGTAAACCTATGTAAAAGGTTAAAAATCTCATACTAAGCCATTGAGCTGCATCGGAACAAAAAGGGCATTATAAACAAAAAAATCACTAATGAATTTGTTTTAAACTACAGTATTGAAAAACATTAAAGATTATCCCTAATTAAGCCATAATAACATTTAATGTCTGAACCATCGGAGACAGTATTTGCATGATAATACCTAATTGAGCCCTAATAAATATTTCAGTTACTATATCTTTAAGACCAGCATCAGACCGATAATGGCACAATAAGGGTTATCCCTAATTGAGCCCTAATAAATATTTCAGTTACTAAACCATTCAGGCCAGCATCGGACCGATAATGGCACAATAAGGGCTATCCCTAATTGAGCCCAAATAAATATTTCAGTTACTAAACCATTTAGGCCAGCATCGGACCGATAATAGCACAATAAGGGTTATCCTTAATTGAACCCTAATGAAAATCTCAGTTACTAAACCATTGGGGCTAGTATGGACTTGACTATGGCGCGATTCTGGAAATCCCCAATGAATCCGGAAGTGGGTTTACCCATTCTGGGCCGATATTGGTACGATTAGGGTTGCCCGTATGGGTCCCTAATGACGCCAATTTGCAAACGGTACCCGCGCCCATTAGGGCGCTATTTAGGGCTGCAATTGGGGCAAAGGGGGATAACCCTAATTAAAACTGATACTGGGCCGTAATGGGCATGTTTATAGGGTACGGCCATTATTAACGTTAATAAAGCGTTTGAGCAAATCAACGGGCGTTGTCGGTATATGTAGGGCATAATATATGCCACTTCTTCACCAACGAGTCTATTCCTTCTTTTGCTTGAGACACTATTTCATCTACCTTGTTCCTCATACTGTTAATTTGTTCACACATTGCATCAACACCTTCATGTATCTTGCCAATGAGCTCATAAATCTCAGGTTTAATTTCAAATAGGTAGGTATCCGGATCTTCGTCTTCATCGATCAGGGCTTGCAGGAGACGAGCTGTAAGCACCTCCTTAGTACCACCAAGCTTCTGATAGGCCCATCGGCAGTATCGGTAACGAAGTTCCTTCCTAACTCTTAGCCTTAGCTCTTTAACTTACTTGTGAAAGTTGGTCTAATTGTTTCAAAGATGCCATTGTGATCGAATACTACCTCCTCTCGTGGAGTCGCCTATAATCCCACTTTTGACACCAATGTAAAACTTAAGGGAGGCAACTCAACGAGAAATATGTGTTTATTTACACGGAGACATGACAAACACATAGGACATCTGCCTTGAGCACAGCATCTTCATATCGGCTCTAGACTTGGGCGGAAATCGTTCTCCTTCCTAATGTAAACATCCTTCCTAGTCTGGTTTCTAGAAGTGCGCACCATCTGCACTAGCCTGGATGGCGGTGCGCATGGCAGAGCTATAGCAATAGCAACACAATAAATCAATTACAATAAATACATAAATGCTCATCAAAAGTCCTTCGCATTATAGTATTGGCCAATCTGCCTCCTTTTTTATTAGACTTTATTTGACAGGGTAGGCCTACCTGCATATTAGCCCGTTTCACCTTCAACCCTCCCCCTTTTTTTTTTCATTTAACCTTTTTTTTTTTTACATGCGCTCTTCTTGCTATAAGACAAAAAGCGCCGTAGACGCCAGAAGAACGGATTTCTGAACCTGTAAAACTGGGGGGGGGGGGGGGGGGGCGTTGGGGAGTTACAGTGCTCCTGCAGACCCCTTGCAGACTCGATGGTGAACTTGCGGCTTAGCTAAACTATCTCCAAAAGAACATTTTTAGTATTAAAAACAAATTATCACCGAAACATTTGTGCGCTAATAAGGCTATGTCATCTGCTAATTCCAAATCCTCCAGCTTTTTGTGTGAAAGTCCACTGGATTCCTTTCTCTGAATTAGAGTAGGAAGCTTCTTTTGGCAGGTGAAATCATCATAAAGGTCTTTGATTATTGTTATTACTTTATTTGGGATCCCGTAATGTCTAATTACTACCCAGATAGATTCTCTGTCGACACTATCAAATGCCTTTTCAATGTCGACAAATGTAGCATAAAGAGGAGATTGCCATTCGACAAATTGTTCTACAATTATTCTAAGTGTTGCTATATGTCTATGGTTAATACTTGATCTCCCTTTTCTGAATCCGATCTGTTCTTCCTTTAGGTGTTCATCACATGCTCCATTTATTCTGTTAAGCAGAATTCTGCTGAAAATCTTGCTTGATACAGACAACAGGTGGGAGAAATTAAGAGATGCAAATTACAGCTCAGGACTTAACGCATTTGGTCCTCAAAAACACACAAATGTAGACTGCTACGAGGCGAATCTAACAAAGATGGAACCTTGCATCGAGAAAAAGAGATCTGCACACCTTGCTCACCAGACAAACCCTAGCCCAAAATCTTTATAGGCCTTAAAAACTGCTAATAAAGAGAAAAAACAAATGGCTAGGCTACTAACAATTTTTGGAGGGATACCTGCAACAGAATCCATAAAAGTCTCTGATTAGGAAATAGTAAAGCTCTGTTTGATTTCATAAAAGCGGCTCAGGATCCAACAGTGTCTAAGCATACCCGCCCCCACCCGGCCTATCAAAATCTGGAGAAAAGATCACGGTATGGACAGAACACTACCTCGATGTCTACATCACACAAAATACAGTAAACGATGTTGTCCTATCTTTTTTTTTTTACCAGATCTTCCATTATTGAAATGCATAGATCAGCTACCGAGCCCTGATCGTCTTTAAAAAAAACAACAATAAATTGCATGAAAAAAATAGAAAATATCCAGGAAGTGATGGCATTCCAGCGGAAGTAGTTAAGGTCGACCAAATACTCCTGCTCCCAGAAATCTATAATCTTCTCTGCCACAGCTGGGAAGCAGTTCATATTCATGTTGCATTTTACGCCTCGAGAGACAACCTTTTCACTTTGCAACTTCTTGTGTGACTAAAGAAGCCAATCCTTGATACACAGCTGCGGTCGCAGGTTGGACATCTGTAATCACCAGGTGCCGTTGCATTTTCATCCTTTTTTCTGTTTCTGTTGTGTATGGCATCTGCAATCCGAGATCCTTCTTTTGTGCTCTCTCTCCATGTGGATCTATCCAGTGCTACTTTTTCCCAGATGCTAGTGTCAATTTTGAAGAGCTTCAAGTCGCTTTTGCATACATCCGTATACCGTAAAAGTGGGCGACCAGCTGCTCTCCTGCCTTCTATTAGATCGCCATATAGAATGTCTTGTGGAAGTCGACCTACTGGTATTCTACGAACGTGGCCAAGTCAGCCAAGGCGTCATCACGCAGGTCCGGTAAACTAAGGCTTTAGTATTGTTAGTCAGCAATATGTTGTCCCGCACTCTTTTCTGCAACCGTGACATAGTGATCATTGCTTTGGCTATCCTGTTTTTAATGTCTTTACCCAGTAGAGCATTGTTGGAAATGATAGAAAAAGTGATCAACAATTTCTAGTGGTTGGCCATTAATGTTTACTTGAGGTGCAGTATTTGTGTTCTGAACTAGTATCTTAGTCTTGCCTTGACTAATATTTAAGCTGAACTTTTGGCAAGCAGCAGACAGTTTGTCAACCAGGGACTGAAGCTGAATCAGCCACAATAGCTGCATCATCAGCATACTGGAGTTTCCTGATAAGTATCTTACTAACCTTGGTTTTTGCCCGCAGCCTTGATACATTAAATAGTTTTCCAGAGGATCTTGTATGGAGAAACACACCTTCGTTGATGTCGTTGTACGCATAATGCAGTATACAGGAGAAGAATATGCCAAACAGAGAAGGTGCGAGCACACATTATTTGCTGACAGCACGGCTAAACTCAAAAGGTGCTGATTAGGCTCCATTGAATTTGACAGTACATTTCGTTTCCTCATGAAAGCACTCAATGAACTTCAGTAGTTTGGGAGGGCTACTTATTTTCCATAGGAGTTTGAAAAGGCCACTTCTGCTGACCATGTCAAAGGCTTTAGTCAGATCAACAAAAACGATGTAAAGGGGTCGGTCTCTGAATTTCTCCTGCAGTAGTCGTAGAGAGGATATCATGTCTATGGTGGATCTACCACTCCTGAATCCACACTGAGACTCTGGGTAGACTCTAGAAACCACTCTAAAAGTCAGATTATTTGCAGACGATTGCATAATATACAGAACAATAAAAACAACACAAGACACAGATATTTTACAAAGAGAATTAGATGAATTACAGAAATGGGAATCAAATTGGAGCATGTCTTTCCACCCAGAAAAATGTCAGTTGTTAAGAGTAACAAAAAAACTAAAACAAATTAATTCCACTTATCTTATCCATGGCAAACCAGTAACACAGACTAAAAACACAAAATACCTAGGTGTTATAATAAATGAAAAACTGTCATGGAATCCACATATTGATGAAACTAAAAAAAAAATCAAACAAAGCATTAGGATTTATTAAAAGAAATTTCTATAAATCAAACAAGAACATAAAACTAAAATGTTATTTAACTTTGGTTAGGCCAATAATAGAATATGCATCCTCCGTTTGGGACCCCTCAACTCAAGAAAACATTAAGAAACTGGAACAGACACAAAATAGAGCAGTGAGATTCATAACAAATGAATATTCACATTTGACTAGAATAACACCTATAGTAAAATCACTAAATTTAGAAAGCCTTCTGGACAGAAGACTCAAAAGTAAAGTAGCTATTACACATAAAGCACTGAACCATAATCTTCAAATACAAAAACAAAATTTAATAAAATACTCTGAAAGACACAAAGATAAAGGCACATTCCTCGTCCCATATGCTAGGACAAATTTGTACAAATACTTCTTCTTCCCTAAAGCTATTAGAGCATGGCATGGGTTGCCTGAGCTAGCCAAGAAAACCAGTGACTTGGCAGAATTTAAGTCATTGGTTAATATGCATGACTAAATGCATGACGCGTAGGACGTAATCATCTTCTTTTTTGAAGTAACGTCTGTATAAGATAGAAGAAGATAAGTTATCACTTGCAACCTGGATAGTGCCACTCTAGCAAAGATTTTGCCCACTATACTGAGGAGAGAGATACCCCTGTAATTGTTGCAGTCACTCCGATCCCCTTTGTTCTTATATATTGTGATTATATTTGCGTCACGCATGTCCTGTGGGCGATGACCTGCTTCCCAGCAGCGGCAGAAGATATTATAGAGTTCAGGGAGCAGGAGTGATTCCCTGGAGATTTTCTATTTTTCATGTAGTTAATTGCTTTTTTGAGATCACCAAGGCTCGGAAGCTCATCTCACAATTACAGGACATGCGTGACGCAAATATAGTTAAAGAAGTTAAGGTGGAGAGCATGTGTAGTTAAAAGGCCAGTACTTACGTACGTAGTATGTTTTGTAATAAAAATAAGGCCTACAGCGTTAGAGGCGGACGATCTCGTTAGCGTGACGTGGTACGATATATATATATATGTATATTTTCTACCCTTAGGGCTCAGGGCCCCGCATATGACATTCGCCCAAGGCCCCGCGCACTGCTATGGCCGCCTCTGGGGCTACCAATGGCTTAGCGGAGTTTCAGTCCCTAAATAACATGTCAGAATACGCGTAGCATTGTTGATGACGCTCGTTGACTTTTAACACCATACTACGGGTAGACAACTAAACCGCTATAGCTGTAGGCGTATAATATCCTATCTGTTAACTTATAAAGCTTGAAATAATATGAATAACTTTTTTGTGAACAAAAGTAAATAGTATTTTTATTACAATATTTAAAAAATCAACTTTAGATGAAATGAAATCAATGTAGTAGACTTTAGACTTTAGTAACAATAAAATTCTGAACAAAAAATGAAACTACAATAACATGTCTTCTCAATCTAGCAATATGGAGTCTGTTACATAAGACCGCTGACGACAATGTCGTTTCTCTTGCATCATTCACAACCAATCGCTAACCTCTGCCCATCGTCACTACAGCAACACTCACATACACCGTAACAAGCAATTAATAGTTATAATATCTTTGTATGTTCTAGAATGGCTGGTGTGTGGATATCTATTAGATAAGAGAAAAGTGGAATGGAGATATGAAACGTGAATAAAATGAGGTGGTGAAAATAATGAATAATAGAATCTGTATTAATTGACAACAATAGTAACACGTCTTTTTGAGTTTAAACAAACAAATGTTTTAATTTTTAACGTTACTTGATTCGTCAATTACATTCCCTTATCCTCTTAACTTTGGGTCATGCTAAGATAACCATGCTGTCCTTTGTCCCGTCTGCACGGCCACTCGCCTGTATACAAATTAAAGGGAGGTAAATCGCAGTATGGGTCCACCTAACGGAAACAGATGCTAAGACGTGTCCCCCCTGAAGTAAAAGCTTGCGCAAATAAAGATTTACCAGATTTTTTTTTTTTTTTTTTTTTTTAACCGTCAGTTGCGCCAAACTAACCATGCTGAAATACAAGTGCTGAACAGTGTTTCATTTCTGTGATTTTTTTTTTTAAATTGGTTTGTACTTTAGAATGATTCTATCTATCTATCTATCTATCTATCTATCTATCTATCTATCTATCTATCTATCTATCTATCTATCTATCTATCTGTCTGTCTCTCTGTCTGTCTCTCTGATATCACATCTTTTTTTTCGCCCCTATAGAATAGATCTTTGCAAAGATTGGATGCGTTTTTGTTGGTTGAAGATAAGCTCAGTACAGGAATAAGGCTGCTTGGTTGACCACAGTGCAGTTCATATCTTATAAAATACGGACGTTACTTAAAAAAAAAAGAGGGTTACCTCTTACGCTCGTCCCTAGGTAAATCTAGTCATGCATGTTAATCAATTACTTAAACTATGCAAGTCGTTGGTTTGTCTGATTCAGTCAACCAATTCCATGCTCCAATAGCGCTAGGGAAGAAGGAGTATTTATACAAATTTGTCATGGCATATGTAACAAGAGAAGTACCTTTATCTTTGTGTCTTTCTGAGTATTTTATTAGGTTTTGATTTTGTATTTGAAAATTATGGTTCAGTGATTTATGCAACTTTACTTTTGGCTGTCTAATATAAGCGCGTTATGAACTCTAGAACTCTTATGTGACTAAACATAGAGATCTAAATAGGGCGAATAAGAATAGCATACTAATAAAAGCTAACCATTTATTTTGGGGTAAAACAGGGTATTCTAATTAAACCTATAAGAAGTGATATGTTTATCAGAATGGTAGGCTTATTAATAACAGGCCTGATAATCCGTTTTGTTAATCAAAAATATACTCGGTATTCATGGTTTATCTTATTTTCACATCTTATAAATAACAGACGTTCCTACTGAAAAGAAGATTATAACGTCCTTCGCATATCCATGTTTTAATCTCCAGATGCAAAACAAATACATAAGATTATTCAAATTTGAATAGAGCAGCACCTTTATTGAAATCACTAAACTAAGAGACATCTCAGAACAGAAAAATAAAAATTAAAGTAGCTATTTGAATTAATTTACCAATAAAAAAACAAAACCTAATGAAATACTCAGAAAGACACAAAGCTAAAGGCACATTTCTTATTTCATACGCTAGGACATCGTACAAGTGCTCCTTCTTCCCTAGTGCCATTAGAAAATGGAATGGGTTGCCTGAATCAGTCAGGAAAACCAACGACTTAGCAGAGTTTTAGTCATTGATTAACATGCATGACTGATTGACACATGAAATGCGTAGGACTTAATTATCTTCTTTTTTGAAGTAACGTCTGCAATATATTAGATAAGAGAAAGGTGTTATTTTATCAAAGCTCAAAGAACAAATGATTGCACTCATTTTTTAAAAACATCATACTATAATGAAACGTATGAAGAAGCCAGGGAAACCAATGAATGAACACAAGAATGGCTATATATGTATACTTTGGGCCCAAATATACTTACGATATATGCGAGTCAGTAATAGCCTATATATAAAGTAATATAGATAAACTAAAAGTTATCAAAAAGTCCGTATATTATTTTTTCTGTATGTCCACCAGTCCAACATAGTACAATGGTCAGTAAGTCTCCCTCATCACTAGTGGTGACCGTCATCATAGCGTTGCTGTCACTCGGGGTGGGGCTAGTCATTGGCTACCTACTCCGCCCGTTTCCAGAGAACAGCAAGGAACACAAGAGCTTGGAAGGATGGATTAATGACGCGGAAGGTGCTGGAGATGACAAACTGGCAGCCCTGGAGATGCTAAGAGACTGTGGTCAGCTGGCAAGAGAAGATCCTGTCATTAGCAAGTAAGTTAAACAGATGCTAATTTTAAGAATCTTGCCCTCTTAAACTTCTCTGGTTCTGATTGGCTATTTAGAAAACACTGCACGAGTTCTTAATCTTCGAACCCCAAAACAATGCTTTATATATTATTCTTTGTGATATCTCCATTAATAAATCTTAATTGATTTAATGGCGGCTGTGACTTAAGTAACCCTATTTATATCTTTTATAAGCCTAAGTCTGCATGCGAAAAAAAAAGCAACACTCCGTATATTTCTTTTTAGATTGACTTTTATCTTGATACGTATCACCTGACAATCGTTTTACAGCTCTGACGGTCATGAGTCATGGTAGTATGAAATTGTAATCATAAAATTTTAAAGACGTGAATAAAGGACTACTTTGAGAAAAATTCTTTAGCTTGACACTGATTAAAATTAGTCAAAGAAAGTTTCCTGTCAGATCTTGCGATTATAGATTCATAGGGCCAACACAACGATTACCCGTCTTCATTTTCGTTAACTGAAACGTTATTTTAAAAAATTCCCAGTCCAATGCAAACCAGTGGCGTCCCTTTGTTTATCAATAATATCTTTTATTTCAGACACTTGATTGAAAGTGACGTAGAAGCCTGTAGGGCCTTGACTTGTGATATCCCATACCCGCGTACCTACGTCATATACAAACTCAGGGGCGAAGCCATCGACTTAGATGGCAAATTGGATGAGAAGGCTTGGAAAAATGTGGGATGGACTGATTCTTTTGTCGGTGAGTGTCTTTTGCATTTGTGTGTAGGCCTATTTATTTTTGTTACATCTCAGACTTCCATAATTTCTATCGAAAATTGCATGCTGAGGCTATAATATGAAAGTATTATTTTTTTTATTATTTTACTTTTATTAATGTAGACCATTGTGTAGCTCAATATTCGACATATTCTGAGAGGTTTATAATACCCCAATTACCAAATCATTCACAGTCTACTATATACCCACTCAAATAATCATCCACATACTCCAGTGATACTATTTGAAAGCCTACTTTGAACCGGTGGTCATGATAAACCTTGAAGTTAATGTAGATCTAGTTGTTTGTTGTGGTTACTAAATGCAATTACTCTTCATTTTGGTCACAGACATTCAAGGCAGAGGATTGCCGTCGCCTCGTTTGGAGACAAAAGTCAAAATGAGATACGATGATAGCTTTTTGTTCATTGGTGTGTTCATTGAGGAGCCAGACATTTGGGCAAATGTCTCGTTGCATGATGGGACAGGTGAGTAGTATTCTATTCCTTTTATTTTCATTATATAGGTAATTAGGGCTTTCGTGGCTTATAGAAAAAAAAAAAAGAAAATATCCTTCTTAGAAAATATTTACTTTTTTTTTTCTACCATTGACCTACGACTGCAAAGTATACGGATATCTCAAAACAACCAATGAAATTACGTCCCTATTATTAATGAGCTACCTATTTATTATATATAAAACTTCATTACAAAGCTTATATCAACTCAATCTATTTGTCTGGTATAATTTTTGTACACGTTATTTCTCCCACACTCATTCTCGGATCAAGTTGAAACTACACAATTACTTGTTGTACCTAACATAACACGAATCAATAAAAAAGGATTAACCAATTAGCTGTTAATTATTTGTAGTTAATTATTTTGTTTCGTATCGAAAAGGGAAATAAATGCTACTTATTGAGAGTTGAAGCTGTTTATGTGGAGTTATTGTTGTACACCTTTCTTCTCCCTCTTCCCATTCTCGGACCAATGGAAACTTTGCACAATTAATAGTCAATCAATTAGTGGTGATTAATTAATTTTGTTTTATATAGAAAAAAGAGCTTATTCCTGCAGTATTGCAGTATTATTATTGTAGTATTACTGTAGTGTAAAGCATGTGTTTGTTTTTTTAAAGATTTTTAAAAATTCCGCACTAGTTTGTGCTTTCTACTGTAAAGAACGGGTTTCAAAGGGTGTTTATGCGGGGTATAGATGGATAAAATGTGAAGTGCAATGTGTTGCCGTTTCTTCGGTATATACAAATGGCTCGATTAGAGTATGATTCTGATAGTGGGTATTACTTATTAATGAACAAGATGTGGGCCATGTTAGGGTAATTTAGTATAACAATCAACAATGTAGGCCTAGTACAAAATTCATAATATTTATTTACAACTATACTATTCCCCATATGCAATATAATAGATCAATAATAATGATAAAACAGATAAAGGCACCGAGTACTATTGTCAGAACCTGGGCAATAACACTAGTGATAGAAAACTGGGTAATAGCAATTAAAGCATAAGTAGTCAACAGGCTTAGACATTACCATGTGATCTGCCCCAAACAGAATACATAAGAACATACACATATATTTCATTCATACTCCTGACCAAGACCGGATCAGCACTCCAACACTCTGGCCTAACACACATAACCTAGGCTGTTGGTCGTTGTGCTGGCCACATGACACCCTCGTTAACCGTGAGCCACAGAAACATATGACCTTTACATCATCTGATCGCGAATATATATATGTATATATGGGATGATTAAGCTAATATTATATATGGGCTGATTCGGATAATATCATATATAGACTGATTGTGCATGTAGGTTATATAACGGTTCAGAAGTGTATAAATAAAGTTTTAAAATGTATATCAATTCCTTTTTTTTTTACATGCAATACCCCCAACAGCCCATCTTGTTAACTTAACCTTAAAACATAGAAATTTATAAGGATCAAAGACTTTCCAGGGAAGTTTTGACATTTTAAAAACTCTCATAAGTTAAGGTTAAAATCACTGACATGCCAAAGACTAAAAGGAAAGCCAACTATGTAGAGAAAGGCCAGCGAGACCGTCCCTACCACTACTGACTTACCTTTGAACTAATCACCTACCTTTTTTTTTTCTACCGAGAACAGTCCCCCATCTCCGTGCCCTCTTGTCATTCCAAAAGGTTTATCTATGTTAATCTTTTAAACAAATACACTAACTGGGGGTAGTTGCAATATTTTAGTTGCATACATCTCCGCTGTGGCTCAGTGGTAAAGCGCTTGGCTTCTCAACCGGGGGTCCGGGGTTCGAATCCTGGTGAAAACCGGGATTTTTAACTTTCGGGATCTTTGGGCGCCTCTGAGTCCACTCAGCTCTAATGGGTACCTGACATTCGTCGGGGAAAAGTAAATGCGGTTAATCGTTGTGCTGGCCACAAGACACCCTCGTTAACCGTGGTCCACAGAAACAGAAGAAGAAAGATCTGCCCTATAGATTGCAAGGTCTGAAAGGGGAACTTTACATCTTCATTATTTTTTTTAATTAATGACGATATCAAGTTAATATCAACAAGTAATATAATTTTAAAAAATCAGTTCCTACATTATGTTCAAATAATGCAGTAAACCAAGTAAAGTAAAAAAAATAAAAAATAAATAACATTCCACTTTCAGACCTTGCGATCTATAGGGCAGATTATGTTAAGGTCAGATGTTTCTTTATATATTTAATTTATTTAGGCCTACCTAGGTAGATAGATCTACCACTAATAAATTAATGTTTCTTTTCTTTAAGACTTGGTCAGACGAACAGACAAAAGGCAGACGTTTCACTCTCTTGATGGTTCGGGAGGTTTGGGAAAAGCATTAAAATATTGCGATGACAAATACTTTCCGATTTGTTCTTCATTCTGGCCAGGACGAGAAGCCAATGTAGGCTAAGACATTTAGAGTTGACTTTGCGTGTTCAGACATTTTTTTTAAACCTTTCGAGCTGTATGTTTCATCCGTAGCCTCTTTAACTGTTAGCAAACCCCTACAAACAGAAAGAGTTACAATTGTATGAATTAGACAAATGAGGTAAATTTAGTTTTTAGAGTAAGTAACTTCACTATTTGACCAGATTCCAGATTGGCTTTACGATTATGAATTTAGTTTTAAGGTGGAGGAAATGTTAGCTGGGAAAAAAGGTTTTGTTAGGTAATTCATTTAATAACGCTAAAGGCAGAAATCACCATATATGATACATTGCCTAGTTAATTAAACAGCTGAACAGCAAGATAATTTTAAACTTTGAAATGTCTGACAATCGAACAATTATACAGCCTTAGTTAGGCTGGGCTATTTTATCGCTTATTTATCCCAGTCTTCAATCCACTGCATATGGTGCGTTGTACAATAATGTGAAAACTAGCTGAAATAGAAATTAATACGTAAGTAAAATAACTCGATTAATTTTGTTACGGTAAAGTTTTGATAAGCCTCTTCCAGGATATGGGCAACAACTATACCTAGGCTTAGAGTTTCAGCGACTATGGAAGTTAACTAACATAACAATATATACCTTGTTGTTATATCAATCGAAAGGATAACGAAAACTGACCTCGCAGGCACCTCTGAGACCCATCACTAAGAATATTGTTGTTGCCTATCAGAGGGCAGAACTGCTGCAGTAGGCCTACTGCCACATCAGTAGGAAAGGCCTCAATAGACACTGTTATGGAGACAACAATTAATTTTTTAACCCTCTAATGAATTTTGCCGCTGCCATTGCCGGAGAATGAATATTAGTTCATTTCTATAATAATAATAAAGTGCGGAAATTCGGGTGAGTCAATTGAATACATGGGTATTCAGCTTTATCAGAATCTGCCTACCTAGGTCGCCATAACCAAGTCGCAAAATGAATATATCAATAGCATCAAAAGGGTACTCGCCACAAGAGGTTTTCGGGACAACCGATTACTTATTATAATGGGATATGCCTATTTTGACTAACAAAACGGCGGATTTTTATTGACATCGCGTACCACTATCCATAATATAATGAAAACTAGAATGGAAAAACAAAGAATATATGGGAACCTAAGCTTGGAGATTTAGCGGTTATGGAATTTGTAGCATATACCCTGTTGTTATATCAACCGAGGGGATACTGACAACTGACTTCACAGATATCTTCAAGGCCCATAACACCCCTAAGAAGTTTCTCATTGCCTGTCAGAGGGCGGTACTGCAGACCTGCCACATCACCAGAAAATTTCTTACTGAACACTGTAAAAGGAATTCTGTTTCTTTGTAACAAAGCTTGACGATGGCAGTGCCAGAGAATGAATACTTGTTCGTTTCTAATATAATAATAATGGCCTGTCGTGTGCAGTACATATAACAAACCATTATAATGATAGCAACACCAATACACCAATTTCACTCAAACATTACATGTAACGTTTACATCAGAAAATAGAAGAATTTCATTCTAAGATTTAACTGCTAAGCGAAGGGAACAAAAGAGTTCTTGTCTGATCCTAGTTGGAGCTAAATGTGTCTGCTTCAGTTGTAAAATAACGAATAAAAAGACTGTTACTGTTATTTTTATTCTTGTATTTCACAGTTTACCAAGACAATTCTTTTCAGGTAAGTCTTTCAATGTTCCTGTGATTAGAATGTATTGAATTTTTATGTTGCACGACTATGTACAAAACTGCATAGATACTTTTTAACTCAAGGGAGATAATCTTTTAAAAAAAAAAAAAAACTTAGTTGGCTACAGGAGCGTAGCACCCATGGTCGAAACCGTGACCTAAGGGGGCAGAACTAAATGGAGCACTGAAGGACCATTTAAAGATAGTAATGTATTCTTTTCAATAAGCCGTGCAACCTCTAAAATGTAGTAGAATTACGAGAAGACGGATAACGAACCTAACCTAAAGATGACACATTAGAATATAAGTAAAATACTTCAATATAGTAACACTATAGCGTATCCCATCTAATAAAAAATACAGACGTTATTCCAGATATACACATGGTGACGTCATATGCACTTCATGTGTCAATCAAGTTAATCAGTGACTTATACTCTGCCCCGTCGTTGGTTTTCCATGCTGATTTAGGCAGTTCATTTCATTCTGTAATGATACTCGGGAAAAAGTAGCACTTGTACGAATTTGTTCCTGCATCACGTCGCTCACCCTCATCGGTAACACAATGACTGGGTAGCTTACTTAAAAATAAACATTATTGAAACAATTTGAAACATTGATACTCATGTTTTTTTTTTAAGGAACGGAGGATTAAAATGTTTGCTACATGTTTCGGATGTTCCATCTTATCTTATCTTATATAATACAGACATTACTTCAAAAAAGAAGATGATTACGTCCTACGCGTCATGCATTTAGTCATGCATATTAACCAATGACTTAAATTCTGCCAAGTCACTGGTTTTCCTGGCTAGCTCAGGCAACCCATTCCATGCTCTAATAGCACTAGGGAAGAAGGAAATTTGTACAAATTTGTCCTAGCATATGGGACGAGAAATGTGCCTTTATCTTTGTGTCTTTCAGAGTATTTTATTATTTTATTCCATAAGAGCTAAAGATAATTTACTTCCTAGTCCAAACCTCCTGCAGGACGACGGGGGATGGGAGCGGGCAGGGTTTGAACCCTGGACCATCGATAAGTCCAGTACGCAAACCGCACGACCAGGCAACCTATGTCTTAATCAGAACTCAAACATTCAAAATATTTATTTTTTTGGGGGGTTAGGAACGTAGGACTGTCTTTATCAGAAATCAAACATGTAATATAGGCCTATGTATATATATGTATTTTTTTTTGGTTTTATTTTGTAGGCCCTACCAAAATATTGTGTTACCTCGTACTATCCCCCGTAAATTTCTCACATATCTACCACCACTGTGGCCTTTTCCTCTGTATTTCCAGGTTCTAATATAGTGTCTTAATAAGAATTAGATATTTAGGCCTATTCATAAACATTAAAAAGGCATCGATCTGTCGCCGTTGTTAAAAGACTTTTTATTTCACAAAAAAATCCTCGTTTTGAAATGTTTTCTTTCACATTTCTTTGTACGGAAGTCATACTCCGTACAGTCTATTGGAAGATGAACATACAATGCACGTGAGATCTCATTTGGCAAATTTCTTTTCTGCTCATTTCCTTTCCTATTGAAAGTTGAAAGCAAAACATTTAGAAAAATCATCTTAAGTACATGTATAAAAATTTCAGGGTCTAACCAAACTAATAATATATAAAACAATATTAGACAAAACAAATAATGGTCTAATGGTCAAGCTAATGGGCATCTCTTCAATACTAGTTTTTACGGCTTTCGTTTTCAATTAACTCCCTTGTCAGTTTGTCCCGTGACACGGTCACCAAAACCAAACACTTTCAAATCTGTAGACCGGAAACAAACACAGAATCCTACACTTTTTGACTTAGCCAAAAGCACACAGCAACTTGTCTTTCTCTGTTCTAAACCTAGATCTAAACACATAAACAGTTTAGCATGCACACGTCTGAACTAACGCGAGCGCTGTAAGCTGTATAATACAGATTTAAAATTATTGAATCTTTATCACAATAGGCCTAATGTTATAATGATTGTAGCCTATATATATTCTATAAATCTGTCTGTGGCATTTTACGTCTCGAGAGACGATCTTTTCCCTTTGCATTCTATCCATACATAACATATATATCGATTTGCTTGTCTTGGTAGAATCGTGTAGGCCTACTTCTCATTCTCGGACTCGGATCAATTGGAAACGTAGCACAAGTATTCATTGTCGATGACAACAAACGAACCAATTTTAAAAAATGCCAAAATTATTACCCAAATAGTTAATCAATTAGTCGTTAAAGACTCGTTGTTAACAAATTAAGTTTTACATCGACAATGTAACAAGCTAAGAGGTTTTTATAGGTGAAACTAAAAATAGATAACTATAAAACCTTCAATTTTACTAATACTTGTAGAGCACAGTGGATTATGAAGGCTCCTCAAATGGAGCTTGAATTCAGAGTCAAGCACTTTTTTTTATTGGTGTTGTTGTTAAATACCCTAGCGTTTAAAAAGGCAGCATTGAAACCTTAACCCAGATACCCTCTTCCTCCCCCCCCCCCCCCCCCAATCAACTGGCCCACAAAAGTGATTTTACCCTAGCATTTTACAAGCATGAAAGTTGCGCTAAGCAAAAACCAATTAAAAAATATTTCCAACCTCACTAATTTTGTATTGTTAGTTTAAATCTATTAAAAATTACATGATTGATTAAAAATAGTAAATGCAATTTCACTCAACCCTAACCCAAAGCATTATTTTTTTAAAAGTATTTTTATATTCTACTTGTTAATTAGTTAAAATGTTAGAATGTAATATAGTCTGCTTTAATATGACCCAAGTATGTTCACACCAACAATGATTCTATTTGACTTCTGAATTAGGAACCATAAGTTGTTTTGTTAATCACTTAGTTGGCCCTATGCTCAATGTATGGAAGCTCACCAGAAGCACGCATGCGGTTATATTCAATTAGGTTATATTCAATTAGATAATATTCCATTAGTTTTTATTTAATTAGATAATATTCAATTAGGCCTACATTATTATTAAAAATGTGTTCAAGACAATTTGGGCCATGTTAGGCTGTAAAGCCTGTAAACATTTTTCTGATAATGTGAGTGTTAATAGCAGTGCTCTGAAGGCTCTTTAAATATTAATATTTTATCATGGAGCTTACTGCAATTCCAAATAGTCCATTCGACATTGGGGTTAAAGGGCCATGTTGTTGCGACCCTTGTAGCCATGAATGTAACTTAAAGACTGTATTAAATTTATATTAAAACTCACCAACAATGCCACTTTGATTAATGTAAAATGTTGTTTGTCTTCAAGATCCTTATGGACACAAGGCAGAGTAATGTTAAGTAAGTAGAGAAATTTCGTTTGTCTAATTTAAATGTTATAGAGGCTAGAATAGTCTTTACCATATGGTCTTAGGCCCTACATTATCTTATATATCAAAGACGTGTTTTACGGTCGTAGCGCAGCATGGTGTGCATGAATAAAGGTGCGAATTGGTGTAATGCATGGAAGGGATGTAAAGAAAGAGGAAGCCGGGAGAAAGTGACAGGAAGAGAGATGAAATGCTGATGTGTACATAAATCGTTATAATATTAAAGTATTGCAAGAATAAAACCTGAGAGTGTATTATTATTATTTTTTCCATGCCCTTCAATCTCTCTAACAAGAGTTCCTCTTTCTACATAGAATCTTCCTCCTCTACCTTAGGCCGATTACTCTAATTGGGCCCCTCGCCTAGCTGGAATCCCGAAATTTATATTTGTCATATCACTATTAGGCCTAGTCATGACTCTTTCACAGGCATTTAAAGATGCAGGACTGAAAAGGTTAAAAAAAATAGTGCATCGTACATTTAACGTAACTTTAATTAACCCTTTGGCGCCTATTGCGTTTCAGTTGCTTGCTATGCATGTTATATAATACATGTTGATATAATAATCTAATTAATAGTAATAGTTGTTATCATAAGCGTAGCCAGGGGGGGGGGGTGGGGGGTTCAAACCCCCCACCCCCCCCCCGAAAAGAAATCCCCCCCCCCCCATCAATTGCCCTAGCACAGCCAGGGGTTTTGAGTTTAAAACCCCCTACCAGAAGGTTTTCAGTTTGAAAACCCCTGCCAGGGTTTTAAGTTTAAACCCCCTTACCAGGGGTTTTGAGTTTAAAACCCCCTACCAGGGGGTTATGAGTTTGAAAACCCCAAACCAAGGGGTTTTGAGTTTGAAACCCCATACCAGTAAGTTTTGAGTTTAAAACCTACTACCAGGGATTTTGAGTTTTAAACCCCCTACTAGGGGGTTCTGAGTTTGAAAACCCCTACCAGGGGGTTTTGAGTTTGAAATCCCAAACCAAGGGGTTTTAAGTTTGAAACCTGATACCAGTAGGTTTTGAGTTTAAAACCTACTACCAGGGGGTTTTGAGTTTGAAACCCCCTATCAGGGGTTTTGAATTTAAAAGCCCCTACCAGGGGGGTTTGCATTTAAATACCCCTCTTCTATAAAATAAAAAAAAATGCAAACGATAATCCCCAAATTCCAAGAGCACATCTAAGGAAGATTTTGATTTTAAACCCCTCTCCAAAATTTAAGATAAACCCCCTCTTAAATATAAAAAAAGCAAATTACACACTAAAATTCGTTGAGCGTAGCCAAGCCAAGGGGGGTTTCAGTTTCAACCCCTCTACTCCAGATGGCTTTTTTAAAAGTTTAAAACCCATCAAGATAGTTTTGAGTTTAAAATCCCCCTACATAGCGTTTTAAGTTTGAAAGCATCTCTCTTCAATATTATTTCTAAAGTAAACTACAGTCACCAAATTCTATGACCGTAGCTAAATGTGGTTTTGAATAAAAAAAAGAAACACAACTCCAGATATATTTTAGTTTAAAACCCTCAACAGATGATTTTGACGATAAAACTTCCTTTTTCGATGTAACATCTAAAGCAAACTACAGTCACCTAATTCCAAGAGCGTAATCAAGAGAGGTGGGACTCCATTAATAGAGTGCAGTGAAGAGTCATCTGCCGAAATTGAAAAACAATAAATGTGGCTCAACAAAGATGGCTAAGACAGATTTTAGGAGTCAGTTATTGAGATCGGGTCTAAATCAAGGAAATCCTATGCCGAAGTGGTAGTCGACCCCTTAGTAAGGTTGTGACAGAGCGTCGCATGAGGTTTGCGAGACATGTTCTCCGACAAATTGAATTACGCATTTAGTACAACTTGGCGCAACACTTTCATGGAGGTCCTCAGAGCAGGTGGGAAGAGGCTTCAGACATTGCCAGTGACAGATTTTTGTGGAAACAGCTTTCCAGCAAATGCGCCAAACGGCGCGGGAGGTCTAAGTCAGTAAGAAAATCACATTAGGTTTTTTAAATAAAAATTTTTAATAGCAAAATAATGCACTGTAGGTACCTCAGAATATGCATTTAGTTGGCTTTCAATACCAGAAATAGTGCTTGGCGGCGGGGCTCTGCCCCGCGCTGGGGGAGCTAACTGAGCTCCCCCAGACCCCTAGCTGGTAATGGTGGAAAGTCTTTAATTTTTCCACTAACTCCAGGAAGAACCTATTCTAGGGCACAATAAATGTCTACCGAAAGAAAGAAAGGCCTGAATGTAATAGAGATTAATTATGTACACACACACACATCCCTACATACAAACATATATATATATGTATATATATATATACATGTATATTTTTTCGGGGGGGGGGAGAAAAAAATCCCCCCCCAACCCCCCCCCCCCGAAAAAAATCCTGGCTACGCCCATGGTTGTTATAGTAAAAAAAAAAGTAGACGAGGGTTCTCGCAATTATCCATTTAATTTGGCCCCGCAATTTGTAAGGCCGGCCCTGTTGAAGAGATAGGGAGAGATGTGGAGAGAGAGAGAGAGTTATTATAGTTTTCTGTGTGTTAGTTGAGTTTTGAGTTTAGGCACATCGGCACAATTTAGGCCATGTCGTGCCCGTAATCCGGCATTAAATAAAAATAAGGCATTTTTTTTGCCTAGAGATTATATAGAATTCAAAGGCATGAGAATGACTAATTAGGCAAACTATTTCTCTATGACAAGGCAATTATAAGAATTTTAATAACAACCCATTGCTTAGAAAATATTTCTATCGGCCAGTATTTTAAAGGTTTATCATATTCTTAAAAGTTTGCTATTCGTTTAGCTACATTAGTCAAGATAATAATGGCAATGTCTTCGATTCCGAAGATTAAGGGAAGAGTGCAGTGTTTCACATGACTACGCTAACCCCAGTTGCGACCTGTATATTTCCCGCATATTGTGCAGACAAAGCCGTTGTCCGCTGGTGGTGTATCTAAGTTTTCTTTCCGTTTTTTGCGCCTGTCTTCAGTAATGGCTTTACTTTGAGTCTCAAATGTTTGTCCCGCAACCTTTGTGAGAGCTACTTTCCTTTATGCCAGTGAGGGCGAAATGGCGCCTTAGTAAAGATAAATAGGAGTGAGTGAAACAAAAGAGGGGGCGCTTGAAGGGTGAAAGTTAGCCTACACACCAATCAAAAGTTATTTTTAGATGTTTATTATTTCATTAATATATTATCGTCTATACATTTTATTTCTCCTTAACTACTATCGACTCTTTTGTTTACGCGCTACCTGGTATTAGAAAAAAAAATCCAGTGCATCTGCCCTCACACTTATTTTTCTTAACAATTACATTGTAGCCAATTTTTAAAAAAATGGATGTCTTTTATTTTCCCAGCTACAAAGAAATAACAATCAATGCAAAGGGAATAATATCAGATTTAATGATGACAAAGGTAACCAGGTTACACTTTATTATTAGATCTTAAAACTTGCAGGTCTAAAAAGACCATAGGCCTATAGATACATCAGTTTAGTTTTTAAAAAAAAATCAGTTTATAATCTTTTGACCCAGTCCACATAACTGAACATGTAAATGTCAAATCTACACAGAATCTGAACACTTTAACATGTATAGGTCTAGACCTCAGCATTGTGAGACACTGTGACATTTCCTATAATTAAAAAAAAAGTTTCCAGTGTGAAATGTGGCCTAAGACTATATCTAGATCCTAGAAGTTGTAGAAAATCTATCACTGACATATCTATTATAATGAGGTTAAACTGTTATCTCCCTTTAAAATAAAAAAAAAAAAAAAAAAAAAACTGTCTGGGAATGGCAATACCAATAGCTTGTTTATGTTATATTGTTTAAAAGTTTGTTGTTTTGGTCATAGGCCTATGTAGATAGTGGAGAGCCATTAACTTTTTGGGAGAGTGATGTCATGTCAGAAGTTCATATACAAGGGACACTCAACAATCCTAAAAAACAAGGTAGGCAAGAAGTAGAAAAATATTGCAAGATCAAATACTCCTCTCCCCTCCTTTTCCCAAATTTATCATACCTACCTCATTGTACAAGATCACTTAGACTGTTCATCTCTGCTCAATCTTAGACCTCACCAAGAAGTGAACTGCTGTCTTTCTTGCCAGCCCCCCCCCCCCCCCCTGTAGTCAGTCTACAAAATGTACTCACTAAGAATTTTATGCCTTCTATATTAGATCTGCACTTGCGGGATCCAACTAAGTGTTCTATCATGTATTTTTTTTTTTTTTGTGCATTTTCTATTTTGACTGCAAAAACATTAATTCTGTTTTTTGGGGGGACATTTTTCTGTGTTTACAGATGAATACTGGACTATAGAGATGGCTATACCATTCACTGCCATGTACCAAGGTTCTGGTGCATCACTCAACAGATCAGCTCCTGAACCTGGAGAGACATGGAGAGCTAATTTTCTTAGGTAAGGAGCACAGAAAGTAGTCATATATATTGTTTATTTCATTTTTAAATCTTCCTCTTTTAAACTGAAACTCTTAATTCTGTAAATAAAAACAATAAAGACTATAACTAGTATAAGTAAACACAGACCTATATTTTTAAGTTATTTAATATAAGAACATCTGGAAATTACAAGATACCATAAATATAAAAAAGGATAAACAGTAAACATCTATTATATAAGCAAGGCATTGTTACATTCAATGCTCATTCATCACTATTCTTTGTATTTCTCAGGGCGCAATGGCCAATAAGAAATTTTGGAACCTATTATGAAAAGGTAGTATTTGTTTATTAGCAATCAGATCTTATTAGAACTATAATTAAACTAAAACAGCATATTTTTAAATATACTTTATTTTCAAACAAGCAAAAAAAAAACAAAAAACTACTTATTTTTCAATTAAATATCAATAACTTTATGTCTGCTTCAGTTGACAGATGCCAGTACTGAATGGTGGGTCTGGCAATCACCAGAAGTTATCAATGTCCACTTACCAGAGAGGTAATTCTATTATGGTTTTATAAAAATAAGAGATTTTGTGATTTTGTTTCAGTTTGCTAGGCACATCCACTACAAATGCTGCTTCTAGAGTATATTTTCATATAAATACATAGACCTACATTCCTTCAAAAAAAAAAATTAGATCCTACAAGTTACCATGTGTTTACCTAGGTGTGCATATTAGAGACTTTAACTCTGCTAAGTCATTGGCTTTTCTGACCAATAGATTAAATATTGCCATTGCCACCTCAACCTACATTATATGTGAACAGGAATGTCTCTCCAGAATAGAGCTCTTCAGCCACATGAACAAAATGCTCTACGAGATGAACCAAAGTCATTCTATGAGTGAAGGAAGTCAACAATATTAAACATAAAACATTTTTCCCCAGAAAGATTGCTATAGAAAAGCCATATATCTAAAATCCTTTATGAAAAAAAAAACCCAGTTACAAAGTAAATATGACTCATTCATTACAAAATATTAATTTTATAAACATTTATTCAACCATAGAGTTTGTAACTTTTTCATTTTTGTGTTAGTTTTTATATTTTTTTTAAACATTATCAATGCATATAGTTAAACATTATTCTGTTGATCGTAACTGAAATGAAAGTGACTAAGTAAACATTTTTTCAGGTGGGGCTTACTTCAGTTTCAAGATACAGCAATCAACAGCACACGTTTTCAGACAAGTGACAGGTGGATAACAACTAACGCCTTGCTGGATACCTTTGCTGCTTTAAAAGTAAAGCTTATAGAAGTTAATTGCTATAATTATTTACTTAACCAGGGAAGTCAAAAAATATATGTCCAACTGTTATGGCACGATTAGGAATTAATTAATTAATTGTTTTTACTCGTCACATCATTGTCTCTAAGTCAAAACTTCCCTTAACAACAACTGATTGTCTTGTAATGCTAGTGAACCACAATATTATTTTTTTTTTGTACTACTACCCTTGTGAGATAAGTTGTGAAGGTTATTTAATTGTGTTTAGCCTAACTCATAACTCTTGATCTATGGTGTACAAGTAATAAAGCACTTGGCAATAAATTAAGGATTCAGAAGTTCGAATCAAGGTGAAGACTTGAATTTGTTTTTCTAGACATAGATTTCTCCAAGCCATTTAGTACCAATGGTATATATTTTTTAGGGAAAATAAAAGTGTCTAGTCCTGCCACATGAAACTTGTTTCCACAAAGGTCAATTATCTACTCCATGTATTATATATTATTTTATTATTATCATTATTTTTTTCTGCAGGCATTTCATGCAGTGACTGGGAGGTACACAGACAAAAAAGAACTGCTTCACTTGCCTCCATACATTGTCTCTGGCAAGTGTTTAGCTGACCTCAGCATTGAGCTAGATTGGTCAGGGTTCAAAGTCACAGCAAAACCTCTTGGCAAAAACAAAGAGGAAGGTCACACAAGGACAGACCACTTCCTGTGGTTCGGAAAGGAAGATATGCAGTATTTCTAAAATTATTCTATTTATATTATTACTATCTATTTAGATAGCTGAATAATTAGAGTCTATGCACAGTAGAAGATCTGCTTACAGTTACAAACACTACTTTTCGTTTCTTATGAAGACCAGCACATATTTTCAAACAACTTAGAAGCCTCATCTAAATGTCTTCTAACACGAGCTAATTGTATCTGTATCATCTGTGTATAATGTAAACATTGCTATATTTGATAACGTGTGGTATTTATGATGTCAGTGAGGTGATTTTTGTTTTGTATATAGAAAGAGACTGGTTTTGGATGGAATAGTACATTGATGATGAATGATTTAATTAAAGTGAATGCACAACTTAAATATGACTTAAGTGTGGATATTTATACTGAATACAATGTATATTGCTTACACTCAAACAAATTTAAACCTTAAATAAAATGGAAAAAAAAAAACAACTGGCTAATTATTTTAACTATGCAGTTTCTAACAAAAGAAATGTATGTAATATGTTTTACATGTTTCAGATAATTCCATCCTAGCCCAAACCTTTTCCAGGATGGTAGTGGGCAGGGTTCAAACCCTAGACCATTGAGATCACTGAACAACAGTCCAGAGACAGAGCACATACCACATGACCAGGCAGCTATCCAATCATAAATTACAACAAAGTCATCATGCCTTAATTTTAATTTGTTCAAATCTTTAAACTCCGAACCCCCTTTTTTCATAAAGAAAAGGGATAAGAACATTTATTAGAAAAATCCAATAATAAACAAGATTATTTTTTAAAAAATTATTTTATTTGACAAACATTTTTACATACAACATACATTGCTTTGTATTAAAAATATTTCATCAAAACATTTTGCAGAAAACCCGTCAGCAGTCAATTTTAAAAGTTTAATTAATAATTAGTACTAAAAATAAGGTACTTATATTTATATTTCGTTTATATAATAATTAGTACTAAAAATAAGGTACTTATATTTATATTTCATTCAGTAATTTAAATAAGTACATACTGCACAATGAGTATAGAAATTGATTGTAATGGCTAGAATACACTTATATTTTATTCTACAAACAAAAAGAAACATCATATAACAACATTAATTTTTATCAAACTTGATTTTTATATAAGCAAGGGTCTATAAGAGCTTTAATGTTACTGTTATTTGGCACATCTGCACACTGTGGGCCATATCATGCCATTTAATCTTTCAAGGGTTATATTTCTCTACTCAGTAAACACAGACATTATATAAATTATAATTCAAGTATTAAAATCTGCTTATATTTAGTTAAAATATTAAAGATTCTAGTTGTATTTATTAATCTGGTCTAACTATATATATTTTTTCCAAAATTAACACAGATTATTTCTTTCAGCTATTTCCCAGCATCTACATGGTCATGTAGTGTGTCTAAGTGTTTTGAGGTTGTGTTAAAATATTTCCATCTAAAATCCCTGTATCTGAGGCAACCAAGGAGGTTGATAAACTGGAGTTGATGAAGGAGGAGTTCAAATGTAAAAATGATAAACTGAAAGATCAAATGAGACTCAGAAAGAGGAGTTCAAATGTAAAAATGATAAACTGGAAGATCAAATGAGACTCAGAAAAGACAAATTTAAAAATGGAGTTCCCAGCCATCTCTAGCTTCCACAAATCAACCTCTATCGGCAAATCTCCACTGCCTGTCATGAACATGTCTCTGTTTGGGACAAACATTAACCAAGGGGTTGTCTTACAACTCTGCTCCTGCACCAGTGTTTATGGAACACACCCATGCATTATTCAAAACTGGAAATGGATTCCTTGTTCAGAGAGTTTCCAGCCCAAGCTGTATGTTGAATTAAATTGCAAGTTTGACAACCTTCATGGTGAACTATTTAAGATCCATTAGTATTTGGCATACTGCCTGATCAGTGAGAGATAGACTCTGAAGAGATGTAGATTTAACTTTAGAAAAAATAGCAAAAATAATTCATGCTTACGAGCACATGCAAAACCAATTGCAAGGTTTAAAAGGACTATAAGTATATGAAGCCAGTTCATCAGAAATAAAGATAAAACTGTAAGTCAAAAGATCAGAGGACAAAATGTTGAAGTCATTTAACACATATCATTAGAGATTGCAGATCTTGTGGTAGATCTCTATGAAGCCAGTTCATCAGAAATAAAGATAAAACTGTAAGTCAAAAGATCAGAGGACAAAATGTTGAAGTCATTTAACACATATCATTAGAGATTGCAGATCTAGTGGTAGATCTCACAGGAAACACAATTTCCCATCATATTGAAAAACTTGCCAAAAAATGTAAAAAGATAAATCATTTTGCAACACGTTGTTCAAAACATTTCAAACATTTCAAGGCTGTAGATTCACAAGCAGATAAATGTAAAGAAAACCAAGAAAATGAGTTGAGATTCCAGGCAATTATACAAATTTTGGAAATCAATATAAGGGGAAAAGCAATTCAAATTAAAAATAAACTGTGGAGCACAACCCAAAAGTCATTATCAGAACAAACATGAAATTCAGTAGGTATTGACATTCAGTTAAACCCTTCAAATGTTACCCTACAAGCATTTAAATCATGCGATGTATAGGAAAGAACTATTTCCGCATGCAACGTAGTTTCGGTCACAGACCAGACAGCCCATCAATTTTGGCTCCTTGCTTGTTTATTTGGATAGTTAGAGAAAAACTTCCTATTAGGATATTGTGCATGCTCCATTTTTCAATACTTCCGACACATGTTGCCTCGTTTGTGTTTTATGAACAAAGTGCTAGGCTGAGTCAAAGTTATCAGGAGTGATTTTTGCTTTTTTTTCCCTCCGGATAAACTCAACTGGGTGCCGGATAAAGGCTGATTTAAATAATAATAAAGCATAATATAAAAGAAACTCATGAAAGATGCCACTAAATAGGTGGATAAACAAGAGTATTATCTTAACAAAGCTGTAAATAAAGCTCAGTGTAATTAAAGGGGTATGTGCAGTTGGGTTTATGTTTGCACGATTTGTAACACCATATATATATATATAATAGATATGTCAATATTTAGATCCATTAACCATATTATATCAATAGAAGTCTAGAGATTTATTAATTTTAAGATGTAGATAATGTAGATTGAATAAACATATGTAGGTATATATAAATTATATATAAATATACCGGTATATATATATTATATTCCTCTATGCCCTCATTAATATTCCACCCTCAACCCTCTGCATCTGAAGCATTTAAATTTGAGTTATCCACACCACAAGATTCATCAACCCAACCTCAAGCCTCTATTCCCCAAGGTTCACAGAATATCCCTAGCTCTACCCCTTTGAAGTTAAATTGCAAAACAAATTGATGCAATAAAAGAAATTTTTTTTTATTTTTGAGGAGATGACAAAAAGTGAACTGTTACTGCTTATCACTAGATTAAGTGACATGAAGAACCATAAATTTCCTGACACTCTGCGTGAAGTATATTCACCTTGAGTCGCTAATTAAACTAATAGTTGATGTTTTTCAAGTAGTACCAGACCCACCACTTAAGCTACTGTCACACAAGATGTTATTTTTAAATTACCAACTTTTACAATGAAGGGAAAAGAAAAAAAGAAAATAACCCCAACAATCCCCCCAATCATCAGTGGGGCAGAGTTCTGAAAACCACTAAAGAGAAAGTGGATGAAAAAGACGAAATGGAAAAAAAGAGACTGACCACCAAATTATTGAAAGAAAGTAAGAAAAAAAAAAGATGAAGAGGAAAGGCAAAACAAGCTGCCAGGAAAATAAAAAAAAAAAACTAAAGTTTATACGGACAGCAACTTTGGTGAAAACCCTCTAGTTACAAAAGAGATAGAAAAAGAGCCAACCTTGGGAGCAGATGACCCTCTATTTATAAATGAAATAGAAAAACAGCCAACCCAAGGAGCAGTTGACCATCTAGATGCAACTTTGATGGAAACACAGCCAAACCTAGGAGCAGATGACATTGCTATTTTTAATGACTATTGTGTTGGTTGTGGGACCAAAGATAAAGGCACCTTCTAGGCTCTCTGCGAAATGTGTGAAACTTAGTGGCACACCATCTCCACAAAAACCGTTAAAAAAGTCAGAAAGAAAGAACTTAAAAAAATTAAATTTGTTTGCAGCTGGTGTAGCCCCTGTCACACAACTTCGCATTGAATCTAGAGGGTTATATGTTTCAACATGTATCTATATATGTCTCTATTAACAAATTGTAATTATTTAAATAAATCTTTCTTGTATATTACATGTGAATACCTAGATATAGACTCTGTGTATATCATTAAGACCAATGAAAGAAAAATCAACAGATGAAATATAAAGATTTTTAAATGAGAGTTTCAAAGAAGACATCACTGGGTAATATGACACACAGGGTTTCCCACAGCCTCCTGATTTCCCAGGAGCCCCTGGAAAACTCGTGAAATTGCTAAATATACGAAAATATCCTGGGAATCTCATGAAATTAAAAAAAAAATCTCCTGAAAAGTCATAAAATATCTCCTGAAATTGAAAAAAAAATATACTCAGTGATTTCGGCTACGAAAAAAAGCGAGAAAAAAATGGCGAATAAAAATGTATATCATGATTCTGCGCACTTTTTTTTTTTTTCAATTCACTTCCTGTCACTGTAAATGAGGCTCCATGCTTATTTATTAGACCGACACATAGTCTAAAGCAGCTGAGCTAGCTCTTTCGCCTGTTCTTGTGTGATCATAATCAGCCTTCAATGTTTAACTCTTTCTCTCCGGAATTATTTACCACATTCTGGTAGAATCAACGCTGGTATCGTCAGTTAGGAGAAAAAGAGTTAAATTATTATTTTTTAAATTTATTTTACCTGTGTGACATGTTTGATCTACAATAGAATTCTAGAGATACAAGTATTATAGACTATAGGTCTACATATAGTAGTCAGATCTACAAGATAGGTATATGATAGAGTTTGAGTCATCAGAAACAATTCAAACTTGGAGCTTTGGACTTATAAATTATTATTATTCTCAAAATCATTGGATTTGGACTACTTGAATTTTGTCTTCGTAGTGCTTGTGTCTGCTATTTATAGACCTAAATACAAATTTAAATATGATAAGATGTAGATTTAAATGTATATTCTAGATCTTGTCTACTTCAGTACTTGGTCTTGGAATTCAATTGGATACTTGTCACAGTCTCAGTTGACATTGCCCAATTTAATGTTCATGTCATGTTAAGAGTTTAAAAGACACCTGGAATTCCTGATGTAGAAAACAGGAAGGAGAATGAATAAAGTTGACTTTGAGTTCAGTCAAGTCAGTAAGTGAAGTCAAGTGGTATCCTTTAGACCGGGTGGTCAAGTAATACATTTTTGGTCCGGGACGGACAGTAGCGACTTAGAAAAGTCAAGCAGTATTTACAGTTAGGAAGTATCTTTTAGGCAGTTGATGCCAGTGTTCTTTTTGAGTCATATATTATTATTCTGGATTATTCTGTACAGTGAGATGCGGACGTGTTTTGTAATATACTCTAGAGAATAACGTATTGGATATATTTGATACCGCTGTTATGCAGATAGGATTGTTTATTATTTCTTGACTTGTAGCACTAACAAGGAGTGCAGTATTATTATGTTGTAAATAAACTTTATATTTGTCTGCTGAAACGGACTTAAGTCAGTTTGTAGTGTATACATTTGTCACGTGTCAAGAGTGCTCCAGGAAGCAAGAACCCAGCATTCCACGACATTCACATTCTTCAACATTACACCATTTAACATCATTTACAATACTAGATCTACTTTTAGTAGAGCTAAACTCTAGATTTACATCTGATTTATTGAAATATTGGATTTATACTTTAGATTTTAAAAATGCCCAAATATATAACCTCATTTAATTTGGCTTGGTTAAAAGATGAATGTTTTGGATTTTGGCTAGGGAAGTCATCAATGCCAACAAAAGCCTTTTGTAAAATCTGAGCTAAAAGTTTTGATATATCAAATATGGAGGAACAGCTTTAACTTCTCATATGAAATCTTCAAAACATCAGCACAAAGTGAAAAATGGTTCACAGTGTTTGTTACTGACATCAGTATTTAAAACTAAGACAGCAACACCAGTGAAGCCTAGAGCCCAGCTTGTAACTGCAGATCTACAATCTTCATCTGAATCATCCTTGATACAGGCACCTGAGACACAAAAGGCTTTGGATAAAGAGTCATCTATTGTGACAGGAGCCTCACAAATATTGTCTACATCCCTAAGTTCTATTATAGCTCATGTTACAAATGAACACACTCTCACTGCTGAGATTCTATGGGTTTAAAATTTGTTTCTGCTAATTACTCTTTCAACAGTTGCCAACAAATTAATGGAATGTTTTCTAAAATATTTCCAGAAAGCAATATTGCAAACAACTTTTCTTGTGGTCCCAATAAAGAAGAAAGAAACAAAATGTCTACATGAGATATTGGGAAATTGATAAAGTAATTTTTTTTGTGAAATCTAAAACAGTCATTGATTAATTTTATAATCGCTATATCTTTATAGTTATTCTGATAAGCACTTCATGGGATCTGGGCCACTTCTTCCATTCCTTATGGTGGCTATTTAAAGATGCACCTTCCAGAAGAGAAGATTTCATGACCATTACAGGAACAACGGATTTCGCTCTCAAACACTGTCCCCACCGTTGTGTTGAAACTATTGCTGTTGCTGAACATGCTATTAAAGTTTGGCCTAAAATTAAAATCTTCATTAACCATTAATTAACCAACAACAAAGCATTGAAGACAAAATCTTTCCTACATCCTCATTCCTGCCTGGCTGACCAACTGCTGGTTGCTAAATTGAAGTGTTTTATCTCTATTGCCAGAATATTGGAACCATTCCTAAAAAAATATCAATGTTAGGGACCAATGCTACCATTCATGTCAGAAGATATTTTAAACATGTTATTTTCACTTTTACAGTGATTTGTATCAGAGGATGTCCTAGGTGCATGCAGAGATATTTTATCTGTTTCAACACTGGATCTTTCCAGTACTAAACTGTGTGCTCCAGAAAAGGAAATTGGCTTAACAAAGAAGTTATGAGTATGAACATGGCAGAAAAACACTGATAGCCAATATCTGACTTTATTGATTTTTCAGGCAGCATTGACAATATAATTGTTACTAAGCACATGCTAAAGGATGCAAGAGCATCCAGAGAAAACTATAGACATTATCTAGACCAATTAGCAAAAGGGAAGAAGAAGGATGGTTTGAAAAGGAAAAGGACTTTTTGGAGCTGGACAATTTAAAGCAAAAAAAAAATGGGCTTAGAAAAAGGCTGAGAACACTGCATGTCACAAATATATCACAGAATCCAATGTCTTGAGAAAAGCACAAGAGACAAAAAAGAAGTTATCTGTCTAAATATAGATGCCAAAGATAAAAAAATAGGTGGACTTAAGTTTTGTTTCGCCATATTAGATTGCTCTGCATTGTACCCTTTTTTTTTAATTTTTAAATTTCATTTATATAGTTCATACTATGCGAACAAAAAATGGTTTTTTTTCTTCCACTCCTGAACTCCTGAAATGTTGGTTTTTTTTTAAATTTTGTTTTATGCACTTTTGTTATCTTAAACCGAGTTTGTTAATACACTTTTTAATTTGAAATGTTGTTTTTTTCTCATTGTTTCTGATATCATTTCATACATGTATACTATGTAACAAATTTTGTTCTCCTGAAATGCAACATATTGATATTCTTTTTTAATTTTATGTATGAATGCACTTTAGATAACTGACTTTGCAAATTAAATTATTAACTTTATGTTGTTTTTTTCCATTGTTTAATTTATTTATTATGTGTGCAATGCGAAGAGTTTTTTTTCCCTGAAATGGCATCATGAAATTGTTGGAGAAACCCTGAACACCACAATAAACAAACAACTTTCGAAAAACAGAAACAAACAGTTACATCTAAAGAACTTTTAACGACAGATAAACAGGAGTGGTCAAGTTGTCAAGGCCCCAGGCAGATATCAGTCCTAAGACCTGTATTATTTTATAGATTGTCATACTTTGTTGTTGTCATTTTGTAAAAGCATTTGTCAGGATGTCAAAATGAGAGTTTGAATGCTTTTTCCTAGAAATATGAAGTCACAATTTATTCATTATTCTCTTTATTGTTTGTTGTTGTTGTTCCCCTTTCAGATCTTGCTATCTATGGGGCAGATGATGTTAAGGTCATCTGTTTCTATGGCCAACAGTTAACAAGCAGGGTGTTATGTGGCCAGCACAACGACCAACCGCCTTTACTTTCCCCAACTAAAGTCAGGTCCCCATTGTAGTTGGGTGGACTCAGGGGCACCCTACAAATCCCAGTGTTCACCGAGATTCAAACCCAGGACCCCAGGTTCGGAAGCCGAGTGCTTAACCATTCAGCCACCGCGCCCCCATTCTGTTTATTAGCATATGTTAATTTAATAAACTGTAACATTGCAGGAGTGCTAGTTTCTGGACCAAAACCTGACAATGTCTACATGATGAACCTCTAAGATTCTGCAGATTGCTGTCTCTTATTAAGGACTCCCTTTGAGTTAGAAAGCAAAACATCTGAGCCAATGACTTGGAAATCCATTTCTAATGGATAAACATGTTATTTTTACTATGGATTCAAGTCATTTAATGATAGCCTACTGTATGTCTGTAAAAGAGTCAAAATATTTGGATGTCTTGACCTCAATAAAAAAAAACAGTGGACTTTACTTCCCATGCTTAAAGATCTTTAAGTCTCAAGATTAAAATATTACTTTTTATCACCTGCCCTCTGCCAGAGCTCACTGTTGCGCTGGTCTGTCACAAAGAATGATGTAATTATAATGGGAAGTATCTTGTAGAACTACAGTCTCTGGTGCATTAAAGTTTTGTCTCATGGCTCTAGCTGCTTCCTCTACTTCCATGGTATAGGACTGGGGATGATTTTCTGGCATCAAAGCTAAGTTATTCATATTGACTGAGGAAGCAAAAAATTACAATGTTAATGAAATTAGAAACTAAATGTAATACATTTAATATGAAATGCAGTGTAACTGACATAAAAAAGTAAATGAAATGCATTTTAGAAATATTTTAAAATTTATCTTTTTATAATAACTAAAAAATTTTAATTTTATCTTAAAAAGAGACAATTTTCAAAAATGCTAAATGTAGCAGTATAAGATTTTATGTGAATACAAACATAAATTATAAGCAATTGCTAATCAAACTCAAATCAAAGAATTCAATTTTACATAACTTGAATCAATTGAACACATATTTTTAAATATAAAATGACTTAAACAAAAAAATTGATCAATAAGTTTCAGCGTAAACTTTTTTTTCAAGTTCCAGACAGTCATAAATACTTTGTTAAAAACAGTCAATAATACTTAATTTAAAACAGTCAATACTACTTAATTCAAGACAGTCAATAATAGTTTATTCAAGAGTCAATATTACTTAATTTAAGACAGTCAATATTACTTATTTAAGACAGTCAATAATACTTAATTTCTCATAGAAACAACAAACAATTATTATTGTGATCTAAAACTATAACTAAAATTATTTGGAATGTTTATCAGCTGTCTTAAGATCAAAACTTCTAGCATAGTATAAACAAGAAACTTGAATAATGTACTCTTCTTATTTAGGTTCTGATTTTAAAAAAATGAAAATATTTATACAATGACTAACTAAAATAATTGATGTTGCACTGTTTGGTAGCATATACAGAATGAGTTAATTAGCATAATACATGTGGTCATCATCATCTTCCAATAACAAAGATTGTAAGATTTTTACCAAAATATTTTGATAATTAATGTTAACTCACCTAATGTGTGTACAACAGACAAGCTATGAATCTCTTAAGCTACAGTATTAGCTATTCATAGTATATAAAAGAAAACTTACACTGTTGAGGGTGGGGTTGCTGGGGTGGCACTGTTTGAACGCTAGGTAATTGTTGTAAGGTCAAAGGCAGGGATAAAGTCTGAGCCGATGACTGGGTCGTCATTGAGGCTACTGAGTCAGACAACTGGACTTGTGGAGGCTGATGTACTGAGTTCTGATTGGCAATGGGTGGAATAGTAGACTGTAGTGGCTGTACAGATAAAACTTCTTGCTTGATCTGTTGCAGGTAACTTGTCTTAGACTCTGTGAAGTCTATTTTACACTTATGTTTGCTGACACTAAACTTGTACACTTTCCCACACTGGGTACATAAGTGACTAAGTTTTAAATGAGTATTTTGATGAGCCTTGAGTGATACAATGTCTCGAAAATCTTTCTTGCAGTTCTCTTCTGAACACACATATGGAAGTTCAGCTTAAAAAAAATATTTATATATTAATTATGAGTTCTTAGTATAATTGTTCTGAATATATTTTATCTCAGCTATTTAAAAGTTTTTTCCATCAACTACATCATTAGTCTGAAACTCAGCCCCATGACTCCAAACAAAATACAAAAAATAATAAACTATTTCTTAAATTGAGATAAAATTTTGTTTCACAGTTTGCAGAGAGCCTGGATAGGGAGATTCGTAACAATTGATAAAATAGCTTCAAGTAGAAAGATAGTCAACGTTATTTTACATTAGATGCATGTTATAAAACATGTTCTCAAAGATTGGTAAGAATCTAGCAGAGGCCTGTCTTAATAATATAATTTTCTTGTGAACGCTGTAAACAAACAGGCTGGTCAACAGCTAACAGTGTCTTCTCTTAAAGATAGGTACGAATCTAGCAGAACCCCATGTCTTAATAATTTAGTTTTCTTGTGAATCTTGTCAACAGATTGGCTAGCCAACAGCTAGAAATGTCTTCTCTTTAAGTCTATTTAGGTAATTAAAAAAATGTAAAACTTTTATTTACTAGAATGAGTTCTGATGTGAGTCTTGTAAAGAGTTAGACTAGCCAACTGCTGGCCACATTCCTCACAGATAAACTGCTTCTCTCCCTTGTGACTCTGTTTGTGAGACTTCAGACTAGCTGGGTCTAGGAATTGACTGCAGCAGATTTTACATTCAAACACTTTTTCACCTGAAGAAGACATAACATGAATATAGAATTAAAACACAATTACTGAAGAAATAATAGGAAGATTGAAGACAAATCATCAGGCAGAGTGCTAGACAGTAATACAAAACTAACTGTATTAAGCTATATATATGAGTTTGTTGTACATAATTAAAAGTCTCATGAGCTCGTAACACTAACACATGCCATTTTAGGACAAGGAAAGGTAAGTGAAGCAAGTATTGAGAAGATAAACATTTTGCAAGATTGTATTATTTCTAAATACAAGCACTCAGTTTCTTAGATGTATTTACTGCACAATAACAAGGTTTGAGATGGGGCTGCTTGTAGGAAGTTATGGGTTTGGTTTCAAAACATATTTATGTTCATTCTTTATTTATTTCATTTATGTTCTTCTTTTCTTATAACTTTCATTCAGAAAGTTATTGACTCTTAATCAGTGAAAACCTTCAGAAAACTTTTTTTCACAATAGTGCTAATACCACAGTGTAAAAGGCCAACATAATAGTTTTAAAGGTTGATGTTCCAAAAGAATATTGTTCAAACTATAATTTTACATTTTTAAAATTTTTTTTTAAAATAAATATTTATATTTTTTAGTGTTTTAAAATTTTGAGTTATCTCTCTTTGCTTAGTAGTTTAGACCAGTGTTTCTCAAACTGTGTGCTGCGGCACACTAGTAGATTGGCAGATGTGCCGCAGGAGTTTTCAGAACGCCACAAGTGTAGCATTACACAGGCCTGCCTACTATTTCAAATTTTTATTTTACGTTGCGATGACATCCCCATTTGTACTTTCCCCCTTTCTATGTCCCGCTAAATTGGATCGCTCCATTTTGACAGAAATAATAACACATTATCAATAAGCGTTATTCATTATTATATGTAGTAGAATTGAGAAATAATGTTAGATGATCCATGGTGAAATATGTTAGGAAGAATGCAACTGTGAAAGCTTTAAATGAAAAGCTTGTAACCAAACGAAGGTACAAAGAAGATTACATCGGATATGGTTTCATATCTCCTAGACCTGCAGATACTCCATTGCCATTCTGTCTAATCTGCAATGCAACTCTGTCAAATGAGGCACTTGTTCTTAGCAAATTGAAGAGACTCTTGGAAACAAAACATTCGGCTGTAAAAGCACAACCAAAGGAATACTTCGAAAACATCAGGGTTCAACAAAATAAGCAAGCTAAAAAAACTTACGAAATACCTAAAGCTGCCAGAAAAGGGATAGATTGCAAGTTAAAAGGTAGCTCAGTTGTTAGCAAAATGAAAGAAAGCGCACACAGAGGTTGAATCAGTTATTGCACCAGCTTTAGCAATAATTGTTGAAATGATCCTAGGACCTGATGACGCCGAAAAAGTTAAGAAAGTTCCTTTGTCAAATGATACTATATCGCGCAGAATTGAAGAATTATCGTCAACTTTAAAAGATCAAATCTGCGAACACTTCGGCGTGACTGACGATGAAGTATCTCTGTTGTGGTCTCTTCAAATTGATGAATCCACTGATGTTAGCGGCAAAGCCCAGCTGCTAGCGTTTATTCGGTTCATAAAGGATGAAAAATGTGTCGACGATTTCCTCTTTTGCAAAGACTAACAAACTACGACCAAAGGCGAAGATATTTTCAATGTGGTGAACGAAAACATTTTCCTCTTCAAACTACAGTGGAAAAACTGCGTCAGCGTTTGCATCGATGACTGTGCTTCCATGCAGGGAAATAGAAAGGTATTCGTCACTCTTGTGCGTCAAGAAAATCCAAATTAGTTGTTCACTGCATGATCCACAGAGAAGCTCTTGCCTATCTTTGCCGAAAGATTTGTTGTGTGTTCTGGGTCAAGTGATTAAAGTTGTATTCATCAAATCTCAACCGCTTGCATCTCGACTTTTCTCTCAGCCCTGTGAAGCAATGGATTCAGACTACAAATGTCTCCTGTATCACACCAACGTTCGTTGGCTCTTCAGGGGAAAAGTGTTAAAGCGTGTCGTCCAACTCAAGGTTGAGCTGATTTCATTCTTGGAGGCTGAAAAAAAAAGACTTTGGATTTTCTATTCTTGACGAAATCTGGTGGGTTAAGGTGACATTTCTCTCAGAGTTATTTGACAAATTAAATTCATTGCATTTAAGTCTTCAAGGACCATCGGAAAACATTATCACTGCATCCTCAAAACTGAAGTCATTTGGGGAAAAATTGTCTTTATGGCAAAGTAGGATCTCGAAAGGACTGCTTTCCTACTTACAATGAATGTGCTTCAAATAAAGAAATCACCCCCGAAATTCTGCACACTTTGACACACCTGCAGTCAGCATTGCAGCATTACTTCCCAACAGTTGGAAGTCATGAATATGGATGGGTTAGCTCTCCATTGGGAAACAATAAAGTTACAAATCTTACAACTAAAGAATAACAGCTTATTGATTTAAAAACAAGAGAAAGCTTGGATGTGTTTTGGATTTCAATCAACATGTTACATCATGCAATCAGTTTAAATGAAATCAAAATAAATCTTCCTATGTATTTTCATGATTTTGTGAGTTTGGATTTTCAGCACTGACTGAAATCAAGTCTTAGAAAAGAGAGAGACTTCTTACAATAGATGATTAAATGCGAGTTTGTTTGTTGACTTTGGAGCCTCGATTAGATGACATTTGCTTTAAAAAAAAAACGGCACACCCTTCACATTAAATGTAATACTTAAAAACAGGTCAAATATTTTTTTCATTTTATTCTAAAACAACTGTTGCTCTTCCCGGTGTGCCACGAAATTGTTTTGGTTTTTTTACTGTGCCAGCAGACAAAAAAGTTTGAGAAACACTGGTTAAGACACAACTTTTAAAACTGGAAATAAAAGTTATTGGGTAATAGGTGATCAAGCTTGTAATCTAGAGAATTGATCATTCTATTACAGTGATGTGGAAAGACAGAAATCATTACAATTTACAAGTCTCAATTGTTGGGTTAAATTGTTATACAATAATAAAGCTAGATTTTCTTTAATAAAGATACACTTAGTAAAACAAAACCCAAATAGTATGTACTATTTATAGCAAAAACTTCACTAGAGACATTGAATCAATAAAAGACAGTGCTATTAAATAGCTGCGTCAAGCTCTGCTTTACCTGTGTGTGACCTTTTGTGTTTACTCCATTGATGGTGTAGAGCAAATCTTTTAGCACAGACAAAACATACAAATGGCTTTTCATGGCGAAGAAGATGCATTCGAGCAGTGCCTAATGTCTGCATTGCCTTGTTACAGCCATCAATAGGGCATCTAAATAATCCTGTCAGAGTATGTGTAGTATTTAATAATTAATAAAACGAACTACATAGTACATGATAAAGTAGTCTTATTCTCTTAATTTTGATCACATTGCTTGTAACATAATGATAAGGGATTCTGGGAGTCTTAGAACCTTAGATTCAAACATATTAATATCAAGTATTTATACACAAAATATAGATACATTTCCGAATATGGTGGGACTGGGGTCTGAGGCTGAACTGAGGATAGCATCCTGGTGAAGACTGGAATTTTGAATTTCCTAATTTTTAGGATGCCTATGTGTTCACCAACTCAAATGGGTTTTTGCATGGGTGTTGCCAGGGGAAGGGGGGGGTCGGAATTTAGTGACTGATTTTTTGCTTTGATTTTGTTTATTTTAGGTGAGATTTTAATACTAAACTTTCACTTGCCCTGGCACAGCAAAAGAGGTTTTAAGTTTAAAACCCCTACCAAAGGTTTTTGAGTTTAAAACCCTTACCAGGGGGGGTTTTGAGTTAAAAAAACCCTTTCAGGGAGGGGGGTTGAGTTTAAAACCCCCCAACCAGGGGTTTTCGCAGTAAAATTCCCCTCTTCTATAACACAAAAAAAAAAAAAATGCAAACGACAATCACCCAAATTTCACGCGCACAGTTAAGAAAGATTTTGATTTTTAAACGATAAACCCCCTCTTCAATAAAGAAAATGAAAATTACACACTCAAAATTCTATGAGCGTAGCCAAAGGGGTTTTGAGATAACCCCCACCCCCTCTTCAGTAGGGTTTGAAGCTAAAAAATACCACTTCAATACCCGGTATAAAAAAACGCAAATTACGCACTCAAAATTTTATGAGCATAGCTAAATGGGTTTTGACTCCTTTTTAATATTAATAACAAAGCAAATTATACACTCAACATGTTATGAGTGTATTCAAATGGTTTTTGAGTTTAAACTCCCCTCCAGTGGAGTTTAAAGCTAAAAAATACTTCTTCAATATAAAAAAAAAAGAAAATAACAAACTCAGAAATCTATGAGCGTAGCCAAAGGGGTTTTGAGTTTAAACCCTCCGCAAGTGGGGTTTGAAGCTCAAAAATACCTCTTCAATGTAAGAAAAAAGCAAATTACGCACTCAAAATGCTATGAGCGTAGCCAAAAGGAGTTTTGAGTTTAAACCTCCCTTCAGAGTTGTTTGATGCTAAAAAATACCTCTTCAATATAAAAAAAGCAAATTACACACTAAAATTATTTGAGCGTAGCCAAGACTATTGGGGGTTTTGAGTTTAAATCCCTCTCCTAAATATGGCTTTAAAAGTTTAAAACCCCTCCAGATGGTTTTGAGTTTAAAATCCCCCTACAGAGCGTTTTGAGGTGGAAAACCTCTATCTTCAATATTATTCTAAAGCAAACTAGTTACTAAATTCTATGACCGTAGCTAAATGGGGTTTTAAATTAAAAAAAAAAAACATAACTCAAGAGATTTTTAGTTTAAAACCCCCAACAGATGATTTTGACAATAAAACTTCACTTTTCTGTATAAAATCTGAAGCAAATTACAGTCACTTAATTCCAAGAGCGTATTCAAGAGACACATTTCTACCAGTGGCAGGGCTCATCTGCCGAAATTGAGAAACACTAAATGTGGCTCAACAAAGATGGCTAAGACAGATTTTAGAAGTCAGTTATAGAGATCAGGTCTAAATCAAGGAAATCCTATGCCGAACTGGGAGTCGACCCCTTAGTAAGATTAACAGAGCGTCACATGAGGTTTGCGGGACATGTTCTCCGACAAAATGAATTAGGCATAAGAAGAGTTGCGATGACATCCTAGTAAAACTTGGCGCCACACATTCATGGAGGTCCTCAAGGCAGGTGGAAGAGGCCTCAGACATTACTAGTGACAGATTTTTGTGGAAACAGCTTGACGGCAAATGCGCCGAACGGCACGGGAGGGTCTAAGTCAGTAAGAATAGCACATTAGGTTTTTGAAATAAAACTTTTTAATAACAGGAAAATGCACTGTAGATACCTCAGAATATGCATTTTGTTGGCTTTCAATACCAGAAATAGTGCTTGGCCCCGCCCTGGGGGAACTCCTAGCACTCCCCCAAACCCCTTGCTAGCAATGGTGGGTAGTCTACAATTTTCCCACTAACTCCAGGAAGAAGCTATTCTAGGGCACAATAAGCTTCTTCCGAAAGAATGATGGGTCAGAATGTAAAAAAGATTATATACACACACACACACATACATATAAATATATGTTTTTCGCGGGGGGGGGGGGGGGGGGGGGGGGAAATCCCCCACCAACCTCCCCCGAAAAAAAAATCCTGGCTACGCCCATAGGTTTTTGACATATGTTGAGTAAATAAAGGCAGTTGGTCCTTACACTGGTCATATGACACTTCATTAAATGTTTGCCATAGAAACAGATGAGATTTACATCATCTGCCCCCTAAGCTTACAATGTCTGAAAGGGGTCCCTTTTTAATATGGTGGGAGTTGTACAGTGCCTGGTTGCTAAATGGAGCACTTAGAGTTGGGATCATGATGGAGCAGTTTTAGGATGTTCTTGTGTTCAGCCAAAACAAATGGGTTTGGGAAAGTAAAAGCTGCTAAGCTAATGACAAAACTATTCATCACAAAAACAGGTGCAGACTAGTCCTGACAAAAAAAAAGAAAAAGTAAAGATGGCTAGTGTTTCAAATGCTACTTAAAATAGTGTCCAATCTACTTTACATGTGTATTTCCTGAATAATGATCTACCAAATCATTATGGGGAATATCAACAAGTTTTCTATATTTTAGCAAAACAAAAGTATTACCATAATGGAACTTGGAGTGCTTTAGTACTTTCAAATTAGTTGTAAAGCCTTCTGAGCAGCTATCAAAGCTGCAGGTGAAATTTTTCTGGTTTTCATGCTCTGTCATGTGCTGATTAAGCATAGTCTCTAAGAGAAAGGTGCGATTACACTCATCATATTCACATCTGTAGGGTGGGTTGCCTAAGGAAAAAAAAAAATTTAAACTTTCACTGTCATAGCCTCGGAGCTTGATATCCATTGGTCCCTGGTCTGTTCTTATCTTGTTTTGAGATACTTAATGCCTATGGAACAGTTTGTGAAAGACCTTAAAATTATGGCTTTTATGTAGTGCTATTTTCATGCTTATAGCATGCTTGGAGCACTTTGGTCCAATCTCAGTTGTGGACCAGTGGGGGGAGGGGGTATCTAGGAGAAGATTTTTCTATGCTGCCTTTAGGCGCTCAGTAAACACAACTCTGCCCGAGACGGGTGTCATACCTCAAGCCCCCTTCATAGGTAGCCAAGCCAAGCTAAGTTCAAGCACACTTAACCTCTCAACCACGCTTCCCACCTTACAGGTTTTCAGTGTCTGACTTGTCAAATAAGTTAAAATGCTCCAAACTAATGTCAGCAAACCTTAATTACAAACAAATAGTGTTACACTTATTCACCTAAATGCCAGGTCACATGATGAGTCAACTCTTCTGGTTTGTGAAACCTCAGACCACATCTCTCAGAATGACACACATGGAAACCTTTCTGTTAGAGAATGGAAGTACACGTTTTTCAATAAAAATAACAGTTAGAAGTGGTAAAGAATTTAGCTTCCGAACCGAGGGGTCTAGGGTTTAAATCTCTGTGAAGGCTGGGATTTTACACTTCTGGATTTTTTGTTTTGTTGGTCGTTGTATTGGCCAAAATACCATCATTTACCGTTGACCATAGAAACAGGAGATGACCATCATCTATCCCTTAGATTGCAGGTCTGAAAGGGGTACTTGATTTCTTCTTTTATAAGAGGTACAATGACAATAGTTTATGAACACTTTAAAAATTATATGGTCATAAATAGGCATTGGCCAGGGCAATAAGGAAACACTTTCAATAAATCCTACAAAGCTAAGTATTTACCATAGGGACCCAGTTGAATTCACATATACTTCATTAAACATTCAATGTTTAAGAATAATTTTAGTATGTCGATGTAACTAAGTCATGGCTAACCTGAAAACTGGTTTGCACATTGCAGAAAGCAGTGGCCTAGTGTGATTATTGCATATTTGTGTACAGTATTGTAAGTTGTTAAGTTAATAGAATCTTGTTTGAAAGCTAGGATGAATTCTATGTTTATTTGTTTTGATTTCATCGGTCTGTTTAAGTAGAGTTACAACCCTTGAAACATTATTATTGTTGTCAGATGACCGAATTTTAGACTTATACTAAAAGAAGTACTGTAAGAGGCATTTTTCATAGTTTGTTGTTAATTTAATAGATTACATGTGATGTTTACAGTTACAGTATATTCTGATTGCTTTTATTAAAATATATATTATTGTTCTTAATTAATCCTTGCAGTCTCTTTGAATTGTTGAAAGATATAATTTGTATGTGTTCATGTCAAAGCTATGGCAAGAGTTCACAACACCTAGGATATGTTAACAAATAGGATTATTTTTAAAGACAAATATGCTAAAGATGTTACCGTTTGTCCATTAACTGTTGGACTTCCATTATGGGCACTGTTTATATGAACCTCTAATTGATCTTTAAGAGGGTAAGCTTGACCACAACATGGACACATCTTTTCACGAGGAATAGGCATGTGAGCCTTTATAAGGTGATCATGAAGACTGATTGCATCTTCATATACCCTTGCACACTTGTCGTAGGGACAACTCATCTGTCTGTGGTCCTCCTCTAAGACTTTACTCCCTTTGTTATGAACCCTGAGTTTATGATAGCGAAGGCCTCCGTCTGTGCTATAAACAAGCCCACAGCCTTCTTCTGTGCATTGAAAAACTTTTTTAGGGGCTGACTTGTAATCCTGCATGCCATGTTGGCTGGCCATGTGCTGATTTAAAGACTTGCGATCATTAAGATTTTCACTGCAGCCTTCTACTGGACATAAAAAATTCTGAAGTCCTGCGAAAAACAAAATATTGACGAAAACGATTTTCTATTTTATGAAATTTTAAACAAATTTTAAGAATCACAAGTCAAAAGTTTTTATAGTAATTTAAATAATATTAATATATAAATTAATAATAATTTTTATAAATAGGTTTTAAAAGAAATGTTTACAATATAAATGAAATTACAGTAACTTACTTCATCAAAATGTTTTTTTTTTCCTTGTATTTCTATTTTAATTAACTGTGCTTTAAATTAAAAGTGAAGAAATGGTATTTAAGTACTGGAAATTATTCCAAAACATCACTAAATTATTCCAAGAGCATCTATTTTTCATCAGTAGGTCATACATTGTAAAAATAATCTAGTCAATTCAGATCTGAGTATTATCTAAGTATACGCAATAGATCCTGCATAATAGCAAATGGAAGATCCTTTCTAAAGTCTTTCACATTTTTCTGAACCTACAGAAATGTTTATTTCTTACAAAAGCCTTTTTTCTCATCCCAATAAACCCAATGGAACTGCAAGTACAAATAAAGTCTAAGGAGACTCTTTACCAGAATGTTTTTTTAAGTGTATGCGATGCAACATTTTATGCTTGAATGTCTTGCCGCAAAATTCACAACAAAAAGGTCTTTCTGTTGTATGGCTGACCATGTGAGCTTGAAGAGCATTTGAAGAAATGTAAGCAGCTGAACAACCATCTATATTACATCGGAATGGACGTTCACCTAATCAAAGAACAAATCATTTCTAGATTCTAGATAAATAAAATAGTGTAATTAATTAAACAGGCTAGAATGCATAAGTTTGTATGAAATTTTGAAAATATTTTTAAGAATGTTCCACAATTAAACAAACTCTTACCTGTATGTGAACGCTTGTGCATAGTGAATTGACAAGGAATTCTAAAAGCCATGCCGCACCCTGGCTCCTTACATTTATAAGGCTTCTCCCCAGTGTGCAGCCTGTTATGACACTTCAGGTCATATTTATTCTTGAAAGCTTTTTCACATTCAGGATATGTACAGGGAAATGGGAAATTTCCACCATCATGGAACTGAAGGTGGCGCTGTAAGGAATCAAACAAGATATCTAGTCAGCATTTCAAAAATGATGGATTGCTCTCAACTTTTTACAACTAAAAGAACATTTTAACCTAAGTGTAATGTACCTTAAGGCTACTTAGAAGTTTGAAGGTTTTATCACATTTAAGACACTGGTGAGGTTTTCCAGCTGTAATATATTTGAATAAAAAAATTAAACTGCATTTTTTTCAGAAAAAAAAAGCAAAAATAAATAAATCAAATACATTACAATTTGTTATGCAAAGTATAAATTTTTTATTATAACATTAAAATATAACAAATCAATTAAAATGTATAAAAAATAGAAAAAACATTGACAATATTATGACTAAAGCCATTAAAGTAAGCATACTTGTGTGAGTCAGGCGGTGAGCTTTGAGTTCTTGGTTACCACGGAACCCATTCCCACATTTATCACAAATAAAAGGGCGCTCATCTGTGTGAGATCTTATATGAAGTTCTAGTTTACTTCTACCTGCGAAGCTTCTACCACATCCTTCAAAAGGGCAAATGAAAGGTCGCCCAGCTATAATTTAAGGAAAAAAAAAAGAAATTAACAAAATTAAAGTTTTTAAAAGAGAAAAGACTGATCCTTATTATGAATTAATTTAAAATTTAATGAGGATAAAATAACACAACCACTTACATCTGTGATAATGTCTCACATGATTCTCCCAGTAAAAGCGAGAGCTAAATATCCAATCACAATTGCCTTCACCACATACATAGACTTGCTTATTCTTGATATCGGCTAGCTTAATTGGCTGAAAATATGTATTGTTTAAGAGAGAAAAACAGAATGTTAAATAAATACTGCTACAAATTTGTACATTTCAATAATAAGAAATGAAAATCCTTAAGCTACATCTATATAAGTAACAATGCAATGCAGGTAACACTTAACAATATATAATGACTCTTCAAACTTAAACTTGTGCAAACACACTTGCAATTTTGACTATTAAACACTAGAAGAGAGAAGGAATTTTAGGGAATGACTAAAAAAATTTTTTTTGATTTTACTGTACCTTCTCTCAATGAACAATATCTTTTCTACCAAAAATGTTTTAAAGACAGCAGCAATGTGCATTGAATGATATGGGATTAGACTGACATGTACAAATTTAGACACACTTACTTGAGGTGTTTTAATCAAGAGTAGAGGATTGGCTAAAATCTCCGCTAGATCAATTTGTGAAGGCTTGTTTGTAAGATACTCTTTGTCAGTGGATTCATCCAGATCCTGATTTTGTTGAAATCTCACTTTACTATCTAATTCATTTAGTGGATTTACATTAGAAAAATTACTACAACTGTCACTTGATAAAGACTCAGTAAGTGTTACAGATGTACTGATATTACAATCATTGTTTTTATTAATATCCTGAGATTTAGATTGTAGACTATGATCAACATCTGTCAAAGAAACAGATTTCAGACACATTTCTCTGTTCAATACTGTTAGATTAAGTTCAGAATTCTTTTCTTGTGCAGTTTTCTTGTTCAGATCACTGTCAGTATAGTTACTCTGAAAGATATTTACAAACTCTGAATTGCTCTGACTAACAGCTTCATTTTTGTGCTCAGCTGATTTTGCTGTAATTGGTTTCAGACATATTCTTGGAGTTTTGTTGTTGATTTTAACAAGAGTCAAAGATGCTATTTTTTCTGCAATTCTCTCTGCCACAGGAGGTAGCTTTTTCTTATTATGAACCTGAGCTGGAAAATAAGGATTAGCAAAATTATGTAAATAAATATTTCCATCATCTAATTCATTAAAGCTACACAATTAAGGGTTTGAAGTCTAAATAATCTAACCCTACTGGAAATAGTTTACACATAACATTACAGCTGAAACTGTATAACAGCCTCTACAGCTAGAATAAAGTCAATGAAAACAAGGCTGTCTATTCCTAAGATAAATAATAACTACTGAACTAATTAATTAAAAAAAAAAACTTTAAAAATACTTGTAAGAATACTTTCATAAATATTTTTAGCAATACATACAGAATTTTATTATAAACCAGTGCCAAGATGTTTTTAACCATTGAAAAAAATAAAGCAAACTATTAGCATAGGTATTGCCTTTACTCAATCCAAAATCAGCAATAGGTCCTCAAATTATTTAGTAAAAATCCTATTATTCCCTAGGACAAAAGCCCAGGACACTTACATTAGAATTAGAATGTCCAGAACATTACATATACATTAAGACTATTAAAAGTGTTATATGACAGATACTTATTCACAATACATATTGACAATACATTTACCAACCTAGGCAATCCATTTCAAGATCTTGATCAGAGCCTGAGTTGTCTGACTCAGTGATTGATTCCCTTTTTGGTCCAGATGGAGATCTCATTCTCTGAATTGATCTCGCAACATCCCGTTGAATTTTTCTAACATTATCATATGTCTGCCTCAAGACTAGATAACATTCTCGGCATATATAACTTCTGCCAAATTTGGTTGCAGATTTATTTTGCAGGGCTGTCAATGCTTCTTTACCCATTAATGCTAAACACTTGGCCTCAAACTTGGCCATAAAAGGTCTACTTCCACCAAACATAAACAGTCTGCCACCTTTACAGTTTTTTGTCCATACTTTTTTACATGTAAGACAAATAATGGGTGGTCCTTTTTCACGCTTGTAATTTCTCTTTTTCTCTGATTGTAATGAATTTTCATCTTGTTGTTTTTCACTGGAAGACTTTCCTTCATAATCACAATAATCATTAAAACCATCTTGACTGTTTGATTCCGTGGACAAATTTTCCATCTCAAAATCCATCTGTGTTGATTTGAATCTGATTTGATAAATAAATAGAGTATACATACTTGTTTATCAAAATATAATATTTATAAATATTTCTACAGTATATTTTATGTTATCAAAAAAAGGTAAACAAATTAAACATATTCATTTAATTCTCTGATGAATTCCAAAACGTCTGTATGGCTAAATTAACCACAAGTTGGATTAAAACTAAAATTAACCCATAGAAAGATTCAAATATGATACTGTCAATCAAGAGCCACTGGGCTTGAGTATGATGACAATTAGACAAAAGAATATCTGTCACATAAAAATATATTTAGAATTAGGAATATAATAAATAATAATTAAGTACAATAGGTAATAAATTAGGGCCAGGGCTATTTGTCTAAATTTTAATGATTGTATATTATGTCTAGCGACTCATAGCAAAGGGAATTAGTTTTTACTATATTTTTCATTTGATACGAAAGAAATTCACTACCTCATTTATATAATACATTAAATCAATCAAAAACACCAAAATTTGACAACTAACTTGAAGGGACTATAGTCACTGGACAAAGGTCATGAAATCATCATTTAGATATCTGGTACAATCAAAGTGCTAACCAGTAATGAGTGAAGTAAGTGTCAACGAACAAGAACTAGTCAGACCTAGATTCTAATAATTCATAGTCAGGATAGTGCTTAGTCTTAGTGGAAATCACCACACAAACAAAACAAGGGCAAAGCAAGCAGATACCCATTTGTGACCAAAAAAAAAATCCACTACCAAGGACTGATGAAGATGGCAAAAAGAAAGTCTAAATCGACCACCGGTGGACAGTGGTTATGTCTGCGTTAGTTGTGGCAAAGTATGATAGTCGCGGCTGGGACTGCTTGGCCAAGTGTACTGTACTCCTCATTGATCTTCGGAATCAAATACAAGGCTTATTATATAGACTACACTAACAAGAAGTTGTATTAATTTGAACATACTTTGGTAAGTCTTTAACAAGACTGTCACGAGTCGAGTCTGTGACCTACTTCGACCAGTTTCTAGAAACTCAAGTTCAAACCAGTGCAAGTGTCCAGCGTAAACAAGTTAATTTTAGATATCCAATCGAAGAAAGAGGTTAAGGAAAAAAAATAGCACACGTCAGCTTCTAGAAGGTCAAAGTTACTAAAATAATTATAGGAGAAGGTTCCAGGATTCTGGAACGTACGATCAAAGAAAGTATAAATTAGGGGAAAGTCAGTCAGACGGGGTCCTCGCATAGTAGTAGTTCTTGTGGAGCGTTGGTCCTCACTCAGTTATAAGTTTTATGATATTAGCGGGTCCATTAAGTAAAGTTTTAGTAGTTGAAGTTATACTAAGTGAAGTTTCATGTATCATTTAAGTTTTATTTATGAAGTATCAAGTCAAGTTGTTATTGAATTAAGAAGTTAATTTGATGTGAAAGTTGAAGAAGTTATTGAAGAAGTTTGAAGAAAATACAGAGAGATGTTTCTTTCTTCATTTCATTGAATTGTCAAGTATTGATAATATAATCCCCGGCAAGTGTGATCGTCACAAAGACGCTGAGCAATAAGTAGCAAATTTCCTGTTATAATTAGGGTATTCTTGTATACAGTAATATCATATCTTATCTTAGGGCCTATAAATTACAGATGTTACTTTAAAAAAAGAAGATAAATACATCCTACACATTTCATGTGTCAATCTAGTTCATGACTCTCTACTAAGTCATTTGTTTTCCTGGCTGACCCCAAAGATCAGTTCTAGGCCCAGTACTGTTCACTATGTATACATATCCACTCAGCGGTGTCATACGGCCAACCGGCATCTTATACCATTTCTTTGCAGATGACTCACAGTTATACGATTCCTCAGTACTCTCAGAGGTGTCGCATCTGGCAGAGAAAATCAGTGGTACCGTTGCAAGGGTGAGCGATGGGATGGTTGAAAATAAACACAAGATGAACGAAGACAAGACAGAAATAATTAAGATTGGCACTCTGAACAACGTCTCAAAAGTTGAAAACACAGATTCTCTTTTTATCATGAACTGCCAGGTTCCTTATGTCCATGTAGTGCGGAACCTTGGAGTTTTCTTTGACTCAACACTATCTTTCGACCCACACATAATTCAGCTCTGCAAGGGTCTTTATCTGCAGCTGCGCAGATTAGGCCAGATCTGACCATATTTAACAACGGAGTCAACAAAAACGCTAGCTGTGGCATTCATACTCTCCCACCTTGACTACTATACCCGATGACAAAATAGCCAAGCTGCAAAGTATACAGAACAATGTCACACGAATAGTCCTTAGAAAAACAAGACGATATTCTGCTACTACGCTCTTGCGCACGCTAAATTGGCTTCCTGTGAAAGCGAGAGTCGATTACAAGGTGGCCACACTCTGTCATCAGTGTATATATAACAATGAGATGCCCTTGCACCTTAGTGAGCTGATTACTCCATATGTCCCCCAGAGAGCCCTACGCTCAATGGACTCAACGCTTTTAGTGGTGCCACGTTTCTCCCTCAAAAGGTACGGTCTGCAGGCTTTTTTAGTGCATGGACCAAAGGTTTGGAACTCACTCCCCATTAATTTCAGACAGACAACATGCTACACCACTTTTAAGAAGAACATTAAGACCTATCTGTTTAAAACTTTTTTAGATTGTCAATTTAGCTGTTGCGTTTGTGTTTGTAATGTTATTACAGCGCCTTGAGTCTACATTTTGTTTGTTAACAATTATTATTATTATTAATTATTTAGGCAACCCATTCCATTCTCTAGTGGCACTAGGGAAGAAGTGGCATTTGTACTAATTTGTTCAAGGGTATGAAATAAGAAATGTTGCCTTTCTGAGTATTTTATTAGGTTTTGTTTTTCTATTTGTAAATTATGGTTTAGTATATATATATATATTATAGCTACTTTGGGCCTACTTTTTATTCTATTGTCCTGAAGTGTCTCTAAGTGTAGTGATTTTACTCTAATTAAAATTTGAATATTCATCTGTTATAATTCTTACTTCTTTATTTTGTTTTTTTTCTAGTTTCTTTGTTTTCTTGAGTTGAGGGATCCCAAACAGAGGATGCATATTCTAATATTGACCTAACTACAGATAAATAAAAAGCATTTAGTTTTGTATACTAAAATTTAATGTTAATCAGTGAGATTTTTTGGTCAGTTTTTTTTTTTATTTTACAAAGGTTAAAGAAGCACCAATTTAGATGACTAAAATTGCAATAACTTCTCTCGTAGTTAACTCAGCACCATAAATTTGTCATCATTGGAAAGCATTTCTCTAGCTTTGTCTAAATTTTTTATCGAAGTACCTATCTACTTGTTAATGTTTGATTTGTAAAAAAAGTTTTTTAAACCCTGTTTTGCATGATTTTTTAAAATAATTTCATCAATATGGGGATTCCATGATATCGTTTCATTTATTTTTACACCGAGGTATTTTGAGTTTTTAGTCTGTAACTGATTTACCATGAATGATATAAGTTTTTTTGTTTTTTTTTAATACCGGTATTCTTATATTTAATATCTAGTCTCGATCTAGTAGTAATCCACTGACCCAGAGTTACAAAAATATATAGAATAGTATAATAATATAGCCTGTCCAGACCAATACGCATTGTGCTATTACTATTGGAAAAAAAAAGTATTGACTATTGTCAGTATTGTATTTAACCACTATTATTTTATACATAGAAATTATAATAAACCAAACAAATGTAACAACTAACACTCAACGAAATGATCCAACAATAACACTGGTGATCAGTACGTCAATCATACGTGCGGATAGACAGCTGCCAAATAATTGACCTGAAAAATTAGGGGCCTTTGATGGGAAGTTTTACCGTAATTTGTAAGTAACTATAATTACTATTATAATATTATTAATTGATCATGCTAATGAGCTAATCTAATTATATAATACTTATACTAACTTTCAACTTATAGATCTATCAAAATAATCAAATCAATTACAACCAAATGGCATACTGAACAAAAAGTTTAATAGATAATACTTTAATAGCAGTGAAGGGAACCGTCGAATATCAGCTAAATCTCAAGATTCATAACAAGCTTCGCATCTCTAGGGCATCCTGAAAGTATATAGACTCTAGCTAGATCCAGATTATAGACCTAGATCTAGATCTAGTCTGTTCTGAACTTCAGGAAAGATGGTCTATTTACATCGGCTGATATTTCGCTCTGGATAAAACCTAGTCTTGTTTTTACTGGTCACATCATTGTCTCAAAACTTTCCCTATTTCCGAAACAAATAACTAATTCCTAATCGTGCCATAACACAAGATCCAAGGATTTCCCCGTTAGGGAGAGAGAGTGGAGGAGATGAATATGAACAGGATGATGACTATTGTGAGCAAAGAAAGTTGTCTTTTAATAACTGTGTAATGGTTATTTCAGATGACAAAATCATCATTCAATATAGGCTACTGAAGTAATAAAATATAAAATTACGAAGAAAGCTAAACGAACAATAAAAAAAAATGATTTTCTGCTAAGGCTAAGAATATATATATATATATAAATATATATATAGATAGATAGATCTATATATTTAGACAAATTTATCTTTTTTTTTTTTAGTTTATAGTTATATAAATTTTAATTTATTACAAAAAACGAAATTAAAAATTTTTATTAAAAGCTATAGGCATTATTAGGCACACTCTCTGAGAATCTCAACCCAGTAACTTTAGCTCTAATAGCCATCATTCATCGTAGGCTAAATTTGTTTAAAAAAATGGCAGTTATAATTCTATCTAATGGAGATTATATAAAATCACTTTAAATTGATCAGAGTTTAATCAGAAAGTTTTACAAGACAACTAGATCTATGCGGTAAGCAAAGTTTTATCAGAAATTTTCACTAGACAAACATGCGCAAAGCAAAGATTTAACAGATTGTTTTACTAAACGTGTAGGCCTATAAGATCTATATCTATACGCCAAGCAAAATTTTATCAGAATGCTTCACTAGACTTAGGCCTAAATTGAGTACGCTAAGGAGAGTTTTATTCTATTGTTTTACTAGACCGCTATTCAAATATTTATAAGCGATGAAATATTTAAACAAAATAATTGTGGTTAAACATTCAAAACTTACAATAGCGGTTAATTATTTCAATCCGCGTAGGCCTAATAGCGGAGAAACATTTAAACTATATTTAGGGCCTAATAGCAGTACTGTGAGATTTCAACTATTTAATACCGGTGAAGCATTTAAACCATAGCCTATAGATGTAATAGCGGTGAAATATTCAAACCATACGATAGCGATAAAACATTGAAACTTTGTAATAGTAGTCATGGGCGTATATCCAGGGGGGGGGGGGGGTTGGGGTACGTTCAACCCCTCCCCCGAAATAAAAAAAAACCCTCCCGCAAGGGGGGGGGGTGTCGGTGTTTAGTGACTGATCTTTTGTTTATTTTAGGTTAATTTTTAATACTAAACCATCACTTGCCCTAGCACAGCCAAAGGGATTTCAGTTTAAAACCCCCTACCAGGGTTTTGAGTTTAAAACCCCCTACCAGGGGTTTTGAGTTTGAAAACCCCTACCAGGGATTTTGAGTTTAAAACCCCCTACCAGGGAATTTGAGTTTGAAACCCCCTACCTAGGGGTTTTGAGTTTAAAACCCCCTACCTAGGGGTTTTGAGTTTGAAAACCCCTACCAGGGGGTTTTGCACTTAAATCCCCATCTTCTATAAAACAAAAAAAAATGCAAACGACAATCCCCAAATTTCAAGAGCACATCTATTGAAGATTTTGATTTTAAACCCCTCTCAAAAATTAAATTTACGATAATCTCCTCTTCAATATAAAAAAGCAAATTACACACTCAAAATTGTATGAGTGTAGCCAAAGGGATATTAATTTACCCCAACCCCTCCCCCCCCCCCCCCGCCAGCGGGGTTTGAAGCAAAAAAATAAATCTTCAAAATTAAAAAAAAACAACAATTTCGCAATGAGCGTAGCTAAGCCTATTGGGTGTTTTGAGTTTAAATTTCCTTTCAGAGGGGTTTGATGCTAAAAAATACATCTTTAATATAAAAAAAAAAAAAAGGCAAATTACACACTAAAATTCTTTGAGCGTAGCCTAGCCAATGGGGAAGGGGGGCTTTGAGTTTCAACCCCACTTTTCCAAATTGCTTTTTTAAAAGTTTAAAACCCCTCAAGATAGTTTTGAGTTTAAAATCTCCCTACAGAGCGTTTTAAGTTTCAAAGCCCCTCTCTTCAATATTATTTCTAAAGCAAACTACAGTCACCAAATTCTATGACCGTAGCTAAATGTGGTTTTGAATTAAAAACAAAACAACTCCAGATATATTTTAGTTTGAAACCCACCAATAGATGATTTTGATGATAAAACTTCCCATTTCGATATAACATCTAAAGCAAAATAGTCACCTAATTCCAAGATCGTAGTCAAGAGACGTTACACATGTCTACCAGTGGCTGGGCTCTTTTAATAAAGTGCAATGAAATTGAAAAGAACTAAATGTGGCTCTACAAAGATGGCTAAGACGGATTTTAGGAGTCCGTTATAGATATCGGGTCTAAATCAAGAAAAATCCTATGCCGAACTGGGAGTTGACTCCTTAGTAAGATTGCGACAGAGCGTCGCATGAGGTTTTCAGGACATTTTCTCCGACAAAATGAATTACGCATAAGAAGAGTTGCGATGACATCCTAATACAACTTGGCGCCACACTTTCATTGAGGTCCTCAGAGCAGGTGGGAAGAGGCTTCAGACATTACCAGTGACAGATTTTTGTGGAAACAGCTTGAAATGCGCCGAACGGCGCGGGAGGATTTAAGTCAGTAAGAAAAGCACATTAGGTTTTTGAAATAAAACTTTTTAGTAGCAGGAAAATGCACTGTAGATACCTCAGAATATGCATTTTGATGGCTTTCAATACCAGAAATAGTGCTTGGCGGTGGGGCTCCGCCCCGCGCTGGAGGACCTCCTAGCGCTCCCCCCGACCCCCTTGCTGGCAATGGCGGGTAGTCTACAATTTTTTCACTAATTCCAGGAAGAACCAAATCTAGGGCACAATAAACGTCTTCCGAAAGCATGAAGGGTCAGAATGTAATAAAAATTATGTACACACACACACACAAATAAATACATATAAATATTTTTTTCGCGGGAAGGGGGGAGAAAAAATCCCCCCAACCCCCCCCCCCGAAAAAAATCCTGGCTACGCCCATGATAGTAGTTAAACATTCCATTCATATAATAGACTAAGACTAAGACTGCTTTATTGATCCTAATGGAAATTTGTTGTGATTACAAGGACTCTTTTCTCATATAAAGACAATACAACAGAAACATACACATAAACAGAACAGACACAACATAAAGAGTTCATTCAGCGACTACACACAGGCATACTGGTCCTTATCATGTTTCCAGTGAAACAATGAAACTATTAAGTAGCGTTTAAAGATTCAAACTATAAAATAGTGATGAGCTAGAGAGGATGGTCCTAGCAATGGAATTAAGATGCTACAGAAGGTCCTAGGTAGGCTATCACTTTCAAAGACCGCATCACAAACGTAGATTAGAAACAGGTTTATTACTGCAATTGGACACCATTATGACCTGCTTACTATTGTAAAAAAAATAAAACGCAAACAAAATCCACTATGGTCATATTACAAGGTCTTTGGGCTCGCAAAGACTTTTCTTTAGGAAAAATTACCATGAAAATGAAGAAGAGGCAGACAGAGAAAGCGATGGGAAGACAACATAAAATATTGGACGGGCCTGCTGTTGAAATAGGCTCTATCCAAGGCAAAAGACAGAGAGAAATGGAGAAAGGCGGTCGATAAATCTTGTGTGGTGCCCCAAACGATCCACCAGACTAAGGGATAAGTGAATGTGAAACATTTAAACTATTTAATAGCGATGAAACCTTTAAACTATTTAATACATGTGAAACACTTAAAGTACTACTTTGTTGCGATGAATCATTTAAACTATTTAATAACAGTGAAACATTCAAACTATTTGATAGCGGTAAAACATTTAAACTATTTAATGGCAGTGAAACATCTTCTAAATATATAATTCTCTTCATGGCTCAAGAGTTTGGACGAGAAGAAGTAAAGGGAAGATCACTCTCTTATTTCTGAGGATAGTCACCCCACGAAAAAACAAGAGAGAGGTAGAACAAGTATTCACCGGTCACTATGGATGGCTGCCTGGCCGTGCGGTTTGCGCGTTGGACTGTCGTTTGGATTTATCGATAGTCCCGGGTTCAAACACTGCCCGCTCCCATCCCCCTTCGTCCTGCGGGGGGTTTGGACTAGGAAGTAAACTATCGTCAACTCTAAAGGAACATCCGAAACATGTAAAACATTTTACAAACAAACATTTTACAAACACTAAATAGCAGCGCCGGACCCATTGTGACCAAGAAGTCATGGAAAGAGAACAAGTAATCTACTATGTATATTTACAGGTCACTAATTAGCAGGGTCGGATTTAACAATTGTGGGGCCTATGCGAAACGGAGTTCGCGGGGTCAAGTTTGGGTAGGAAAACGGATAATAAGTGAAATTTAAGAGTTTGTATTAGTAAATAAATTCGTCTATGCATTTTATTCATTCTTTACTACGTACAGAATTACTTTACGAGCCTTACTTGCGTGTAGTAAAGTCATACAGTGTATCACTGTATCATAATAATTGTTTCCTTCACAGATCACGCCCAATAGCAAGAATTACCAAATGTTTCAATCTATCTTTGAGAATTGTTGACCTTAAAATAATTCTTCATTTGTTTGAGGCGCGAGAAGCTTCTTTTGCCAGATTACACAATTACGGCTAATGCATAATGCCATTTTTATTTATCGCGAGTAGGATTGTCATTTTCCATATTGAATGACACCCCAAAATGACAATTTTTGTCTATATATTTCCGTATATTTTAAGTTAAATAGCAGGGCCTGACTTAACCATTGTGGGCCCAATGGGAAACGGATTTCGCGGGGTCCAGTTTGGGTAGGGATACGGATAATAAGTGAATATTAAGAGTTTGTATTGGAAAATATATTCGTCTTTGCATTTTATTCAATCTTTACTACGCACAGAATTACTACACGAGCTTAGCCTGGCGTGTAGCGAAGCCATACAGTAAATCACAAGAATTCTGTTTCCTACTCTCAATAGCAAGAATTACCAAATGTTTCAATCTATCTACGAGAATTGTTGACTTTAAGTAATTCTTCATTTTCCTTATAGAATGACACCCCAAAATGACAATTTTTGTCTATATTGTTGTAACCCTATTCGTGTCGCAATAGGATTAACGTGTGTGATCACCTGACATATGTGACACAGGCCAGTAATACAGTTTAGCGTGCTATATCGAAGGGCAAGAGACAGTACTGGAATGAACTTTGCACGTGAGTAGGAACTTTGCATCTGATCATAGGTCTGCGTGGACCAGAGACACAGTGTGTGTAAGGCAGTGCAGTTCAAGACAGGACAGCGAGTAGAATGGGACTGTTAGTCTGCCATGAAGTCGGTCCTGGTGGAGTCCTGAAGTGAATATACGAGTCCAGGAAGAGATAGAGACAGTAGAGTTTATTAGTTTAGTACTGTGATATGCAGTATAGCCTTTTTAGTGTTGATGTATTGCCAAGTGTGTCATATTGGCTGTTTTAATTAACCGTTATTAAAGCACAAGATTATTTGGAGCCTTGTCAAGTTCTTGATGTGTTATGTGTTTAGCAGTGTTTACAGAACGCCTGATTAGGAGAGATCGTAGCAATATATATCCGTATATTTTAAGTTAAATAGTAGGGCCTGACTTAACCATTGTGGGCACAATGCGAAACGGATTTCACGGGGTAAATCGACAGGAGGGCGCGTCAAATCTGTTAAGTTATAAAATGGTTTTATTTAATAATTTATATACCTTAAAAGTGCGGGGCCCACTGCGGTCGCATAGGTTGCAGCGGCCCTGCAAAATAGCGGCGTATGCTACACCGCCGGTCGACTAGTTTTATTTAATTCACATAGCGCTGTCAACAAGACAACAAACATAATGTAGGTCCAAGGAGCTATGATAACATATAGGCCTATACATAAACACGACAGTTGAAAAGACAAACTAATAATAGGCCTACGTAAAATTGAAAGTGGTAATTGTCAAAAAAAAAATAAAAGGAGGAATTCATCAGTAGCCTTATTAAATATATATATATATATATATGTTCAGACAATATTATCATTTTTTAGGTTATTGTTGTACAAATTTCCATTTATTTAAAAAAAAGGAAATTAAAAAAAAAAATTAACACAAACATGCTATCTCGCAGAACTGAACTCAGTACCTTTGGCTCTAAAAAGACAACATTCAACGCAAATGTCACACATTCCTTAAAAAAGTTTAAATTTATCTGAATTCAAACATTATGTATGATTAAAATAGTATTGGTAAAAGAAATAAGATTTTTTGTGCGGTTGACCTTTAAAATTTTAAGTCCAGTAATACTTATAAGGCACTTAATTAAAAATAGGAGACATCTTTTGACTACAGTTATCAGCCTTTGACGAAATTACCTTTCCGTATATTATTTTCGTAGTACAGTGACACAGAGAACTCTACAGACTTTTTATTATCAAAAGTTTGCATTTTTTTTTGTCATAAAAATGTTTCTTATAAAACCTAAGTAGTAAAAATGGCATAACAAGTATAAAATTCTAGAAAGCAAATTGCATTTTATTTGTCAATTAAAAATACAATTGAAAATTTTGAACATTGTTCATTTCTATTAAAAACCAATATGTTATTCAATATTTTCTTTATTAAAATTGAAGACCTCAAATATTCATATTGTGTGCAGCAAGGGACGATCAAACATAAACAGACTAAGCTAGAAGCTGATTCGTACATACAATTTTCTTCACTATATGTCTTTTTCTGTCACCTGATGCACATACCTTGCCGCGGTGTGACAGCTTGAGTGCCTCAATGACCCTCAGAGCCATACCGGCGGGAGCTCATCACTCCTGGCAGGTACTACCAAGCCGGACAGGTCTGTTAGGAAAGAGGCCAGACAAAAGGTGCATCCCCTACCCGGGACACGGGATGTGCGATAGGCTATCTTTGTCGTCTTGGTATTATGGTGTTTATTATGGCTTGAGCCTGTCCATTCATAAATATTGTCATAATAACGTTGGTGAATGTCTAGTACTTGCGAGAGAATACTAATAAATTTTACTGCATTTTATTTGCACAGGATTCCAGCAATAGTTGCTTTCTATTTGATATCGTACTCGTTTCTGTTCTTTGTTTTCGATTCTTTTGCAATTCGATTCCAATGAACACGTTGCTGCACTGTTTATGATAATAAAGCACAAAGAAAATTTAAATCGACCACCGGCTGACAATGCTTATGCCTGCGTTGGTTGTGGCAAAATAAGTAGATCGCAGCTGGGGCTGCGTAGCTAAGGGAAAATATATATATATACTGCATTCCTCACTGATCTTCGGACTCGAAGACTAGCCTTATTATTATTACTATATCTGAATATCTCTCCTTTGAGACTCCTCACTTTTTCTTGTTTAAAAAGTCAACTTTTGTGTGTGTGTAGTTTCTATAAACAATCAAAGTGACAATTTTTGTTTATGGCTTCTCATCATCTACATCAGGGGTGGGCATATAGTGCTTTTTTTTGTAAATAAATATAGGTGCCGATACTCAGTGATGGATTGCCTAACTTTTAACTACTAATACATTAATAATAAACGTTAATATATAAGAAAAGTAATAATTTTTCCCCACATTGAAAAAGGTGCCGGTACGCCGTACCGGTGCGTACCGTCACAAAAAGCCATATATATATGGTGTGTGTGTGTGTGTGTGAAATAATGTGAAAGTTTAGCAGCAAAGTTTTTTTTTAAAGTGTGGAAATGCAGCTTCTGGCATCTATTACACTTCCGAATAACTGAATGGCAATTCTCTTTCAGTTCATAATGTTGTAACTCTAAGGTAGGCACTCAACGAACGTCAGGAGGTAACAATAAACAAGGTATTTATTTATAGTACAAACAATAATGGACTTCAGCTATTAGTCCCAGAGTGTCCTATCTCAAGTGACACCAGTCACCTTTGCTACCTAACTATCATGCCTGTAGGGCACGTGGATAACGTCTGATGTGCTAACGTTCATCAGCTGCTACATTACATCTTCATCACATCTCACAGGGTTCTTCTGACCAACTTCAGGGCTTCTCTCGCTGGTTATGTCCTCTGGACAAGCGCCTGTTGGGTCTGGACCTTGTTGGCAGGTCTTCTGGTACATGCACTCTCACTGCGAAGTTCCGTCAGCACAGATCTCGTATAAAGCCTGGGTGTAGGCAACAAGAATCACTTGAACATAATCAGGTCTGTGCTCATCGTTGTGATATTCGCAGCTATGGTCAAGCTTCTTGTCGTGAGAGCTACTCTTACACAACTCGTTATCACAGTCACGGACATCCCTACCATTATCAGTGTCTCCGTTAAGTAACGGATCATTTATTCTTCTCGACATGGTAGCCATAAATTCATCTGTCTTGTTCAGCAGACCATATATCGGTTCATCAGTCTCGCTGATCATGGTGCCTAACGCCTCATCTTTCTTGTTCATCGATTCATCTGTCTTGGTTAGCATTGTACCCATCGATTCGTCTGTCTTCTCCTTCATCGAATTCTGTATGGTGACTATCGGGTGCTGCATAGTTCCGATCACGCCACGCATAGTGCCCAATTGTTCGATTTGTCTTCGTATCATGTTTTGTAGGGACTCTTGCATAGTTTTCAGAAGATCGCCGATATCTGGATTCACCTCAAACAAGTATATTTCCGGATCCTCCCCTTCATCAACAAGAGCCTGCCGAAGACTGGCTCTCATCTTTTCTTTGGCACAAGGCAAGCCTCAGCTCCCTGGCTCGTAGCTTCTCTTTTAACTGTTTACAGCTAAGTTCATCTAGCTTCTTAAACGTTGCCATTCTTTCCTTTCATTGAGCTGCCCAAATCCCACTTCGACACCAATTGTTGTAACTCTAAGGAAGCACTCAACGAACGTCAGGAGGTAACAATAAACAAGGTATTTATTTACAGTACAAACAGGCATGGACTTCAGCTATTAGTCCCAGCCAGAGTGTCCTAACTCAAGTGACACCAATCCTTTGCTACCTAACTATCAATACAGACCACCGACACACTTCCCAGTGCCGCCCCAGGTCCTCAACACAGTTCATAGATAGCACACAGGACGTTCTCTAGAATCAAGACAGCCCAGACTTCAATAACTTGCAGATCACTGCAGCCGGGTCTACAACAGTCCTTCCTGTCTAAACATGTCTTCCACTACTTGTGTTGAATGGCGCTCTGATGCGCACCATCAGTGTGTCTCGGGAGCGAAGTTACAACAATAATTTGCTTGGATGTATGTCCTCTAGAGCTGAATCAGTGAGCTGAGGAAATTGAAAACTGATTCAACGTTTTTTTACGTCTTAACATAAGCTGTCAAATTCCACCATTAAAAAAATTTAAATAAATTGTGTACTTTTCTTCTTGAAACTGTCAGATAGAGTTGAGCCTTCAGCTCAGGTAGAGTTGAGCCTTCAGCTCTTGGAACTCCAAGCCAGCAAAAATGAACAAGAGCTCCCTCTCACTGGCCAGGAAGAGAACAGTGTACACTATTCTGTCTGACGGGTAGGTCAGACTCGCGGCAAGAGACCGCATACACTAAGACCCCCGCCATTTTCCTTTTTCTATACCAGGCTAACCGTGCGGGACACGCCATTTATGTAACGGCCCCTTGAGGAACAGCGCCTGGATTGTGACAAGGTTGTGTGAGCTTTTTTACAACTCCGCACAGTGCAATGAGGATGCTCTCGCACCCCTTTAGACACCCCCACGGCAGTCTTGTTTTGCTACCCTTTAGCCTAATCGTTTCCTCCTACGATCGTTTCCACCCGGGCGCCACTATGAGGCAGGGTAGCATGCCCGGGTTTGTACTTTTCAACTATTTCACTAGAACTAGTTTCACCTTTCAACAAAAGAAAATGACAAAACCTGTTTTCACTTGCTTGCTGGAGAAATGGGAAAGCTTTGTTTGAAAAGATTTAACATGCAATTTTATGTGCAATACTTCCAATGAAAATCATGATGTCCGTCTTCAACTCTTTATTAAAAATATTAGTGACAAAGTCACAGTCAATGTCCGTTTAAGAAAACCTTAATTTTTTCTTCTCACTACCTTGCCCATGCTAAGCTGGCGGATACTACTGTTGTAACAAACATTGGAGTGATTTGTTTCATAATTGTCAAGAACCCATCGGAAGTGTCTGTGGTTAATAAGACACCTAGCGGTGAAAAGTTAGATACTGAGATAATTGGGTATATAACATAATTGAAATACAATGTAGCTTTGCGCAAACTTCCCGTTTAAAGTTTATGGTTGAGATATTTTCTTTAATTTAATAAGATTAAACTGTTTTTCTATGTCAAAACACGGGCTCCATCAGTTGTTACACTTGCTATCTTGTTCCAAACTAACCAAATACTTTCAACATAGTTCTTCAAAGCATAGAATAAATAGCGGCCAGAGTTTGAATCTTTAACTGAATTTTTTTCGAAATATTGCAAATAAAAATAATTGTCGTTTACTTTAAGCTTTTTAGAATGACATATGCATATGCTGTTTCTTTAATGTTTCTTTAGCCTCTACATCATAAGTGATAAGAATCAGAAATTGCAATAATTTATATAGATATTTAAAATTAGTTTTTTTTTTTTTTTTAAATATTTGTATTTTTAAAATGTATAATCTGTGGGCACATTTCTATAGGTGTCATCGGGACGCATAAAACAGTCTGGCGGGCCGCATGTCGTAATTTGCCCACTGATGGTGAGATGAAACGTCCGTATTCTAAATTCTAAATCTAAAAAAAAAAAAAAAAAAAGCCCTGGGTTGAAACGATTGAGAAAAAATACGATTAAATGATGATATGGCATGCTTAAGGTCACGTCCCATTGTGAAACTTAGTGCAAGAATTATGTTTGCTATTTGGAGTTAATGGCAAATATCTGTAGTGCCTTTTGTACGTGTTAAAAATAACGTAGCGGTAGGAAATCACCAACAAGGATTTCCCAAAATATCGCCACGTACATCATAAGCGTCAGATTAATGCGCTCATGCGCTGGAATAAAATAGATCTAGAATACAATCAGAACTGACAATGTTTTAACAGATTGTAGACTAGTTATTCCAGCGGTTGTATTAGAGTATTGAAAGCCAGGATAAAGTTGTTTATTGATAACAAATATTTAGAATCTTAAATAAAAATTAGAACACTTTTAAAATGTATTAGCTTCCCTTTAGTAAAGAAAGTAATGTGATGCGGCTTAGTAAACAACTAATACAACAACATGCGGAAAGTGAACATAGACTAGAATAGAACTTGTCAAATACCTGGTCTACTTGATTACATTTTTACATGAGACTTCAAGCCCTGTTTAGTTGTTATACTAGTTATAGTCATGAGAGATAATAGACCTATACGCTTGTGTTTTGTTTTACTTTTTGTTACTTATGTATTTTCTGACAAATTAAGTTGGAGTGGAGATGCCGCCGACCGGTGTTTTTGCAAGGTTGGTTGCTTTTAAAACTTTTAGTAAATTCTAGATAAAGATCTAGACTATATTAATATAAGACTCTAAAGAATTTAACTCTAGATCTAGATTTTCTAGATGTATATCTAGTTTTTGTATATAAATCATCAAATATTCAAATGTAATATTTGTAATGTTATATTTAGAATTACATAGAATCTACATTCATTGCCAATTGCCGACTTTGGAAATTGATTACTATAATTATAGAGTAAGCTCTTATATTTGGGACACCCCATCAAATTCTCCTTCGCTGAACATGTCGCTTTGGCAACCAGTCCAACTCCTAGCCTTTACGTTTGGCTAGGTTATTGAGTCGGCGGAACAGTTCTCACTAACAGAAGGGGCAAAGGCGTGTAAATGGCGCCTTAACCAGTAAGCTTCAGGTAGGAGGGGCTCATTAGCCATGGCTGGCTACCTACCTAGGAGAAGGAAAAATCTGAATTCAAACCTCTGTTGCCTTGCACTACAACTTGCAGCTATACCCAATAATGGGAAAGGCTTCGGGAGTCAACTCTGAGGAAAAATCAGGATCTTGTGACCCTAAGGCAGTTTGCAGCACCCAGGGCTACACCCTGGCAGAACCTGCGACAATGCTGACCCCAAACTGTATCGGCACTGCCGTTCCTTTGGATACATCAACTTGTTGTAGAGGGGGGAACTGATGTGTAGGCGACATCGTTCCAACCACAGCTAATGCCCAGGCATTCATCTCATTTCCATGAGATGATCCATAGTCACTTTGCGACTGAAGGAGGCCATAGATATATTATAGATATATATAGATAGAGAGAGAGATCTATAGTATATGAGGCCATAGACTATAAATACATAAAATTATTGCAGAAGTGAATCTACTTCTTTTAATACAATCTAAATAATTTTAAAAGATATAAAATATAATTTCTTAGTTATTACATAGCAGTGTTCAGCGATGGTGATCAGTGTCCAATGAAAAGGAAAGCACAAAAACTGCGTTCAGCAAGGGGGAATGAAATCTTGACTATGAGTGGTAATACATAGGTGCACATCTATTTTTATTGTCCATTGTGCTTTCAGGTTTTTTGTAAGTTAAACCTTCACCAATATCTAAGTCCAGTACTTGCCAGTAGAGAGCGTCGCTGCTAGAAAGGCTTTTATCCAGCAAACAGGCTTGGACCAGGAGCTTCTTTACCCTCATTACTGTCTGAAGGTTCCCAGCAGTAGAAGCATGGACTGAGTGAGGAAAGGGGACACTGCTCGCACACCTTGGTCCTGGGTCTACTCACTATAAGTGCCCAACCATGGTGCCATGGGAAATTTACCTCATATTCCTGTACTCTAACCACCACTGTTCCGTACAGGGACTGCCACTCCAGCTGATGGGACACTGATGTCGTTCCCTTAAGGGATGATGTGGCAGATTTTTTTAGACTGGGTCTCTGGGCTACTTAAAAAGGGACCTTGTTTACTTCCCTTATTTAGCCTATCTAGTTCCACTACTAAATCTAGACATTTTCATGGTGGCGCCATGCTGAGGTGACTGTGGCTAAATCCCTTCTAGATGTAGACTATATTCAGTCTTCTATATAAAAAAATGTCTTTGTTTCCCGGAGATTAGACTATAGCTTCTATGGAAAGTATTATTGGGCGTCTGGTAACTTACTCCTCTGTCATTTCAGCCCAAATTAAATATCTTTTTCTCAGTCATTATGTAATGGTGCTGGGCTTTGACTTTAAACATCCATTTTATCTAATATAAATATGTTTGTTGATATTTTTGACATGTTCTTATAAAATGTTTATAGTGTTCCCCTCCCCTTTTTATTCTTGTGAAGAAATCTAATAATATATGTTAATAAGTAGTAAAATGCTAGATATTGTAAAGCTGGGTGTGCTTTCAGTTTAGCAATTCTTTATTTGATGTAAGTGATGCCAATATTATCCTGCATGTACACCATGATCTCCTAAAGCCAAAGTGTTGTCGAAGTAGTGGAAATATTTTGAAAGACACGTAAGAACGGTTAGAATAATTATGATCATGTTGCAGATAACTTATCATCAGAAAGGCCAAGGCGTGGTGAAAGTAGTGGAAATTTTTTGAGAAATAAAAACAATTAGAATAATTATTATTATGGAGCTGATAACTTTTCTCCTAACGGTCATCTTTCACTGTAACTTTATTTGTCAAGTACGCTTTTTCTTGAATATGGTCACATCATTTTTAACCTTGAGATCTAGTTTTATTTATTCCTATAAATCCTGACATCAGCCATCCTCTGGAGCCAAGTGAATTACAAACATTTATTTTTAAAGCAGCATCTCATTAATTTTTTTGATGAAAACTGTGTAGTTCGACTAACCCTAAAACCATAATTAGGTGCCCTTTCAGACCTTGCGAAATGGGAGCAGATAATCTAAAGCTCATCTGTTTTATGGTTAATGTTTAACAAGGATGTCGTGTGGCCAGCACAACAACTAACCGCGTTTACTTCCTCAAACATAAGTCCTGTAGCCAATAGAGTTGGGTGGACTCACTATTGTCCTAAAAATACCAAATCAAATCCCAGCCTTCACTAGGATTTGAACTTAAGATCCCTCAGTTCTGAAGGTAAACACTTAACCACTTGGTCACCATGCCCCAAAAAAAAAAAATTACTAGTCAACAGTGCTGAAAATCTATACTGTTAGTTGGGTTTTCTTCTTGATCTAGATATATATATATATTTATACTAATCCTTCTTGATGAGTTGATAGTGCTTTATAAAAAGGCTTAGTCACTAGGTGTCAAGGTTTGAATTTTATTGTTGGCTTAAAAATATATGCATTATATTAGGCATTTATTGACTCATAATTCAACATCTCAATAGGAATTTAAGGGAAAAAAAATCCTGTTTTTATTTTAGATCTAATATAATTATATATAAAAAATATATAAGTTGTATTTTTTTTTCTTTCTAAATTTTAGCTTCAAGGTGAAGTTGATGATTGCTCTTGTAAAGTGGAGTCATTGGATTCTTTGAATAACAACAAAATTTATCCTATATTAACAAGCTTACTATCAAGGAACTACTTTCGGTATTTTAAGGTGGGCATTGCAGTTTTCTATTAGTATGTTCTAGCAGATATATTGTATATAAATGACCATGAAAATATGTAAGTATGGTTTTTTATTTAGTACAAGAAATGAAAACTTTTATTCTTTTGATAGGAATACTTTTTAAAAACATTTTATTTAGTTGTAAAATACAAAAAGATTTGATAGAATTTGATCTCTGATATTTGATCAATTTTGTAAATGAAATTTTTCCCATAGCACTTTTCATACAGTTGACATTGTTTTTCCTTATTTGTTTCCTTGTAAACTTGATTTATAGAAAAGGCCAATACTTTTAACATTATACTAATTCCTCTTGTTTGAAACAGAATATTCTGGACATAAGCGCAATTCCACACAATCACAAATTACACATTATAACTGCTCAAATGATTCCCCTATAAAATGTTTTAGCAGTTATTAACAGATATTTTTTAGGACTTACCCTAATGTAAACTATTAACTCAGCATTTGAAAGTTTTGTGGGCTTTTTTTATATAGAGTTTGAACACATTTTGTTGTAATTACTTTTGTCACAATAGATCTACATATTTTGTAAATTATAACTCATAAACACATATAAAAGGGGTGCCGCAGAGAACTATATAGTCTATGATAGCGTGGGTCAAAATGCTGGATATAGTGGGTAGGTAAATTCTTATGAGAAAGAGAAAAAAAGATCTATAACACATACCAGTACTTTTTTTGGTTATAGGATTTGTTATAATTGTGTTCTAAAAGAAAAGTCTTTACATAATGTTGTAAATTTTAGGGAGGCAACTCAATGAGGGAGCAAGGCTAGATGACAGATGTTTATTTATAATGAATAATGATGTATAAATTATCACAATAAACACAAACAGTGATTGTCAGGCCTTAGGTTCACTTTTGTTAAATTCTTTCTCTACATTGATGGTTGTCCTATCTGCCAGTCAATGCCACAGGCACCCCTGCCCTACAAAACCAAAACACACATTTCCCAGTGTTGCTCTCCTCCAGGTGGTAATGCTACCAGGCAGGCTAGACAGTAATTCCCTTCTTGTTGCTTTGGGTGAAGGAAGCTTCTCTCATTACATTTAGTTTCATTCCAGTCCTAATCGGTGCACAACATAGACACCAGCGCATGGGCAGAGCTAGAACATTAATATAAAATATGTTTTGAAAAAAAAAAAGATTCTTTAAAAGTTTTTTTCCCTGTTAGGTAAATTTGAAAAAGAGTTGCCCATTTTGGTCGGATGATAGCAGATGTGCCTTGAGAGACTGTCATGTTAATGTTTGCCAGAAGGTATTGTGGAGTTTCAATTTTTGAAGTAGATATTTATCAATTTGTTTGGACACTTTCAAGCAATACTGCTAGTAATTCTACAATATATTATGGTTGAGATGATTTAGGATTTGAAAATCTACTAAATATTATTAAGTGTCCATTTTTATATTTAAAAAAAATAGAAGGTAGGCTAAAAAAAAATTATCTGAAAGATTTGCTTTTATTTATTAATTTTATATAAAATAAAAAAAATAATTGTATAAAAAATCTTTAATAAATGTTTATACATTAAAAAATTAATAACTGAAGACTAACTTGTAAGACCGGATGGCTTATATGTTTTAATAAGAGATTAAAATATTTTAAATTATATTTGATGTTTCCTTGAAGGATGAAGTGCCTATCAAGATACCCGATGTGGATACACATTCTGAAAAACATGAAAGAAATAAGGTATATAATTCTAACAAATATTTAGACTAATTGAGAAAGAAAAAAACATCTATGTAAATGTCTTCTTATTCATTCTCATCTTTATATTGGAGCGTTCATACTAGTAGTCCTATATCTGATATTAACTTCACTGTGGTTTCCAGATTAGGCAATTTTTCTTCAATAAGAGAGTTTTGGGAGCCATTGACATAAGTTGTCTCATTCTGTTGTGTCTTTTTCTGAGACCAAAATATTATATGCTGGTCATGTCAGTACAGCTTGCAATAGGCAATATTTTTTTAAAATTTGAATGAGAGTATGTAAATGTCTGAATTTTGAACAAAATTAGTTCAGTCCTAAATAATAACATGATCCTGACATGCCCTACTACTAAGTAGTTGGAAAAGCTTGCCAATATAGACTTCTTTCTATAATCTATAACTGATTATTTTTTGGTTATTGTCCCCTAGTACTTAAAAGAACTCAATGAAGGGAAGCAAGGATTTGAGGAACGCTGTGCTGAAGAGAGAGAGCTAGGTGCATTAGATGCAACCATAAGTGAGGAGAAAAAAGCGGAGTTTCAGACTTGGAAAGAGTATGATGAAACCCTACCTTTATTCTGTGATATTGATGGTGAGTCATCAGTAGCCTTTTAGATGTACTTTTTATTTACTTGTAAGTTTCATCAGCATTATTTTTAAGAGTAGTTTTTTTTTTTTAAATATTTTCTGTAAATATTTGTTCAGTGGTAGAATTATTTGCCTTTTTTTTTTTTCAATTCTAGATGAACATTCAAATGATATGGAATATGTTGACCTACTTTTGAATCCAGAGCGATATACTGGCTACAAAGGGCCTTCACCGAGAAGAATATGGAGGTCCATTTACGAGGAGAATTGTTTTAAGTAATTTAAACACAATTATTTTTGTAAAACTAAAAATCTGATAGCATAGATATTACAGTATAATTCTGTATCCTAAATTTGTTAACCATCTTTCACCTCAATTTTGTTTTTCTTATAAAGGCCAGAAAAAAATTATGGCTATGGTCCAGATTATGGTAAAGATGCTTCAATCGAATCAAGTAAGTTTTTTATAGCTTTGATTGTGCACATCTTGTATATGACTGTATACTTAGGCTTTGCTTGCCCTTTGTTAGTTTATTAATGTTGTATTGACCTGCCTAAGTAATAAATCAATGATTTTAAAGTTCTTTATGTTGTGTTCTAAATAAGTATTTAGCTGTGCATTTGATTTTTGTGTTGTTAAAATTGTTGCATTGAAATTCAATTGCTGTAGAAGAAATCAAATATTAGGTTTGTGATTTTATACATTGTCTTACTAATGATCTTTACCTCCACTTAGTTTTCTAAATCATTGGGGTGCCAGACATGATCTGTTGACCATCTCTCTCCATTCCTCTCTGTCTTTTGCCAGGATGACAGTCTCTTTCATTGACAGGACTGACCATTCTTTCCTGTTCGTAGACTAGCATAGCCCAACACAGTACAGTCTTAGCTTGTGTTTCTTTTACAATGGTCAGAAATTCACCATTAGGCCTGATTGTCATTGTGATCGTGTTCCTTGTGGGTGATACTTAGAATTCTTCTGTTGCATCTTAACTACATGGCTAGGATCCTCTTCTCTAATTTATGATTCACAAGCATACAAGAGGATCACCATGACTGATTTTTGTACCTTGTGCTATGCCTTTGTCATTTCCTATAGTTTTGAGCTTTGTAAATACTGCTATGACCAATGTAATTTAAGTCAGTAATTCAGGTTTGGTTCCTTCATCTGAGTCAGTTGGTCAGTGGTTTGTCTCTGATACTGATGTCCATGCTAAAGCCTTGTTTTGCTGTTGTTCATAGTGTTAGTTTATTCTGCCTTGATTTGCATGCCTGATGACACAATTGTTTAAATAGATAATATTAAATGAAAATGCTCAACTCCAGGCTCCAATTATACTAAGGAAGAAAAAAAAATGATGCCTTGTTTCCAAATTTGTTTAACTTGATGGAAATCTAACTATCTTGTAAGGTACACAAGTGTAGCTTATGAAAACAAGTTCAATGAAATATTAGAATATGTTTAAAACTCATTTCAATCCTGCTGATCACAATCTCATTCCAGGGGTAACCGTTTGCAATTTCAGCAGTCAATAGAAGTTAGAAAAAATATTATTTTTTTTTGTGTGTGAACAATATTATAATTACATCATTAAATAATGCATATTTTTGCATAAACTACTGTTTATAGTCAATTTTGTTTATTTTTATCTTGTATGGCTCTATTCAGGATTTTTATTAGTGTTACTTAAATATTTAAAACAAACAATTTTTCAGTGTTTTTCATCGCTAGAGGTAAATTATTTCTAAAATGGTAATAAATTAGGAGGGCTAGAAATTATGCTTTTGTTTTTTTTTATAATGTTTTACATCAAAACATCTGAATGAAATGAAAACACATGAGTGCCACAATGAAAGTGTTTGTTTTTATCAGATTTCTTAACTAAAGAATGTTGAATAGAGTTGAAGGCTTAACAAAATACTTTGTTTAGAAAATTCCAATTTTAATTATCCGCATTCAATTATTTTATTTTTTGACCTCAAATCTTTTTGCTAGATACATGATAGAAAAAAAAAAAAGAAAAATATGTGTTGACAATACATGTCTAGTAACATTATTCCTTACAGTTTAAAAAAATTCTTTATTGTTTGTTTTCCTTCATTATGTTGTTACAGTCTGGATGTTGTCTTTGAGCAGTCATTTTAGAACTTCTGTCTCTTTTCAGCAGGTGGCACTCATGAGTCTACTATTTTAGATATTGTAACCTCAACAACGCGGTTTATCCTTTTTTTTTTTTATGCAGATATTTTCAACCTCCTTTTCAAGAAAAAAAAAGTCCTTTTCTGTTTATTTTTTTTTTTTTTACAAAGCTTATATCAACTGAATTTTATTGGAGAAATCTTGTACATTTTGTTCCTCTCATTCCCATTCTCTGATCAAGTTGTGCACAATTATTCATTGTCAATAACACATGAATCAATAAAAAAATTAACCTATTAGTTTAGAAATTAGTCGTAATGATTTAATTTTTGTTTTATTTATTAATAATTTAATAGCTCAGTGGCTTGTACATCGGCCTTCCATCCATCATGGAGGTTTGAATTCAGACTCAAGCACCTTTTTTTAAAAAAATTGCTATTGACAAGGCAGCACAGAAACCTACTCCCAGATACCCCCAAACTGGTCCACAAAAGTGATTGGACCATAGCGCACTGAGCATGTTATTAGCATGTTGCGCTAAACAAAAACAGTTAATAAAATTATTTTCAATTACACTAATTTATTATTGTTGGTCTAGATCTATTAAAAATTAATTTTACATGATTGATTCAAAATAATTGATGCAATTTCACTCAGTATTAGCTTTTTTTTTTTTTAAATTATTTTTCCATTTTACTTGTTCTGTATGAAATGATGTTTTACTAGTGGGCATTTGTTTTACTAGTTGGCATTTAATCAAATACTCCAGACAATTTTCTTACTTTCTTCACACAAACCTTTTTGTTTTATGCATTTATTTAGTGAAATATTTCAGAAAACAAAATGCTTCTTTCATTATTTTATTTCTATGTATTTACAAGAAAAAAATGTTTTTTTTCTATAGGTATTAATGAACAAGGTAATACGTAGGTTTCAGCATATCTCTTCTAAAAACAAATGCAAGCCTAATAAAATTATATCAACAGTAAAACCAAAGATTACTATTTGACCATACATATAATTTAAAAAAACAAGAAGAGACTAAAATATTCATTTGTAAATACACCAAAGGATAAACTTTTTTTTTTACTTAGTGATGGAGTTGGAAATTACAGTCTACTAATTAGCAATTGCATTTTCATAATGATAAACCTTGCTTGATGATCTGTTTGTGTGGGAGAATGAGTATACTGCTTCCCATTTGTCTGTATTGATATTTTAATTTTCGTTAGCACCATTCTGTATTTATTTTAGCTGATCAATATTTTTTTTTAATTTTCATTTTTTTAAATTTTTTATTTCTTTTTCCCTGCAATTATTTGATGCTCCCACAGAAATATGGAGTAAGTTTTTGTTTTTCAGAAGTCTTCAATATGTGACAATATTGTTTTTACTTACTTTCAACCTTTTATGTTTTAACTACAGTTTATCATCGGCAAAGAATCTACAACTATTAAATCTATTTTTTATTAAATCTATTGTTATAATTATATTTTCATTTAAGAAATGTCTTTTCTTATTTCATGTGGAAATAATAATGTTATTGTTCTAAAAATAGACTGTACATTTTTCTAATGCTTTCTAGACATAATATTTAATTTTTCATCTGTGAATATAAACTGCATTTTTTTTTCATATTCTCTGTTAAGCATGTTTTCCATTACATGCATGTTGCATCCCTTCAGGACTGGATGATATTTTGTCTCTTTTTTTCCTTTGGTGAAGCATTAGTTTAATTTCCAGTATTCTGAAATGTACAAATATTTTATACCATAGTTTAAAAATTGAAAGCTTACTTATTTTGACTAATTAGGCTACAAGGCTATTTTATTGATCCACATACAATTTTAAAGATAGGTATTTGTCATTTATTTAAAAAAAAAAAATATGTCTATTAGTTTCTAACGGGGAAAAAAAAACAGTTTATTATTATTGTTAAGTTCATACTTATATCCTTGCGTTTTCAGTATGTCAGTATAAATGTCAAGGGCAAACAAAATCTGCTGTAGTTTCCCTAACAACATCCACTTCAAGTTTTTCTTATACGAGTTGGCAGGTCTGGCTTAACCAAATTCTCGAGCTTGTAGCAACACTTATTTCTAGTTACAAGTTTTTAGACATACCAAAAGTAATTCTCATATTATAAATTATGACATTCCTCAAAAAAGAATCTTACGTTCTTAACATATTTTTTAAACAAGACTATTGCCTTTATCATTTTTATAAGCAAAACTAAATCTAGATTCAGAATCAGATCTAAATATAATTGTATCCCAGCATGTAAAGGCACATTCCTTGTTCCATATGCTCGGACAAATTTGTACAAATGCTCCTTCTTCCCTAGTGCTATTAGAACATGGAATGGGTTGCCTGAGCTAGCCATGAAAACCAGTGACTTGGCAGAAATGAAGTCATTGGTTAACATGCATGACTAGATGGACTAGGAACACCTGTAGAATGTAATTGTCCTCTTTTTTTGAAGCTACATCTGTATTTTATAAGATAAGATATTTGTAAGGGAAATATTACTTTTAATTTGCTCATTTATTTATTAGATTATTATTTAAATGTTTCTTTATAAATAAGCACAAAACAAAAAGACAACATGCAAATACGGTCATACAAATCAGTTTATCAATATCAGTGGACTAATAATTAACAACCACTGTGAATCCTATATTCTCACCATCCACTGCATCTCATTTTATGCCTAGTGTGTCTTGACAAAGGCAGTGCATTGGCTTTCTTCAGAGTGTGATCATTTGCTTATATAGTTTTTTTTAAATTTCATATCATTAGGGATAATTTGTTTCAATGCCTCTGCACATATATTCAGTGATTGGTAAAATAGCCTTAGAGTCTGTTTTGTAAGGATCATTGATCTGTTCTACCTAGACCAGTTCATTAGTTTTGTAGCTTACTTGGAGTGGACTTTGTACATGTTTCACAGACAAACAAATTCTCTGTGTTGAAGCTAAGTGTGAGGGAATACAAAGGAATTGCTTTTTTTTTTTTTTGTTTTTTTTGTTTCTTCTGATGTATGATTGTTGTATATTATTTAATCAATTACTCATCTAGTTTTAGAAGTATAGTAGCGTGCTTTTGGTTAAGTGACAGTCTGACTTAATTAAAACATTTTCTTTGATTGAAAAAAAAAAATATATATAATATAATATATATATATTATATTTTTTTAATATGGCCAATCACATTTTTCTATTTTAACTTTGACTTTTCCTATCTGCTCCGAATTCTTGAACTGAAAATTTTGTTTCTTCCTTAAGAAGATTTGCTTGTAGATATTGACTCTATGTAGATGTGTGGGTATTACTTAACATGATCCAAACTGGAGAATTCAACTACATAATTTTTCGTAGGACTTAGGGAGACTTAAGAACAAGTAAAGGTCTAAGATAGATGACTTGACTTCCCACCTCATTTAATTAAAACCTTCTACCTGTACATGATTTTCACTTTTTTGAAACGACAAATGATTTAATAATTTAAAAAAAAAAAAAAATTTTTTTTTTTTTTTTTAATCCAGTTCTTGGTAAGATTGTGCACATTATTATTATTTTGTTTTACTTCATTGAGACATAACTCATTTTTCTCATTTTTATTTAGTTTTGATAATAGTCTTCATGTTTTTTTTTGTTTTTTTTACAGGTATGTGTCTTGAAAAGCGTGTCTTTTTTCGCCTTATTTCTGGTTTGCATACTAGTATCAACATCCATTTGTGTGATAAATATCTGTTTCCAGGTAAGTTCTCACATGGTGCAGGAAAACAAAATGTCATCAGGAATCTTTGAGATAACTTTAGCAAGACATTAAAAAATGTGGTTATAATGGTTGCTGTAGATTAATTTTGAATGTAAGCAATATTAACTAACTCTGTTTACATTCTCTATTTAGAAAAGCGAAACCTCTAGAAATGATAGTTTAGTAGAGAGACCTCAACTGATAGAACTTAAATTATAAAAGTAATGTGCTAGTAAATCTCAACCTCAAGTTTTTGTAAATGGTTGACTTCTAAAAGAAATGTGACCCCAATTGTTTTAAATTCTTTAGTTTTTGTAAATTTACCTTGAAAAAAGTCCCATTGAAAATCAGTGCACTTGCAAGGCTCACCATCATCCCAATAACTGTTGTAAAGGATTTTACTTAACAGACAGTCATAGACCTGGAGCTCTTCACTCCAAGTCCTGTTTGAATTTCCATTATGGCAACGACCATTACTACAATTGGGGGCGTGCCATATATAAGGTGTGCAGCCTCCAGTCTTGGGTCCCTACAAGCGACCATGACTAATTTCTTCATATTCCTATTCTGTAACTGCTACAAAACTGTTTGAGGACCACCACTCCAGCCAACAGGTCACTGATGATGGCTCCCTTGTGGAATGACTTGGCAGACTTTTTGGACTCTGTTCCATTCTCACTCCAGAGGAAATTAAAAAAAAGCTCAATCAGGGTAACCAGACGGAGGCTGTGTTTTCCACCCACATTGGCCTATCAGGCTCCATGTACAGATGTTTCCACAGAGGCACCATGTTGAGGCAATGGGAGCTGGAATCCTCAGTGTATATAACTAAACTTACCAGTTATATTTGCATTTATGTATTTAAAAGTTAATTCTACCAATGACTTAAAGCTTGTTTCTTTGGTATCACATATATTTCCAGCTAAAAATGGATTTGGACAAAGTTACTGGGACCATAATCTTCAAGAATTCCAGCAACGATTTGATCCAGCATTAACTCACGATCAAGGACCCCAGCGACTTAAAAATCTTTACTTTACTTATCTGATTGAGTTGAGAGCGCTGGCTAAAGCTGCGCCTTACTTGAAACAGGTTAGTTCTTAAGGTCTGAGATGATTTCATTCATAACTTTGTTAATTACCTTATCAAGTCTCATTTTGATAGATGCACGCTAAAGTCATTATTGATGTTTTACTTGAACAAAATCAAGTTTGGTTCTCATGCAGTTTAAAAGTTTATTCTAAAGAAAAGTAGATAAATTATTTGTTAACATTCTAATAATTTAGAAGTTACAAGTGAAGTAAACAACATTAAAAGAGGTTCTAGACCACAGCTCGGACTTAGACGATTTCTCCACAGATTTAAATGACTTTTTAAATGAATAATTAGTTGACCTGCGATAGTCAAATATTTGTCATTGTTTCAATAGAAAGGTTTCTATACTGGAGATAACCAAGAAGATGAGGATGTACAGAAAGGAGTAAATGACCTTCTAGACATTATCAGGTTAGTGAAACTGTTTTTGTTTAAACAAAGCAACAGATAAGGAAAGTGTTTCCTTTTTTAAAAAAGAAATAATTCCAAAAATGGCAGAAATAATTCCAAAAATGGCTTGTTGCTTTACATCTTTTAAAACTGCTCTCGAGTCAAAGTGCCTGTTTTCTGACATTTGAGGTTCTCTGTGAAGATTCTTTCTTGTAGGTGATGTAGAGTCATGTTTCTTTAGCCAGTTGTTTAAATGGGTAATGCTGTAAACAACACACACTGAGTACTTTTCATTATCGGCCATGTTAGTACTTAAGTAAAAACTTGTATTTAGTAATTTGCTTTAAAGTCTATCTAAAATAAAACACACAATGTATACATAAATAACTTTTACTAGTTAAATTTTTTTTTTTGCCTCTAAGAGCATTTGAAATGTCATAACCTTTGAAGTTGAAATGACTAGTGTGTGACTGCATTTTAACCAGTTACCCTGCTCCGTTTCAGGAAATTCCCTGATCATTTTGATGAAAGCCAACTGTTTAAAGGTAACACCAAGGAAATGCAACAGCTGAAGGTTAATTTACAATTTGTTTCTTTAAATGTACATTTTTTTCTTTAGTAATAGACATCACTTTCTAGATTATTAAAGATTATTAATTTAATTTTCTTTTAATAAATAAATCTACAGTCTGAATTTGTTCTCCACTTCCGTAATATATCTCGCATCATGGATTGTGTTGGCTGCGATAAATGCAAATTGTGGGGAAAACTGCAGGTACAATGAAGGTTTTAGCTTGTGTATAAAATTTCTTGGTTCTCTTAATAATGAATATATATATACACCAATTTTAATTAAATGAATTATAAAAAATTTTTTGAATCCTGAAATTGCATTTTTATTCTATTTGATTTCTTAAGTCTAAATGAAAACTTTGCAAATAATCTAACAGTAAACCCAATGTTCTGTGGTGTTTTATAGGTTCTGGGAATGGGTACAGCTCTGAAGATTCTCTTTTCTGGTGACAGCATGGGTCCTGACTCTATAGTGAAGTCTCAGGATAAAGATTTCCAGCTAACAAGAACAGAGATAGTTGCACTCTTCAATGCATTTGGGAGGTAAGTCCTTCCTTACACATTGTACACAATGTTACATCAAGTATAAAGATGATTGTATCCCAAGTACTAAAAAAAATTTTTAATGCTTCAGTTATTACTGAAATCTGTATGCTATTTTTTGTCTATTCTATACACTTGCACACAAGCGATGCAATAGAATCAGAATATAATTGTTTAAATTCACCCACTAAACAAATTGTTAAAACAAAGAAGATCCCTAACTAAAGGTACTATTTCAAAATATCTTAAAGCAACTTGTTTTATTATCAAAAAATTCCCCCTTTTTATTGTTAAGAACTTTCCACTCCCACTATAGCAATATTCCAATAATCATTAACAAGTCCTTTCTGTCCTTTAGTCAGGAATGAATTCTTAAAATAAATTTTAAACAGTTATCTACTCTTTGTTTGCATTTTGATGTTAAAGCAATAGATGAACTTCAAAGCAATATAATCCATGAACTTCAAAGCAATATAATCCATGAGCTTCCAAAATGAAGCAAATATGGAGAGGTGTGGGAACAATGTAAGGATACCTAAAGAGAGGTGTGGGAACAATATAAGGATACCTAAAGAGAGGTTTGGGAACAATATAAGGATACCTAAAGAGAGGTGTGGGAACAATATAAGGATATCTAAAGAAAAATGTTAGAAATTAACTAGAAGAGGATTGGGGGACTTTCTACTAATTAGGTCAAAATGTCAAGGCCATTGTATGAAAAGGTCACTGTTGCCAACTAAATGAAAACAGCGCTCCGAGAGAAAGAGCTGGAGAAGTTGTTCAGCTTTCCTTGAATGTTAATATCTACCCTGAAAGTTTTCTCTGCTTTACTAGTATTGAGACCATAACAGAAATCTGGTCTTTAAGTCGCTTATGGTAGAGATAGTAATGTATTGACATGTTAGACATACTTTTGAATCACTTTTTTTCTTTCTATCTAGGTTGTCCAGCAGCATCCATGCCATTGAAACATTCCGTAAATTAGCCAGCTGATGGACCTCTTCCACATAATCAGCCTTGACTTTTGGTTCTGTGTTCTGGAGCTTCAGTAGAGTTGTGAACATTTTTTTCTACTCAAGCATTAATCCATTTTACTAGCTTGAGGGGGGACCAGTATATCCAAACGGATGTTTCCTCAGTAACCATCATGATCTCATGTATCAACCACCATCACATGTCACAAACCTCTTGTTGTAAGTTTTCTAATGAAGTTTTCTTTCATTATCTAGTCACTTCTTGTCATCTGAAACACCATATGACTAACTTTATTAGTTGAATTCAGGATATATTTCTTAACAAAACAATTCTGGCATTCAGTCAATCTCTAGATTGTATAATAATAACTTTAGATAGTTAATGTGTTGGATATATTTAAAAAAAAATGTTTTTACTACAGAATTTTGCCTAAATTGTAAGTCTAATGCTTCTACAATGGTTAATATTTATGTATATTGACAATATTTAGTATAAGTAAGTATCAACAAATTTAAAGACTGATTGTTTTTTTTTTGTTTTCATAATGTACTTAAAACTGTTAAGCACAGGGTCTTCTGTGTTTCCTAGCAGCTGTGATGTCTATCTGAAAGTTCTGTATCTTGTGGTGTGCTATGTTCCATTTATTGAATGACTGCTTTCTTTGAGCACAATTCACTTTCATCTTGTTTTTAAGAGGGTGTAGTTCAGTTATCTGTGTGTGTGTTTATCATGTCCAGAATGAGATTGCTATTTAAATTTAGACATAATGATATCCTTGTTTATATAGTAACTGTGTTATCTAAATAAATACAAAGAAAGACAGTAAAGAATATTTATTGTGTAAACAAATATGATTATTTTTTTATAAATAAATTGTTTTATTTTTTAAAAATCTTGTATCATTGTTAAATTGAAGCTATTTATACATAAGATTAAAAATAATTATTACTGTGATTATGTGAGATACTTGAATAATTTTTTTTTTAAATGATGATAATGACTGCAGGGGCATAAACTCAGTATCTTCTTCACAAGATTAAAACTGGTTTTGTACTTTAAATGTAGCAAATTTTGTTGCTTAAACTGCTGTCCCACATGTAGCTAGGAGTTAAATTGTTGTTTTAAAAAAAAAAGCCTTCCAAAAGATGCCATAAAAGGTTGAGAAAACGGAGTATCTTCCCTGTGTAAAAGTGGGTAGTATGAAGACTATTGTCACAGACACAAATATGCTGATGTCTAAGTATTTTATGGAGAAAGTACAAATGACATGGTAGACTGTGATAATGTTGGTGGAGAAGGGGTCATTGAAAACATAGAAACCATTGAAGTGGGTCAAGGTTGTTTATGGACTTTTTTTTTTTCTTGGTCTTTTGTTGTTGCACATAGTGTAGAGTTACATGGGGCCCCATTCTATTCTTTGGTACGCTTGTTTGAAGATGGCGGTAGCATCGACTCATGGAGCTCATTCATCTATGCTTTTTAACCAATTGGTATGTATGTGTGTGTAATTAATTTTAATAATATTTATGTTTCATCAATGGAATAATACTTACAGCAACAAAAAATCCCACTTTGTTTATAGAAATGATAATATTTTTGTTTAGAATGGGCTTGTCAGTTGTATATTTTATTCTTAGCTGAATGCTTTAAAAATAATTTTGCTTTCCCTAAGAATGTTTATATATACATTTGTGAATGATTAGAGTTTTTTTTTTTTTTTTAATGAAAATCTTGAGTGCTTTAACACTTTATCTCTGGAATTATTTTCCCCATCTGATGAAATTATTTATTTAGTTCATTTGCTGTGTACTATCCTAGTACAAATAAACTTGAATCATTTTGTATCATTTATGTTAATTTTGGTATAGAATGAAATGAAAATACTTGCCCTTGTTAGAAAATTACAAATAATGTTTATAAAATTCATTTTGCTTTCATTAATGAGATGCAAATCAGAGAAAAGAATTGAATTTTTCCTAATATCTATCCAGATGTCAACAAATCGAAAAATCAAACCTTGAAAAACTGGAGCTCAATGTGTTATTCTATATCATTGCTACAAAGAAATTTTTTTCTAAAAGTATACTTTGCATAGGTTGTTTGAAATATGAAAATATTTACAATGTACTAAATATATTTAATAAAGAAATTGCATTTATTTATATATACAATTGTGCATTTTTATTTTCATAAGTGAAATATCCAAATCTAGTTTAGATAGAAGCCCTTTGGAGGTTCACTGTTGGTAAAACAAAAATTATTTCCTAAACCTTTTCATTCTTGGTAAAAACATATTGAAAGACAAAACAAATGTCATTATGGTAATGAAGGGAAATTATTTTCAATGTTTTTGGTGATGCTAATCCTAGGGAAATTATTTTAGATTGAAATTTTTTATTTTTTAAAAATGTATTTTGTACCATTATGTTTATAGCATGCTCAGAGTACTATGGTTCATGGAAAATAAATAGATTTTAAATAGATATACTACTAACATCTGTAATTACTATACTTGATGCATAATGTATACTTTTGTTTGCTTCTATTGCTTTGATGGTAGAAACTTAAAAAAAAAAGCTTACATGTTCAATCGATTAAAAGCTTTATTGTTTTGATAGCATCTAGTCCTTTTGTAGATGTAAATGTCTTGTATTTTCCTTTTTAATAGCTGTAATGTCTTTCTATTAGTTATCAGCTGTATACATTTTAACACAATTGCTTCTGCACAGATTAAACTGTAGATGCAGGTATTAAGCTTTAAGCCAACTATATCAGTGATTTGACATTGTAGAAAAACTGTAGATGCAGATTTAATCTTTAAGCCAAATACATCAGTGATTTGACATTGCAAGCCTACAACATACACTGCATTGACTTTTCCAATTACTTCTTGACATCAGATTGTCCTGTAAGCATCATTTTATGCTTTCTTACTGCTCTTTAATTCAAGACTGCAATCAGATACACAAGTTATAATGCCACATCAAGTTATTTCATTTTGCAAGCCTTTCAAGAGTGGTTTAGGAATAGCATAAGAGAAAACCGCCTGAAACTAATGATCAGACTAATTAAATGGAACTACTACCCCATGGACTAAGTCAAATCATTCTATTGCACCTCAGATTAAATGTAGTCAGCATGATGGATGTACACAATTGTTTCTTAGAAGTGATTTTATTTATTTTTTTTCCATGCTTTTGCTATCTGAAGATAATGTACCTCTTCAGTATACTGAAATCTGTTTTATAAATAAATTTGAGAGTTCTAATGGTTGACTTTTGTTTACTTCTGGCTAATAGATTGGACTAGATGAACTTGTTGGAATAGTTTGGAATCTCATCTATTCACATTTTTAACATTCTTTACCATCCCACTGATATCATCATTGAAAATATTTGGTGTGAATACATTTTGAAAAGTTCATTTAAAGTCAATTTAAGAGAATTCTGTTATTTGAATTTTTAAAAGAGGTCTATTATTTATATATATATATATATTGTGCTCACATGACTTTGCACAATGTATATCAAGGTATTTGTTCTATCTGATTATTTATTGACTTTTTCATCATCATTTATTTATACAAATAATTTTTTTTAATCACTTGGTTGAAGTCATTCCTTTGCCAGAACGTTGTTTGATGAAATATAAAATGATGTTTATCAAACACCAGCTTGATCTCTTTTTTATTCTGTGTGTATGTGCCATGTGCTTAAATATTAAACTAAAAAATACTTTTTAAAATGAATGTATTCACTTGTAAGAAGTGATAAAATTTGTGATGTGTCCAATAGTGTACTCTATTAGACACCTAGAGGTTTAACTCTTTATCTCCTAATTGACGATACCATCGTTGATTTTACCTTATTAAATTAAATTTTATAAACTTTACTTTGTGTTATAGAAAAAGAGCATGCATTCCCCTTTAATTCTATACCAAATAAAACACTTTCTGGTAATAAACGAGAAAGTTATTCAAGCATAACCATAATAGGGGAAAAAATACTAATGACAAAATGAAGAATTCCATCGGAACATGGAAAATAATTACTGAGAGTTAAAAAGAAATGCACTATGCAACATATCATTGGATGTTTAGAAATGAGCTCCAAAGGAAACTTCAGTTCTAAAGGATTATTCCAGAATAGAAAGAACACATTTCACTTTCAATGACATAAGTTTATTCAACACATTGAAGGATTTTAACAAAACATTAAATCATTGCACAAATGTTTTAGTCTAAGCAATTTGGTTTCAATGCATTTTCAATTATCAAATTGTTATTTAAATAATGTGTCTGCCAGTTAAAAACTTTATTCCTCCGATTCAGTCAAGAAAATTAACAAAAAACCATTTTCTAGGCTAATGGTTAACAACAGTTGTTAAATATGGTCAATAGGATGACTTTTTACTTTATCCAACTGAAAGCCAAATGCTCAGAACTTTGATGAATTAAGGGACGTTAGTTAGGACCTCAAATCACAAATGTACAACTATAGACAATTATAAACTCAGCTCATGGAACACCTTGGATAGGCATCATTAATTAATATCTTGTTAGACAAAGAAAATGTTAATACTAAACTCATATAGAACCATCAGATTTTTATTGGAACTTGTGCAAATTACTTAATTAAAAAATCCAATAACTAACAATATCCACAAATTGCATGACAATAGAAATTATGTTTCTGTTAATAGATTCAAACATCATACTAAACACTAAATACTAAACAAATCTAAACATTAGTGACATTTATAAGTATTGAGTTTGCTTTATGTTAGATAAAAAGGACTAAAAGCATTTCTAAACTTAATTTCTGTCAACAAATCTTATAATCACTTAAGTCAGTGATGCCCAGAATACAGCCCGTGGGCCAGATCCAGTCTGTCAGCACAATGAAAAAAAAAGGTTTTAAAATGTATCTTACCTATGTTAGGGCACTCACTTTTTCTCTGATGGATTGGTACTATAACCTTTAACATTTGTACGTTTATGAAATGATGGAGCCGAAGAAACTACAAGTGGAGTGAATTTAGAATCATACCAGGAAAAGTTGAATGAATCTTTACTTTTTTTTTTGGGAAACATGATAATAAGTCATGCTCAGCCAAAATATTTTATTTGTAAAGAAAATCAACAAGAAATAAAATGCACATTAATACTGATATGACGGCATTCTTGGTTTGTGCTGTGAATAATTGTTAAACAACACCTAGACATTGGAGGATAGAAGGGAATATTTAGCAAAAAGAGACAAAGAAAATGAGTCTTCTTATCTTATCTTATATAATACAGACGTTACTTTCAATGTTGCTCACATTTTAAGTAGAGAAATGAAGCCCTTTTCCGATGTTTAAAAAAGATAACTTTCAGATATCTCATTAACTAATTTAAGTACTAGATCCACACGTTTGTAAAAAAAATACAAATGTTTCAGGTCAATTTCATTTCGTTTTTGTAACTTTTCGGTCATGTGGCCGGCGACACGAGAGTCGGAAACTAAAATGTCCCCACGCCAAATAAGGTTGGGCATCACTGACTTAAGTTATTACTATTTCTTACCAATAAACCTATTCATACAAAAGAGCCAGTAAAAAGCTGGATAACACAATCTGTGTAGGACTGCAAACCTTAAATGTCTAAAAAACAATACTGGTCAAGCAAGCCTCTGTAGTTGAGTGAGTGAAGTGCAGTAAAAGATGTATATCTTATGGGTTGCCAAATACACACACTTGTTCTGAGACATTTTCAGTTTTTGTGTGTAATGAAACATGGCATGTCTTAATCTTCACTGTCTGCTACATGTGACTAAATGCCCCAATCCAGCCTAGTCCTCCTTTTTCTGATTTGTCTAAGGAATAAGTCAAATATTTTGCATAAAAAAAAGAGCGCCTTTGATTTCACTGTAAATGCCAATAAATAAGATTTAAAAAAAATAAAATGAAATTCACCTTTTGTTCCTTTTTTTTTTTCTTCAGTAAAAAAAAAAAAAGTGACATTTTGTTTGTTATCAATAAATTCAGTGTAAAAATCACAGTCAAATGGAATGAAATAATTTCAATATTCACATAGAATGACTTGTTTTCTTTTATATAATCATATACAATAAACATAGATTAATGTGTACTTCAAGCATGTATTTCAAATACAAATTTACAGCAGATGAATACATTTTGGTCATGAGTAACCTTGCATTCAGTTAGAAAATGAAAATGTGCCTCAGAAGACAAATTAGATACAAAACAACCAAAATAATGTTCTCTTGGCTAATTAAAACTCAATTTGAATATCTAGAGATGACTTCTATTCTATTAAAGAGAGTGAAGTTATATACTCAAATGTAGTTTACATGCAAAGTCAAAACAAATGATTCTACAGATTTAAAAATTATTTGTCATGGTTAGTAACAGAATAATATTAAATTAACACAGAAGCTAAAGCTAATTATAAAAAAAAAAGGTACCCTTCATTATTTTTATATGAAAATTTATAGTTATGTTTTAAAACTCATTTTAAAGCCATAAATTGTACAGTTAACCATATACCTAGTTGGGACATTTGGTTTCAGATAATGGAGGCCATTCCAAATAAGTCAAAAATAAGGAAAGGAAGCCACTATCTTGGTACACTAAAGAACATTTTGAAAATCTAGTAAGATGTGCTCAATCCCTAATCTATGAATCATCACCAAATAAATGTGCTTTAGAAAATGTCTTTCTTTAATTGTTAAAATCTGACAAAAAAACAAAGCTTACCAAAACAGGAAATTGACACAAATATTGAGAAGCTACAGACCAAACACTATCTTAAATGAAAAACGAACTATCTTCTGTATATTAGCGATCATGCACAGATAATGGAGATTACTGGGGCACTTATTCAGAATGACAAAAAGACTAAGCTATACAAGATGGACAACTTTAAGTACAAGAAAGAAATGGAGGCCAATTGAACTAGGAAGATCATTCAAGGGAGAGAAGAGTTGGGGAAGCCTAACATTGCAACATACAGAATGAAATGGTGTTTACCTGAGACCATGAATGATGCAAGTACGTGATAATGATGAATTATTTTTATTATTTAAGATGAACCCGACTGTTATTGTCATGAGGCATTTGCCACACATGTTAAAAAAAAATAAAAATTTATCAATGCCATTATTACTTGAAATTAGTTTTGGATCATTTCAAAAATGCAAAAAAAAACAACAAACAAACTAAAACTGCTACAAATGCAGTATGCTGCTCTGCCTAATGAATTCTAATGATTCAGCAGTAGGTTAAAACTGAAAAAAGAAATCCTTTGTGTCAAAGCTATCAAACTCAAGTTTCAATTGGAGATCTGGTGATACAATGGGAAGATGAATTAATTAGCTATCGCCAGTAAAGAGGATGTCGTATAGCCTGCACAATGACTAATTAAACTTTTATTTTTTAAAACAAAAATCTGATACTCATTTGAGATAGGTAGACCCAGGAACTTCCTAAAAATCCTAAAATCAAAATTCATACTTAAAAGCCATTAGTTTACAAATCAGAAAAACAAAGGAATGAAAAAGGAGTAATTGTTAATTTAAAAAAAAAAGATACAATTTCTAACACTGCAATAATATTGCTTGCTTGAGTAACTTAAAGTTTTTATTTCTTAAAAAACAAGATCTACATATAAGGGAAGTTAGTTAACACATGTACACTAATGTAGCATCATTTATTTAAGAGAAGATTTTATTTCAAGAGAATAAAGAGGTACTGGAAGCAATGAGTTAAAGTAAAATTTAAACATGACATAAAGAATAAGCAGCAGCATAATGTGGAAGAAAATTTGTTTCAAATGCAAATAAAATTTTCCTAAATTAAATTATATTTATTGTTAGATTTGTATTTTCTAACCTTTAACTTTATGGAATCTTAACAAAAAAAAAAAAAAAAAAAAAAGATGCAGATTTTTTCTCTATTAAGATTTATAGAAACGTCAAAACAAAATTGTTTTACAATAAAAACAAAAAGCTGCATTGGTTATAATAAAAAATTAAAAACATTTCAAATATACACCCTTAAAAAACAGCTTCAATCCAAGCAAGAGAATAAAAACTCTAGTAAAACAGAGCCATTTAGCCAGTGTGGAAGCACTAACAGACATTCCATTTCAGATACAGAAGAGTTTCATAAAAGTCTTTTACATTTTCATAGCCAACAAACAAGAAAAAAGCTCAGCTAGTCCCAGAGATTTAACCAAATATCTCTTAAAAGAAACATCTAAAAATTAAGGTTGCTTAACCTAAATATCAGAATTTTATTTGGCCATCTCTAACACCAGTTAAAATATATAGACTACTAGAACATTAAAATATTCCCTTAATAAGCTGGTTCGCAAACTAAGAAAAAACAAATGTTTAAAAAACATAATATATTCATCAAGGCCTCCTATAACTTCTGAAAAATTCTTAATTCCATGTGCTGGTAATGCATTTCTACATGGATAAACCTATTATTAAGATAAGATTTCAATTGTTTAAAAACTTGTACAAATATGGATTAAAATATATATATATATATATATATATATATATATATTCTTAATATTGCTTCACTTGTATCTTTCATGTTTCTGAACTAAGATCAATTGGATTTAGAACATTCAATGTTTACATTTTACAAACATTGACACTATCCCAGGGTCATAAAAAACAACAACAGCATAACCCATTACATAACATATATCCTCTGTATTTCATTAAATGCAATAATGTAATATTTGTTTTACAAACTTTTCTTTTTTTTATATAGATTTTATGGATGTAACTGTATAGCATATTACATTTAGATAAACTCTGAAAGTCATGGATGCCAAAGAATCAAATTAAAAAAAAACAAAAACAAACTATGCAATGAAGTAAAAAAAAAAGTAATGAAATCTTTAAAGAAGTTAAGTAAAGTACTTTCAAATATTCATAGTTATTTTTATGACCTTGTTTAATGAAGCTCAAATTATGGTGAGGTAATCTTACTGTATGAATATAAACAAAAATCTTTCTAAAAAAATTATAAACAACATTTTTTAAAGTCACAATTGTCAACCTTAAAACAATGCATTCCTTTCAAATCATTAGAAATCCTGGCGTGGTTACTGGCTGCGTTACTTTATAGATCGTTATTTTGAGGTTTTGTATGTAGTTGGAGGTCTCAATGGTGTTATGACTGCAGGCTGAATACTTCCATATCCTAGTCTTCTGGGAGAATGTATTAGTATAGTACTACTGGACACTCCAGAGAGAGGACTGCTTGCACTGGGATAAGTCGGAGAGGTTGAATAGTATCCCCAAACTGGAGCATTGATGGGAGTCCCACCAGGTGTGCCTCTTGGAGTCAAAGAACGATAACTATCTCCATTTAGAGAGCGTGATCCAGTAATGTCCCCACTATAAATCAAAATAAACATTATGACTTAGTCTAATTCTGAAATATTTCATGCCACAAAGCTAAAGGGCTTCATATAAAGGTCATCCAAATCACAATTATAAACACTAAATGTTAATGTAATTTGGAAACAGACTCAATAAAACACCCTGAAAAACACAAAGAAAAATACACATTTCTAATCCCAAGTTAGAAACAAAACATTGAAGTACTCAAAACTTCAAGTGCCCTTCTTGCTACAATCAGTGCTATTTGAATATATAATTAACTTAAAATAAATATGTGAACAACTTAAACATTTGAATTTTTGCATTAGCCAATGAACTTCATTGCATATTTAAACATTTAAAAGTGAATATTTTAAATTTTCTCCCCTTAGTGTGCCCTACCAATTGTATAAAACTCTGTTGACTCTTTACTCATCTGTTTCTATGGTTAATGTTTAACTAGCATGTCATATGGCCGGCACAACGACCAACCGTCTTTACTTCCCATAATGTATGTCTAATATCAGGTAGAGTTGGGAGGACTCAGGAGCATCATAAAAATCCTTAAGTTCAAAAGGGCAAACTTCACAGGGTTTGAACTTGAGACCCTTTGGTTCAGAAGCCAAGTGCTTTACCTGTAGGCCACTACACCCCCCTTTAAATCATACTGGTTCTTTACAAATTTCAAAGTCCATTATTTTAATATATTTCGGGATTTTTAGGGCATCCCTGAGTCCACCCAACTCTAATAGGTACCTGACTTTAGTTAGGGAAAGTAAAGGCGGTTGGTCGTTGTGCTGGACACATGACACCCTGCTCGTTAACCTTCGGCCATAGAAACAGATGATCTTAAGATCATATGCACCATAGATCATAAGGTCTGAAAGGGAAACTTTACTATCATTTTAATATCCTTGACAACTAGCAAGTATGAATACCTTTAAGACAACATTTTTAGCTTAAAAGAGTATTATAACAACTACATAACTATTATAAAATGGCATTAAAAATGAGAAAGCTTTGTGGTATAGAAACCCTAAATTTGACTAATGGCAGTAATTGGTTGCTCTACTGCCTTTAAAACACATTACTGAAAGGTCTGAAAATGTAATGTAACTTACTGGGGATTTGTGGAGGGCTGGGAAGACAAATCATCTTCACTATCATAACGTCTGGGATTGTCAAAGAAAAAAACTCTTGAACCATGACTCTGTGTTGAGAAATCTGTCAGCACCTTTAGAAAGTGGACAAAAATATAAAGGTGACAACCATAACTGATATTAGATTGCTATTGGGAATTTCTGGTGTGAATGTCCTAAGTAAAGAAAAAAAAAGTTTAAACTAAAATCTTTCCTTTGTACAAACAAACAGCACGAGAAAAAGTTTTTTTCATTGATTCCCATTTTGTGAAGCTGATGGTGGTCTATTAATTTCTAATTGTATTTATTTCTTGAAATGCATCATTATTGCAAGGAGTCTTTAGATTGAGCTTTTTGCACAATCAAGTTCTATTAACAGTCCAGCTCATGATTTCTACATATGACAGTGTGCAAAACATTCATGTATGTATATTTATTTATTCAACTCTTAACCAAATATCATCTGTCCCTTGACTTTAGTCATAAGGGTGCTGTGACAGTCCGTATAACGAAATCCATCCACTTTTCTCAGTCAGCAGTGTTCTTCGCAGGATATCAAGAGAGGCCAGTCCATTCTTTTACGTTATCCAGCCAGCTTTTCTATATATGACCCTTTTTTTCATGCTCCCTCTACTGTACCTTGAAAGATTGCTTTCAACAGTGAGTCATGTCTTACAATATGACTAAACCTGCTCAGCTTTTGTCTCTTCATACTACTGAGGAGTTCCTCCTTTATGCCAGCCAGAGTGTTGACTTGTAAAGGCATAAACTCATTTGTCTCCTTTTCCTGGCATGTGATACCCAGCATTTTCTCTCAAAGGCCTTGAATTCTTCAGCGTTTACTGAATACAAAGAAACATTATAGCAGAGGGCAGTTATTCTTGCTTAAGCTGTGTTGAAAAAAAACAGACGTAATGTTCAACTAGCATCTTGAGGCAGGCATTGAAGTGGAACCCACAAGGCAACAGAAGAAAGTCTTTGAAGCATCAGGCAATGGTAACTAGAGGCAGACACATTAAAGTTTGGTTACGCCTAGAACAAAATAAAAAGGATAGCCCAGGACAGGGAACCGTGGAGGAGATCTATTGTAGGAGTGAAAAGCTGTAAGTAGGTCAAATCAGCATAAGCAAGATGATTATATTTAAAATTATAAAGGTCTAACCAAAATTTTCACTACAATTAGATAACTATTTTTCTCCCAGAAATATACACAAATTGTCAAATTTCTAGGAAAAGTCTTAGAGCTAATTTTTAGATACCTGTCCAGTGTCCACCCACTGGACAAGAGTTTGCAAGCCAATAAGAGGAACTGTAAAAAGTTTACTATTCCCCATGCACAAGCTCTAGTTCAAAATAAATAAAAAATTAATTCCTGAAGCGTTTATATGTTTTGAATTTACTATAAAAAGCATAAATTAAAAAAAACATTTAAAAATTAATAAGGCTGAAACATTGCAGCGTTAATATATGTCTATAGCCTTACCTGTCCTGAGGTTAATCGTTTGACTCTGAAGAAAATGACGACAATAAAAATAGGTAACACCTCCCAAACAAAAAGAACCAGTCCAAAAGAGGCATAAGCAAAAGTTTGTGATAAATTTGGAACTGAGTCAGCCTAGGAAACAAAATACAATTGTTTTAAAGATTCATGATCAATAAATTGTAACCCTACCAGCCCTTAGCCCCTAAAATTGTTTGCTCCATTCATGAGCTCATGAAAATTGACTGCCCCCTATTCCTAAACCCCTGAAACTGACTGCCCCGTATTCTTGAGCCCCTAAAACTAATTGCCCCCTATTCCTGATCTCCTAAGGGCCACACCTCCCTTTTCTCTCTATATGTACTGAAAATTATGATTTTTCTTACGGACTTATCAATAGATCTGTCTCTTTAAATAGAAATAAATACATTCTTTTTAATAAAATTCTGACTTCTTAAAGACTCTAAATCAACCAAAATATTGATCAATTTTAGGCTTTTTACAATCTTAGACCAAACTTTTAATTCAATAATTGCCTATTTCATGGTTATTCCAAATTTTCATGTAAAACCACACCAATTCATTGTAAATACATGTGGGTATTTGCATTCAATAAACATGCTGAGTGGGTTTTTTTTTTAGATTCTGACTGATTTTTTTCATGATATAAGAAAATACAGAAAATAAGGTACAGGACATAGCAGCCATTATGGAAATTACAGAAAAAGCAGTCTGGTAGTGTTAAGAATTGTAATATTTCCGTATGTTATAAATATATTAAATAGAGCAATACAATATTGCAAATACTAAATAACTTATGGCTTAGTTCAAAGTTAGCATAGAGAGATGAGACTTTACAGATTTAATTTAATTTTTTTTTTCTCAATATCATTGCTATTACAGAAAAAAAAAATTCTAAAGAATGCTGATTAAAATTTTTAGACTTAGATTTAAAACTGGTGGATAGAATTTCCCTCTAGATGCTAAGATATTCCAGGGTCCATCCTTTTTGTTCAAGACAAGGCTTCTCAGCGTTGTTAACTTTTAAAAGTTCTTTCAGCCATTTAGCCAGAGAACTCTTCTATAACTGCATTAAGACATGCCACCACAGCTAAGAATATCAGAGAATATTACTATGTTTTTGATTTCTAAAGCTAAATCTTTGTCTATGGTATACCAATAAATGTTCAAATTAACTCCTTAACTTAATGTATAAAAGGACGGAGACATGAATGAAATGTTTCTTTCTTTTTTTTTTTAATTCTATCAATAGAAAAAGGGGAACCCACCTGGTCAGTTACATTGATCCAATCATAACCAAAGTTTGGAGTTGTCTTCATGGTATTACATATTGATATCAAGTTGTAGACAGTACGAGATAAAAACAGCAAATTGATTAAAATTGTGACTGCTACAGCTTTTCTCACTGTGGTGCCCTAAAGTTGTGTTGAAGTGAAAATAAACAAACATTGAAAAGTTAACATAATACTTAATATTATAAGTACTTAAAATGAGTGAATACAAATACAATCTTATTCACATAAATGCAGAAAATAAGGTGGCAAAATAAAATCATTAACAAGGGAATTCTGTGAAGAGCAAGGAGCTAGCACATCCACAGTTATCAGCAGTAGTTGCTTTAGCTGGCTTAGACATGTTCAATGAATTCCACAATGCCCACTTCCATAAGATAGGATATATTGTATGGTGATCTTATAGAAAGCAGGAGAGCTGCAGATACACTGACATATGTAAGAACAAAATGAAGCTCTTCAAGATCAACACCAACAGTTAAGAGAAAGGAGGGGGGTCCAGATAGCAAACACACCAAACGTAGGAGAAAGGTTGAAAATGCTGCAGTGCCTGGTGAATATAAATGTTTAGCCTGTGACAGCAGACATCTCTCCCTAAATATATAATGCAACAGAATTTACAGGATCAAAAAGAGTTGAAGGTTAATACCCTTGGACAATCCTTTTTTTTTTAAATGGCAAACCAGGTGGTATAGTTATGTCACAAGATAGCCATGATTAAGTATGGTACCATAAATAAAAGGCAAATAAAGAACATACAAGGTAGTTATGGGAAAGACTTGAATGATGGCAGAAATTAGGAAAATATTATGGGACAATGTTAACAAGATCTCTAAAGTTAGCAAAATTAACAACAACCAGTTATTTATTTTGGATTAAATAAAGTACTCAATTTAAACAACTTTTTATAGTTAAGTTTTGATTTGCTTTATTTTTTGTAGATGTTTCAATTCAAATGAAAGAAACATAATAATACTAATCAAATAAACAGTTATTAATTCTGATTAAGTAAAAAAGTAAAGCATTACTTTCAGACCTTGCAATCTATTATAAGGCAGATGATGTAAATGTCATCTGTTTCTATGGCTGATGGTTAACAAGGGTGTCATATGGCCAGCACAATGACCAACTACCTTAACTATCCTCAACAAATTTCAGGTATGCATTAGACTTCATTAGAGTAAGGGTAGACTCAGAGGAGCCCTAAAAAGCCTGAAATTCAAAATCCTAGTCTTTACCAAGATTCGAGCCTGACACCCTAGGCTTGGAAGCCAACTGCTTTACCACCCAGCTACCATGCTTTCTGATTAAGTACTCATAATAAAATTTTCCTTTAAAATTTTATTCATTTTCTAAGAATTTTTCATTCTAATGGCAGAAACATAAATCATTAACACTATTAATAAACTTAATTACCTTTGCTTCTAGAACTCTTTGAGAAGAAACCATTTTGGTCATTTTGAATATGCACATAGACAGCAAAATTCCATATACAAGAAACATAGTTTCTGTGAGTGTTACACGAATATAATATAAATACATAGGAACAGAGGATTCTTTAATTTCGTGCAGTTTGGTAAAGATAGCACATGCTAAATTCATTGATGTAAATAAAAGTACAGAAAGACCAAGGAAGATTCGTAAAGGGCACCTGAAAAAAAAAATGTTAAAAAGAACTGAGTGAAGCTAAAGCAAACTTTAGATCTTTTGATTATTAAATATGATATTTTATATGACAGAGTTTTCTATAATTTCAAAGAAAAAAATATAGTTACTGGTATTGACTTGGCTCATACTTGGCTTTGGCCTTTAACACAACCTTAAAAAAAAAAACAAAAAAAAACTACAACATTGAATAAATTGATAACTTGTATGTCAACAAAAATGGTAATGGCAATGTCTTTGATTCCAAACATTAAGGATGAGTGCAGTGTTTCACAAGACTATGCAAACCCACTTGTGACCTGCATATTTTGCCACATCTAATGCAGACAACGCCGTTGTTTAAAGAGAGTCTATTTAGGTTTTCTTTTTGTATTTTGCACCTATTATAGATGTAGTACTTAATATAACAAAAAAAGTGTTAACATTTAAAGCTTTATCACAATGAATGATAAAAATAACTACACACATACTACATGTCAAGACACAGGCAATCGTTAGTACACAAACTAATTTGAGTATACAATTATAAACAAATGCATGGGGCAACAATAAATATAAACAAACATATTCAAGACAATATATTTAGAAACAAGAAAAATATAAACAATCAAAATAAAAAAAACAACTTGTTTTTTAAAGCAAAGCTTTATACTAAGTGTATCAATTAGTTTGAATCAGTCATGTAATTAAACTTGTAGTAGACATAGACTAACAATAATAAATCTCTGTGATTAGTAATATTTTTACCTATTGTTTTTGGTTTAGAGTAATTTCGTGCGTTTAGCTTTTGTCAATATGCTATGATCCTTTCACTTGTCTGGACCAGTTGGAAAAGGGTGGGGGAGAAAGAACTGAGTATCTAGGTGATCATTTTTTAAATGTATTTATTAAAAAAAAAAGTGAACAACCTAAATTCAAACTCAGGCTAAAGCCTTCTCAAGCCAACACAATAACCACTCTAGTAGCAAAGAGCATATGAACATGGAAGATTGTATAGTTATATATTGTTTCTATATCATGTTTGAGTTCACTAAGCCACAGACAATGACCTATAAAGAGACTACTTCAGCTTATACCAACACTTCAGTCAAGTACAACTTCTTTCCTTTGTTCAAGATACCAAACAAAATAATAAATTACCTAATTAGTGAATTAACTAAGTGGTTAATTTTTTTTATATTGATTTTTATGTTTTCAGGTAAAATCGCAGCTTAACCCGAGATTGGGTGTGGTAGAAATAACAAGGAACTTTATACTGTATAAATGGTGTGCATGAAGTTACATAAATTATAAATATTTTAAAAACTTTTAAATTTAAAAAATATACTTTTAGAGGACCTTGTAAGTGGCCATTGCATTTATTTGAAGTTGTTGCTTTCAAGGTATAAGTAAGATTACTAAGATACTTACAATATGTTGCATTTTGTTTTTAGTTGGTTTGTTTTTAAAATGGTATATATATATATGTATATGTGTAGTAAATGTGCAGGTATTAGCATTTAAGTTTAGAAGCAAATAGGATTGCCTTTCAGAACACCAAAAGTAGCTGTCACAAATATATATATATAAATAATGCAGGGAACTTTAAACATCATATTTAAATAGCACTTTTAGTTTTTGATATTTGAACATGACAGGTGAACACCACAACAACAATAACAACAAAAATGGTTTCTCCTTACAGTGGCCACTAAATATAACATATTTCTTTCTATATTAATTTATTTTCAATAAATAGATGATTCTCTTTTTTATTTTTCATAAGTAAACAAATATTTTTTATTCTTAAAAAATAATTAATAATAAATTTACCCATTTTATTAAATCTACAAAAGTATATTAGAAAAGAAGTATGGGGATATTCATTTTTTTTAATGTGCAAAAAATAACTTTGTAGAGAACATTGCACATAAATACTCTCATTTAATCTGAGAAATCATAACAGAACCTTTCCTTATGTTTGTGTAGACCTCCTAATAATGCATGTGTGTTGTGTTTCTACTTTCTAGGCCATGATAAAATAGAACACAATACTATGACTCATCATCACAAGAGGTAGATTTGTAAGTGAACCAGTGCTCTAGCTAACACTGCCATTTTAAACAAACAGCTAAAACAAAATGAGAGAAGAATGTGAACTACTTAACAGAGGGCTAGATGACTAGGGGAGAACAACAGTATTTGTCCAGGATTTGATAAGATTGTGTTATCAGGATTAAAGAGTCATGGCCCTTGCTTTTGTACAAAAATGATACAATAATAAGAGGATCCACAAATTCTTGTTGGATCCCTACAGATTGGACAACTCGTAGTCCATGTAATGAAGTTCTTTGTTGTTTACTCAAAAAGGGTAGCAACAAGCTAATGTGTCAATGTGACCTTCATAAAATCAATATTTATTGGTGATTCATTATGTTTATCCCTATTAATTAATAAGTATAGTACTAACAGCTCCCATCTTTGAAATATATATTTATCTATCTTTTACCTTCCTGGTGGTTTACTTTTAATTAACAAAAGTTTGCCTTCTACATCTTGGGAGAGAACTTTTATTCATATGATAGGCTCATTGCTTGTTCAACATTTCATATATTTGAAATAACAAAAGTACAAATGTGAGATTAAAGAAATTGAGACATGATCTAGAATAATACTAATAAAAAAAAAGATGCAGTTCACATACTGAATTCCTCAAAGTCCATGCTCAAATAAAATTTAATTTGCTTTTACTAAAAGTATATTATAATCAGATACCCATGGAATGAAAAAAAGGCCCAATGAAATCATGAACTATTTTAGTTCAATAAAGTTGTGTTGCAAGGAACGAATGCTAAAAAATTTGACATTTCATTGGCATTTTAATGGCTGAAAAAAGAAATTCAAAAATATGCATAAGTATGAGCGAGCTTCTACCTCCACTATCAGGAATGACAATGAAAATGAAGCTTCCCCCCCCCCCCCCCCCCCGTTTATTAAATATTATACAAGTTATTTATCTTATATCAATGACATAGGCCACTTTAAAAAAAAAGAAGATAATTATGCCCTATGCATATCAATGTGTTAATCTAATCATGCATGTTTATTAAGAGACTTTAACTCTACTAAGCCATTTGTTTTCCAGATTCATCAATCCATTCCATGGCTCTAGGGATGAAATAGAACACAAATTTGCCTTAGTATATATGGAATAAGAAATGTGTAATGGCTATGTGTTTAATGTATTATTGCTTTTTTTTAAGTCCTCTAAAATTATCTCTGCATTTAGCGATTTTACTAATGATGTTACTCTAGTCAAATAATTATTATAATAAAAGACTCTATTTTGCTTATTTTCTAGTCTCTTTTCTTGAATTGGAGGGTCCCTAAAAGAAGATGCATATTCTAATATTAATATTATGAAGGCTTTTAGTTTTGTGTTCCTCTTTGCTTTTGTAAAATGTCTTTTAATTACAAGAAAAGTAGATAAATTAAACAAAAAAAAAGTGTTTTACCTGAGCAAAGAAATGCAGCAGCAAGCACAACATTGCAAATTGTAAACAAACCGGGAAACTGTACATCAACCAATAGAATGGAATATTTAAATTGTTTGCTTCCTCACAGTTATAAAAATAGAATGAAAATAATGATGTCCTGAGTCCAGCCCAAATAAGGCCCATGAAGAGAAAAAGAGTCTGGTGGCTAAGTCGTTTATGTCTGTAGTACCATATCATCCACAGCTGTACATAGACCAGGACAAACAGCAATGAAAACATCACAATGTATACTACAGTCAGACTAAGCTGTGCTGTGTAGGGCAGTGCTGGTCGTAAGGTTACTTCTGTAGTAGCCGATTTTGTTGTGGTCTCATACAATTCAGTGGAAAGCACATTGGATAACATGGCATTGGAAGAAATCAAATCCTCTTTTTGTGGTATCTGTAGAGCATCATACAAATGATTTGTATTTGAGGCAGATGTGCTATTCACACTAGCCATGACACTTGAACTTGAAGTTCTGTTCAGGCTAGTGTGAAGCTCCACTTCACTGGTAGCATTCATCACAGCCAATCACAGGTATGGAAGATTTAATTGAATGGTTCACAGAAGGCTATTAGCTTGATTTTCATCATAACTTCTGTTTAAAAACAAGATAGGGTAGACCTTAAACCAATCTGGCTAAGATAAACATGAATAGAATACAATATCAACAGAGTGACAAGAGATTAATAGTAAATTTTTAAAAGCCCAGGCAGGCTATGCCTAGTCAAATCAGCTATTGCTTTAAATTTAAACAATAAATTCATTTGGTCAAGTAATATTTTTTGCTAAATACAGCTAGACCTTTTATATAGATCTAGATTTGTATTTTTACTATATTGTTTTACAGGCTATGGTCTTCTATTTCTAGATCTTTCTATAATAATAATGATACTAAGATTAAAGATAGACTCGTCACTAGTAAATCTAAAACTAATTTAGTCTATATTATTAGAAACATCTTTTTTTTCACATGGGTGAGCATGTACTCTCAATTATTTTCAATAATGTAATAAATAGTATAAATAATAATCTAGATTTCATTTTGATCTAAATGTATTAGATCTAATTATTTTAAAACATATTGATAAACTATATATCTCTATAATAATTAAGTGAATTCGACATATAACTAATATAAGCAGAGTATTATTATTACTAGATCTAGAGTAGTAGTATGGTATGTATAACTATAATAAATAAAATCAAGCATATTCTCAGTAATGATTAGCAAATAAACTTATAACTTTTTCTAAGTAATTTTAGTAATGGCATTCTTGATCATGATCCTTTGGCCTTTTTAATCTAAGACTAAGTTTAAAACTAAGAATAGTTACTAAATAGTAAGACTAGATCTAGACTAGATTCTATTTTTTTCTAAATAGTGAATTGACTAGATTCTAGGCACTACTTCATTAAATCTAGTCTAAAATAGTCGACTTAGTAAGTAAATCAAGTAGGATAATTATCAATCTAAATCTAATCTTAAATCTATAATTAGTATAATAATAATAAATAATTTATAATTTTTAGCTAGACTGTCTCTGCTAGACTAGATCTAGATCTATCGACTATTATTAAATTATTTATTTATTCTATAATGTCGATCTATCTACAGAAGTCAGAATCTAGTTAAAAATTACACCTTACTCCGTTGTTCTTTGACTTTAGTAGACTATATATCTAGATCTAGACTATATAAGTTAAGCTTTTGTATTGTTGCATCTAGTCTAGATCCAGATCTAATTTTATAATTTTACTATATGCACTCAGCTGGAGGTGGTGGCAAAGTAACACGGAAATTGATTGTAAACTTTGGTGAACTATAACCCCTAACCTACAATTCTAATTAAAATTCCAATCTTTATTATTGACCTCTTTAAAAATTAAATAAAATACTTTTAAAAATCTTTAAAAAGCTAAAGAGTCTAGATATATATATATATATATCTAAATTCTATATTTAACATTTTTTTTTCAATGTTGTTTTTTATATCTAGATTCTAGAGATCTAGATCAAATAATCTGAACTAAATAAAAAAAAAATAATGCTGTTCTTTCTTTGTGCGGAACTACAACATGACAGCGCCCTTGAGTTTGTAAACACTAGACTGGTACCTGTAAAACAAAGCCCGAAAAATGATAGAAAACTTGAAAAGAATTTCTGTTACCACAAATAAAACTCTATGTAGATATCTCCGTTTTAAGAATACTTCTTCAAAAGATGAAACAACACTATTAAAAAGTAAACGATATTCAAAGACACTAAATCTTCCCCAGACAACTTTTCCATTAACAATGAAAAATGGAGCTTCTGTACAGCGTGAATTACAAATTCAAAAGGTTGTTGAACTTATTCTGATCTAGTCTATAGATCTAGATGTTTATTTACAGATGTAGAAGTCAAGATATCATAATACCCTAACCCAGGAGTGGCCAAACTTTTGTTTCCTTGACTCCCTTTCAGTTTGAGCCAAGTTGAGACAATTTTTTTTTCACTTCTTGTTCCAAGTTCTCAAGTTGAAGTTCTATACTTCTATAGATGCTAGATGAGAGATCTAACCTACTTATCTAGATCTAGAAGTAGTAGATCTAGAAATTATATTTAGTGATGGTGATGGGAACTAAAATAATTTGTAAAAGTTAAACTAAAACTAGTTTTCAACTAAAATAAAGTAGTTAAACTAAAAGTTTACCATGAATTTCAAAATATACTCTAGACCTAGTTTAAGTTAAACTAATTACTAAACTAAAGAAAATTATTAAACTTTTCATTTCTTTTTTTTTTGGAAGGGGGGGGGGGGGAGCTGAACTAGACCTATATAGATATAATCATCCGACTGTATGCCTACGGTTTGATCTTATTCTTTTAACATTGTACAAATATTTATCCAGAATAAAATCAGTAATAAGGAATAGATCTATGTTTCTTACAATTTTACTTAAACGTTAATGTGCAATAAAATAAAAAAAAGATTTCTAAATAAATATGTGTGCTTGTATTTTTACCTTGAATTAAAACCTTTAGAAAAGAATGGTACTCTTTTTTTAAAAATTATATTAAAATTAAAACGTATTATATAACAGAACATCTTACTTATACTGGTAAAGTTAAAAATCTTATTAAATAACATCTAGAATTTAAAATTTAGATCTAGTAACCAAAGAAATAGAAACTAAATTGTTGGAGTTTTAAGAAAAAAATTGACCTGTATAATTATTTTATAGTGTAAAATACATGCTTGACTAACCATGCCGATGTGCTATTTTCTTGTCTGACTACTAAAAATACAACCAACACTATTGCATAATCGTTAAACGTGCAAGGGAAAAAAAACAGGGTGGTCTTGTCATTATGGACTGCACACTCAGTAGGCCTACACGTGTACGTCTATCTGGTCAGGTTGTTCAAATCAGTCGGACACACAGTCTATTTATTCTCTGGGCAGGGAGGTTGTGTAACTATTTTAGTGTAAAGATATATCTACGAACATGCTTGACTAGCCATGCCATTGTTATTCTCTTGTCTGACCACTCCACATAAAGCAAACTTAACACTATCGCGTAACGCATAATGAAAAAAAAAATGCTGGGTAGTCTTGTAGTATCATTGACTACACACGTACAATACACTAGGCCTACATGTGTATGTCTAGCTGACCAAGTTGTTAAAATCAGTTGGACACAGCCTATTTACTTTATGGTCAGAGAGGGTGTGGATTAAGATTTTTCTCTAGAGTTTGTTATTAAATTCAAATGCTTTTAGATCTATATAGGCCTATCTGTCGATTTAGACTTAGATCTCAATAATAAGTCTTAAGACTATAAAAAGGGTGTACTTGATGTTCCTGCAGTTAAAAAAAGTATTGTTTGCCACAAATGAATTGATTAAAACCACTAAATATTGACCTAACTCACTAATCAGATTCCCACTATAAACAGAAATTAAACACCTCCACATGGCTCACAAAAAAATTTGGAACAACCTCATTCAAAATATTGCTTTTGGAAAAAAATGTTTAACATTTTCTAATACCGCTACTTTCAGTTACAGATATTTACTCCCATAACTTCTACCAGCATCTTACTTTACCCTCTTCAAATGCAGACTGACTAAATTTATTTGATAATCAAAGTTATTGATATCACATGACCAGAAAACAGGGATATCTGTTTCAACCCTGACCACATGTTGAAAAGTTGTACAAATTTTAATTAAACTTTTTAGTTAGATCTAGTAACTAAAAAAATTAATTAAACTACGATCTTAACTAAACTTTTTTTGTAGTTAAACAATGGACTTAATTAATTTTTTTTAGTTAAACTAAAAGTTTCTAACTTTTTAGTTAACTTTTGCCCATCACTAATTATATTTCTAGATTATTTAGATATAATTCAGTTGTGCCACACAAACTAATTTTTTTAGTTAAACTAAAAGTTTCATCACTACTTATATTTCTAGATTATTTAGATATAATTCAGTTGTGCCACACAAACTTTTACCCCTTTGAAATGTAGTAAATTAGACATTAGGTAGATATATAGCCTAAATATAGGTCTAAGTTGCCTATGTAGAGTTGTTTCTATCGTTTCTTAAACTTTGCTTACTATATATGGATATAGACCTCATTGGAGAAAATGCAGACCAGGTACAAAATCTTACTTCAAAACTGGATGCTTGCAGTTGGCATGGAAATCAGTGCCAAAAAAAAGCAAAATAATAGTTTGTGGTGGAGATTGTATGAGATGTTGCATACTATCTAATAACCAAACATTAGAAGAAGTGGACTCATTGAAATACCTAGGGTCAAACATAACAAGAGATGAATGATCAATAAAAGAGTTAAAATCCAGTTTAAGCTTGGCATCTACTGTCATGAGTAAAATAAAAGAGATAAAATCCAGTTTAAGCTTGGCATCTACTGTCATGAGTAAACTGTTGGAAATCTGGAAGAGTAACATCAGCTTCCAAGTAAAATTAAAACTGTATTCTTCATTGTTGTCTCTGTACTCCAATCTAGTTAAGGAAGTTGGACATTGAAAGCTAAGACTGAAAGAACAATTTAAGCCTGTGAGAGTAAATGCTACAGAAAAATGCTGGGTTGTTAGGAAAAGAAGACAAAATCTGAGCTGGTTTGGTCATATTGTAAGACATGACTCACTGTCAAAAGTCATCCTTCAAGGTACAGTGGAGGAAGCACAAAGAAAGGGTCATTCAAAAAAACCCTGGCTGGACAACCTAAAAGAATGGACTGGCCTGTCTCTTTATCCTGCTCAGAACAGCTGCTGACTAGAAAAAGGGGAGGGATTTGGTTACGTGAACTTTTCACAGCGCTCCTCCAACAAAAGTCAGGTATAGATGATGAGATGATGATTATATATAATTGGCTTGATCCTTCATCACATTTACTTTGTTCTTTTAAAAAAGGACTCAAATACTTTTTTTCTGAGAGATAAACTTTTAACTTTATTTGGAATCCACTGATATCATTGACTAAGCTGGAAAACAATATATTTAACTCATTCAGATAGCTGCAACATCAACTAAAAATACTCAATGAAATCATTCATGTTTCATCACATAAAAGCTTTCTTTCCTCTGGTAACTGATCTCTTTCTTCTAGAAAATCATGTACAATATTTTTCAGTTTCCAAAATCTTCTGAGATCATATTCTTTACGAACAGTTCCCACTATAAACTGAATGCTTTTCTGTTTAATCCTATCGCTCTGATTATATTCACACTTTTACTACTGGTGGCATAACATGCTGCAGAATCAAATTTTTTGTCAAACAGAACCTCTTTGTGTATAATGCAAGGATATTTCAGAAAAGGACAACCTAAAAACAGTTTAAGGAAAGTTACAGTTTCAGCAATGCTACTACTCTCTAGACATTGATAGTGCTTCATCAGTACAGACACTGCTTTTCTTTTGTTCAAATTCTTGATAACATTAACAATAACTTTTATGTTGTGGGCCTAATAGTATTTGAGTCTCATAGTAGCTAATGGAACTAATCAAAACGTTTTTGATATTCTATGACTAGACGAGTGCCTTCCAAAATCTATATCAGTGGCAAAGAAAACAGAACTGGGATCAAGAATTTGTTTTACATGATGGTCCCCCTTACGCAAATGGAAAACCTCATGTTGGACATATGGTCAATAAGGTAAAGTTTGCCATTGACATTATTGCTAATCCAGAATGTTGAGTTGTACAATAATTGTGAATTAGATATTAACTAGGCTTATTTCTGTAATGTGGTTCTCCATTTCTGTTATTCCTAAAAGTTTGTGTAAAGTATAAATATATTGGACTGAAATCTGTTGGGAAAAAAGCACACTATTAAGGTTTTACAAAATTCTGAAAATAATTGTATTAGACACTTAGTATTACATAGAGTAAAACGAAAATACAGTGATCTTGAGGAAAGTATTCATAGATGCTTTTATTGGTGAAATAATTAAAATGAATGTACATGAAAAAGAGACCACCATTGAAAAGGAAGCAAGACGAACAATCTATACAAAGATTGATAGTTGTTCATTTTAAGAAATTAATAAATGATTAATTAATAAATGAATGTACATGAAAAAGAGACCACCATTGAAAAGGAAGCAAGACAAACAATCTATACAAAGATTGATAGTTGTTCATTTTAAGAAATTAATAAAGTGTTGAAGAAATATATCAGTCTTATTTTTAACAGTAAACAGCTTAACATCTTGTTCAAAAAAATGATACATGTTTTTCTACTTCTACAAAGTTTATCTATATAGCTCTATCATTATGTATTAATATTGATTAATTTCTATTTATACCGATGAAATTTAATTTTAACACCTAATGAAGTAAAATGAAAGTAACTTTTTATGGTTTTGTAAGGGCTGATTCCCAGATTTATTGGGTATTTCTACTATCTTTAACCCATAGGTCTTTCTACATTTTCTAGCCTCAATTTTTTTTTTATTTATTTTGTTTTACTGTTAGTTTTAAAAATGTTTTTCAACTAAAACTCCACTGCTCTGTTGCTTTTGTCTAGGTGTTAAAGGATATAACAAACAGATATAAAGTCTTAAAAAAACACAAAGTTCATTATAGGCCAGGATGGGATTGTCATGGTATGCCTATTGAACTAAAAGCAATAACTGACCAATCTGGCAAGCATCTCCAATTGTCACCATTAGAAATTCGCACAAAAGGTAACAGCTTTTATTACTTACAGTAATAAGTTCAAAACTAATTTCCACTATTTAAAATCTTGTTTCAATTATTCAATTTTTTTTTTCAGCTAAAATATTTGCAGAGAAAACTTTGGCTGAGCAGAAAAAATCTTTTCAAGAATGGGGCATTATGGGAGATTGGAAGAATGTCTATAAAACTTTGACACCAGATTATGAAGCAAAACAACTGGATGTTTTCTTTGAAATTTACAAAAAAGTTAGAATATATTTCACAAATTATTTCTTTTTAAAACAACCTTAGAAACTTTTTAAAAAGCCAGGAAAATACTTGGAAATCTTTCAAGATTTTCATTGTTCACAAAATAGAAAAGTACATTTGAGAGTTCCAAATATTTTATGAAATGTATATTTTATCAGTCATCTAAATCCTAATTTAAAGTAATTTAAAGTCAAGTTGAAAAGCTTTTGCAGAGTGCACAAGATTATCTTTTAATTAAAAGTTGTTTCTAAGAAATATTTTTTCAAGATACTTACAAATTGTCTTCGCATGATTTGATTGTGCCCACACTTGCAAATTACACCATTTGAATATAGTTTTGAATAGCTCTTATAATTTTTTGTAGATTCAAATGTATTTAAACTAATCAAAACCAGCTATGAGATCTATTTCACATAAATAAAGCATTTCTCAAGGTAAAAATCTTCTTCTCAATAATCTGTTTCTTTACTTAATGTCCAGGGTGATATTTATAGAGATTACATGCCAGTCTTTTGGTCTACTTCCTCCCAGTAAGTTTTCTCCCTTGGTACTTGCTATATTGTATTTAAATTATTAAGTACATTTCAACAGCTTCTTCAAAATTTTTTATTTTTACATTTTTTGTGCGAATAATTTGGTATGTAAAAAAAATGTATGTCTTATTGTCTCAGATCAGCCCTTGCAGAAGCTGAATTAGAATACAACGCAAACCATGTCAGCAAGTCCGTCTATGTCAAATTCCCTTGTACTAAAACCCATTTTTCAAATCTGTGTAAGTTTATTTTTCTGAATCACTATGAACAATGTTAGTACATAATTAATCTTCATTGAATTTAAAGGTAATACCAAAATAATAAATGTTATGTTGATTTCACTTTATTATGAATACATTTTAGTTAATGAAAAGCTCATAACGAACCATTTATAGCCAACAGTGACCAAGTATATGCAATAATATGGACCACAACTCCATGGACTCTACCTTTCAACCAGGCAGTTTGCTATAGCCCTAAAATAAAGTAAGTTTTTAATATATCCCTTAATCACTTTTAAGGGATAATTTTTAACAATATTTTTGTTTTCTCTCTTACAATGGTTGTTGTGAAAACTACAGTAGATTTTTATTTTAGCAGGAAGAGTCACTGTTTATTTTGTGTTGTCTTGTGTCAGTCATATCCCTATCCTGAAAATGCAAAACAAAATCAAAAACCTAATCATCATTTTCATTGTGTTTGAAAAACATGCAACAGCATCTCTGGCAGCAAAGCTACTTTTTTTAAAATTGATGTGGAAGTCTTAAGTGTTCATAGACTTGTAAATCGTTTAAAAGATACAAGAACAATAAGACAAGGACTTGTAAGGGATGCAATCAGATCTTGTGACATTTTTAATAGTTAGTATTATCTGCGTGTCATTACATATAAACTATAACAGTAATAAGTTAACAACATTCATTTTGTCTGTCAGTGATAATTAAGGTAAGTTTGCATAAGTTGGCATTACAAAATTAAGATGACTAAGAAGTTCTTAATTCATGCTGGATTTACTGCTTTGGGGGTAAATTCCCCTCCATGAGTCATGATAATTCAGAAAAAAAAAGACTTCTATTGATCAAGTTTATTTTGTACTTTTGTTTCCTCCTTTTCTATGCCAAACTAAACTATGAACCTTGTTTCTCAGGTATAGTTTGTTACGTAATCAAAAGAGATCAGAAGTGTATCTGTGTGAAGAGAAATTTGTGGAGAAACTGAAGGAACTTGTCAATGATGACTTAGATTTTTTGTCAACACTAGAAGGTAAGAGACTGGACTGGAACATTTCAAAGCATTGAATTAAAATGCTACTGATGATGTTCATTTAGGTTTTAAATATTTCTTTAATAAAGCTCACAGTTAGAAGGTTTAGTTTATGTTAAAGATAGTGCTCATTAGGTTTTAAAATATTTCTCTGATTAGGCTCACAGTTAGAAGGTTTAAATTATGTTCATCCACTAAATAACAACAAGATGCCATTTCTGCCATCAAGCCATGTCTTGGAAGGAAAAGGCACTGGACTTGTCCATATAGCCCCAGCACATGGACATGACGACTTCTTTGTAGCTCTTCAGCATAATCTGTCCAGAGTAAGAATCTTTTTTGCTCAAGTACTTTTTATAGCATTGCCAGTAAAGCTTGTGATCAAATAACATGGTGTTTGAAATGAACAAGTTTTTGTATTGTACAGTTTAATTTTAATAAAAATGAACACATTTTTCTTGCAACATTTTGAACCAAAATTTTTTATATCCTGTAAACAGACCTTTCCACAGATCTGCTGTCTGTATATTAAATGCCATCTGGCCCTTTTTAATTGTTATAAGGTCAAATCCAATAACTTAGTTAATATTTATATTATATATTATAATGTATAGGCAAACTTTTGTCAAGACATCAGTGAAAATTAAAGAAAATCTCTAGGCGTAAAATGTTTAAGAAAAATATCCAGTATCAGTGTGTTCACTATAAAGAATGATGTCAGTATGATATACTAATTGAATACAGGAGTGCCATGTGAATGAGAAAGGGACATTTGTGTCTGGAGTGGATGAAAGTCTTATTGGTAAAACTGTTGGACTGGATGCCAACGATGCAGGTAAAACCTTTATTTGCTTTCACTCTTTAAATTGAATGTTTTGTTTGTTTACTGTTTCAATTTTGTGTTGATTTGTTGGTATTAGTTAAATATTTTTTATATAGGTTAGCATTAGTTTTTGATTGCTAAAAGTCCGCAAGTTTTAATGGCTTTTTGTTTTATATATTCTCCAGTCATAACTGCTTTAGGACAACATGTAATAAAAACAGAAAATTATTTGCACAGCTATCCATATGATTGGCGAACCAAACAGCCTATCATCATCCGTGCTAGTAAACAGTGGTTCATTGATTTAAAAAGACTTAAGCCTCTTGCCCTGGTAAAAAAAAGTTTTATTTATGTTGGCAAGTTATTTTGTCTCTTGTCCGTTATCAGAGTTTATTGGATTGAAATCCTGCTCTCAGCTTTTCTTGAAACATTGCATGGGGTGTGAGTTAAGAATCATAACAAAAAAGTCAAATGTTTAAGGCACCCTACAATTATCATTAATAAAAAAAAAAGAAGGCAAAACCTATATTGCTGTGCACTCTTTCCCTCTGTAAGTTTAGAGTGTAGGAGAAAAACCACAGAGGATTCAATTGTGGTTTACTCCCTAGAGTTGGATCCATGTCCTCTCTGCAATGTCTCACTAGTGACTGACTCTTCCACTATTTTATTTGGTTCCACTTTAAGTTCTTTGAAGCTTGGAGTATTTTACTTCTTTATATATTGTTCACTGCTTTGTGCTATTCCACTTTGGCTCATTTTAATCTTGAACTTATGCTTTATAGATATAAGTACTTTCTGTTATCCAGATAACATATGTATACCAGCATTGTAAATAATTTACTATTTTGTCTTGTATGTTGTTTTTTCTACAAAATTTGAAACAAATTATTTTTGTTGAATTGCAGCAAAGTCTGTCTGGTGTAAAGATCATCCCACAGCAATCAGAGCGTGGTATGGTCATTGAATTAAACACCCGACCATATTGGTGCATCTCTCGACAACGTACATGGGGTGTTCCTATTCCAGTATTTTATCATAAAGCTACAGATGAACCCCTTATAACAAGGTACTCCAAGTCACTAATAGCCTGTCAAATATTGTGCCATAGCTTCCTAATTCTATTAAGTTTGAGACTATTTTACAAAATTCTTACTTCAAATGTTAAAGATCAAATATCTAATTTAGTATATATTTTAACATTTGAAAATATTTGAAAGGCACATTACAGTAAGAAACAGCTTTCACAAAATCAACAATTATAGAATTTCTTTTTTAATACAAATATTATTGTTCATAGAATTGTTTTTTTAATACAAATATTTTTTATATTGTTGTTTAATTGGGTTAATTAGGTTTTCATGATACTTCATAATTTCAAAATATTTTTTTTACACTGATCTTAGTGAAACTATAGTGCATTTAAAAAACTTGGTGTTAAAACATGGCACTGACTGTTGGTGGAATCTGCCTGAAGAAGAGTTACTTCCCCTAAGTGTAAGCGCCATAGTCAACAAAAAGCTAATGTTGTGCTTTTTTAATTATTTTTTTTTTTTTTGTTGTTGTTGTAATGTTTTAAAGTCAACAATTAATATAAAGGAAAAAATGTGAACTGTGATAATCAGTACAATCTGTAACTATTCCTTGAGACATTTGTATGATACTGTATTCATGGTTATTAATACACCCTTGTTGTTTGTGAGTATTGGGATGTATTTATTTAAATGTCACACTAACAGCCAGACTATTTTATTTTCCTTTCTTGTATTTAGAAAGACAAAGCCAAAGATTATGTTAAAGGATCTGATATTCTAGACATTTGGTTTGATAGTGGTGTCTCATGGGCATCTGTTTTACAAGGTAAGTCTTCTCATACATTTTTTTTTTATCTTGTCCTTTAGATGTAGTAACATTTCTGATCCTTCTTGTTTTATAACTTAGAGATAATCTTTAACAAACAAAATTCAATACTCTTGGCATATCCATGTTGAATATAGTCATTCATGCTAATTAGAATTTTATTGATGGTTTTGTTTTTTAACAGGAAGCTCAAGTAACTTATTTCTTACTTGCTAGGCAGTAATAAAAGAGCTTAGAAAAGTGTGCTTTTATGGTATTTCTAAGAGACAGCTTAATATTGTTGAATTGTGACCATTTCACTTCAAAATCAAAAGTGATGGATTTCATACATGTACACTTGTTTAATTCTCAGAATCTTTCATGTTGGATTTTTCTTGTCAATGTATATTGTCTTATAAATTACAAATGTTCCTTTAAAAGAGAAAATTATTATTTCCTAAGCATATCCATGAGCTAATCTAGTTGTGTATTTTAATTAGAGACTTAAACTCTGCAATATCATTGTTTTTCATGGCTGATTCAGGCATCCAATCCTTGGTTTATGGTACTAGGGAAGAAGGAGCACTTGTTGTTATATCTTTAAGATATAGCTTAGTATACTGTAGACTAGTGGCAGTGGGAAAATTATATTGGAATGAAAATAATATTGTAATCACATAGTTTAAAAACATGCTTAAGATTATTTGTTTTCTATTCAGAAAATAATGGGAAAGCTGATGTGTACCTTGAAGGTATTGATCAATTTAAAGGTTGGTTTCAGACATCTCTCTTGACCTCAGTAGCAGTGAGAGGGGAGGCTCCCTACAGGTGAGACATTGTAGACCTTTATTTTTAAATGGTAAATTTGTTTGGAAATGAATGAGGAGGTAAGTCAACTATTATTGCAATGTGGTTAAAAATTGTAATACAAATAAGAAATGTTCATGTGCATTATTTTTCAATAGTCATTCCTTGCTTTTCAATACACTTGGTCCAACATAGTCTTTCCTGGCTTTTCAATATACTTGGTCCAACATAATCTTTCCTTGCTTTTCAATACACTTGGTTCAACATAGTCTCTTTGCTTTTCAATACACTTGGTCCAACAGTCTTTTCTTGCTTTTCAATACACTTGGTTCATTGTTGTACAAACCTCCTGAAGCCCTCATAAAATATGGTTTTTGGTAGAGCTGCGAGCCAGGAATGAATGTCTTCTTTTATTGCTTCATCTGAGGCAAATCTACAGTCCCTTAATGCCTTTAAACCAAACAAGTGGAAGTCTATTCAGGCTACACACTGTTCCCATACTGTAACAGGTCTTTGATGAATTCAAGCAACACACCATTCCCATTTTGTATCAAATGTCTTTGATAAATTCTGGCCCCTGGTACACCACAAATAATGGATTACTGAATGGTGCTCTTTTTTGGTGCAAACATAGAGGAGCAGCCTTGGTTAATGACACAGCAGTGATAATGGAACAAACCTAGCAGGAACAAACCTGTGTATAATTAACAGTAATTAAACCAAGCATGTGTCATGTACATTTCACAAGAGTACTACCAACATTAAGAAAATATTACCACATTGCAGATAATAATTGAATTAGCTTTGTATCAAATTGTCAATATTCATGTTAAAAAACTTGTATTGAAGAGTTAGAACTGCCGCATCTAATACCAGTACATGTATTTTATTTCATGTCTTAAATGAAGGCAAATCATAACTCATGGTTTTACCACTGATGAGGAAGGTAAAAAAATGTCAAAATCTGTTGGGAATGTTGTTGATCCTGAGGAGGTTATCTTTGGAGGCAAAGTTAGTATTAACATTGTTTGTCTTTCACTTCAGTGTGACTCTTTTGTAGCAATGTTAAAGTGTTTTATATCCCCATGAGAACAAGATTCTGTCAAATATACTCTTAGTGAAAAGTATTTTTTTTAAGTTTATAATTTTTAACATATTTAAATTCATACAGTTCAAAATTTTCACTTTTTGTTTGTTTACAAAGGATAAGAAAAAGAATCCATCCTATGGAGTAGATGTGTTGAGATGGTGGGTGGCTCACAGTCACCATCATTTACACATTATGGTGGGGACCACCCTTTTAGAAAAGTTCCAGGAAGATGTCTTTAAGGTTTGAATTTTTTTAAATTTTAATTTTTTAATTTTTTTTTGTAGTTATTTCAAAATACTTTAGACAAGAATATTCAAGTCTACTTAGTAATAAAAGAATCTTATTTTTAAAAAGTTACAACTATTTATGTTCTTCAGAGTAAGAATTCTTTGTTTAAAGTCTAAGTAAGAATTGTTTTTCCTTAGGTTAGAAAATGTATGCGCCATCTTTTAGGCAACCTATTTGACTTTGACCCTGCCAAGGACATGGTTGAATATAATAAGATGAATCCAATTGATCAATATTTCCTCTATGTTCTCTACACAACAATCACCCAGGTATGAGTTATGTTTGCTTTTGTAAGTAAATTTTGTTACAATTTGTTAACTTTTTTTTTTGTAGACATCTTACCTACAAATTATATTATTATTTCATTGCCCTCAAATAGTCCTAGGTCCTAGCTTTATTCAAGACTTATAATTAATGTAACTGTTGGGTGAAAGCCTTGTTTTCTTTATTAAAATCTATATGGAATAAAAAGCTAAAATTAATCATTTGAATAAAAAGGAAAAAAATGTCTAAAGGTTAAAGATCTCATTTTTTAAATTCACCTAATTAATTACTTCTTTAAAAGCTATTCAATATCCATTCATTCCAAGAGACTAGATGAAAATGAATAACAGTTGGATTAAGTTTAGACTAAGACTGCTTTATTGATCCATATTGGACTCTCTTTTTCAATTAAAAACAACATTTCACTTAATGAGACAGTCACAATAAACATTGAGTGACAACACAGACATTTTGTTTTTACAATTTATCATACAAATATAATCAGTAGATTAAAATGTCAGCCATAAATTGACACATAAATGAGCGTACAAAAGTAATCAGTATTTAAATCTTCAACCATAAATTGACAAATCAGTAGATTAAAAAGTCAACCATAAATTAACTTATTAATTTCATTCTACAGAATAGTTTTTCTAGTTGTTGTTTAAATATTAAATATAATTCTATCATCAGTTTTGATAATAAAAGTGGATGTGACATATCCTGCATGGATTATCAAGTTAAATGGCTGTCAAAAGATTGAGAACACCTAGACAAAAATGTGTAGGCTTAACAGACTTGTTTTTTCATTAGTGAGGTTGTTTGTTGAATTGTAGGGATGCTTATCTTCTTATCTTATCTTATATAATACAGACGTTACTTCAAAAAAGAAGATGATTACGTCCTACGCGTCATGCATTTAGTCATGCATATTAACCAATGACTTAAATTCTGCCAAGTCACTGGTTTTTCTGGCTAGCTCAGGCAACCCATTCCATGCTCTAATAGCACTAGGGAAGAAGGAGTATTTGTACAAATTTGTCCTAGCATATGGGACGAGGAATGTGCCTTTATTTTTGTGTCTTTCAGAGTATTTTATTAAGTTTTGTTTTTGTATTTGAAGATTATGGTTCAGTGTTTTATGTATAATTGCTACTTTACTTTTGAGTCTTCTGTCCTGAAGGCTTTCTAAATTTAGTGATTTTACTAATGGTGTTACTCTAGTCAAATGTGAATATTCGTTTGTTATGAATCTCACTGCTCTATTTTGTGTTTGTTCCAGTTTCTTAATGTTTTCTTGAGTTGAGGGGTCCCAAACGGTGGATACATATTCTATTATTGGCCTAACCAAGGTTAAATAACATTTTAGTTTTATGTTCTTATTTGATTTATAGAAATTTCTTTTAATAAACCCTAATGCTTTGTTTGATTTTTTTATAGTTTCATCAATATGTGGATTCCATGACAGTTTTTCATTTATTATAACACCTAGGTATTTTGCGTTTTTAGTCTGTGTTACTGGTTTGCCATGAAGAAGATAAGTGGAATTTGTTTTAGTTTTTTTGTTACTCTTAACAACTGACATTTTTCTGAGTGGAAAGACATGCTCCAATTTGATTCCCATTTCTGTAATTCATCTAATTCTTTTTGTAAAATATCTGTGTCTTGTGTTGTTTTTATTGTTCTATATATTATGCAATCATCTGCAAATAATCTGACTTTTGTTCCTGAACTAATGCAATTTGGTAAATCATTTATGTAAATTAAAAATAGTAGTGGACCCAAGACTGTTCCTTGAGGTACACCTGAGTTTACTGTTATTGGTGTTGATTTAGAGCCATTTATTATTACAGTTTGTTCTCTCCCTATCAGAAAATCTTTAATCCACTGATGCAGTGGACCATTAATGCCGAAATATTTTAATTTTTTAAGCAAACTATGGTGGTGAACTTTGTCAAAAGCCTTGGAAAAATCTAGTAAGATAGCATCTATTTGTTCACTATTATCTAAACCTTTTGAAAAATCATCAATTAGTCCTATTAGTTGTGTTTCACATGATCTATATTTCCTAAAGCCATGTTGGTATGGGGTGAGAACATTATGTTTGTCTAAGTGGTTTATGATGTTGCTACATATTATGTGTTCTAGGATTTTACATGTGATGCTGGTAAGTGATACTGGTCTGTAGTTTCCTGGATCAGATTTTTCTCCTTTTTTAAATAGGGGGGTGACATTAGCTTCTTTCCAGTCCTTTGGTACTCTGCCCTGGTTAAGCGATGCCTGAAAGAGTATTTTGAACACTGGGGCTAGCTCATTGCTTAGTTCTTTGAGTAATCTAGCTGGAATACCATCAGGTCCAGATGCTTTATTTGGTTTGGTGTTGGATAATAGTTTTTGAATTCCATTTTCTTGTACTACTAAATCTTCTATGTTGTCTACTTGGTTCAAATTAAGAAATATGTCTTTGTCTCCTCGGGCTGAGAATGCTGATGCAAAGTATTTGTTTAGGATGTTTGCTTTAGTTTCATTATCATTATGTATTATGTTATGTTCATCTTTTAATGGCGCTATGCCTGTTGTTTCCATTTTCTTAGACTTATGTATGACCATAGGACCATAGATGCAGGCCAAAGATCCCTTAAACTGACTGCTGTTGAAGTTTGTTGGTTAGGGGATGCATAAATATGTCAAGTTTCATTAGACAATAAAGTGAATTCATTTGTAAGGAAAAATATGAAATGGAAAAACTAAGTGTAAACTCTATTTTTAGTTGATTTTATAGAAGCTCATGAAGTTTAATGGACTATTTTTTTCTATTACAAACACAATTGAAGTGTTTCTTTGTTAGCAAGAAAAGTTTAGTTTATATTCTATAGTTTAGTTTATATTGTATGCTTTATTTCTTTATCAATTTAATATTTTCTGTTCTAATATTAGTTAAAGTCAATCAAGAAAAACACCTTCTGGGATGACCCAAAATGCTAAAAATATTACTCAGTTATTTCTCTTTCAAAGCAATGCCATGTTTATAAGTTTTCTGACTAACCAAAGTTGATGTCATTGTTTTCTTCATTGCAGATGGAAGAAGCTTATGAGAGTTTCAGTTATCACAAAGTCATTCAATTGCTGGAGAAGTTTTTCTATTCTGATTTGTCTAGTTTCTACATCAACAATACACATGATAGGTCAGGCTCTAAAGATCTTTTCTTGTAGTCTTATGTGCCACATTGCTAGTGTTGTTACCTTGTTGTCACTCATCATGCTGTTGTACTGCTGTAGGTGTTACTGTAATGCTGCTGCTGATCATGCTAGAAGGTCATGTCAGACTGTACAGTACCATGTGGTCAATCTCATCACTTCTGGGTTCGCCCCAATTATTCCTCATCTAGCAGAAGAAATTTTCAGATATCTTCCAAAATCTCATTCAGGTGATTCGTTGTTTATTTATTTTTATTGTCAAGATTTCATGGTATAGCTTGCTCAGAGTGCTCTTTTGTGGGCTAGTGTGGGGAGTGTGTGAGTGTAGGAGGTGTCATTGCTGCCTTTAGGTGCTCAGCAAACTTTATAGGTAACCATAGGGTATTTTTGCCACACAGCTTTAAAAAAAAAGTCTCCCTTTCAGACCATGCAGTGTATAGGGCAGATGATGTTAAAATCATCTGTTTCTTTGGCCTACAGTTAACAAGCAGGGTGTCATTATTATAGCTTTTATATAGCGCTACTTTCATGCTTATAGCATGCACAGAGCGCTTTGGTCCAATCTCATTTGTGGACCAGTGGAGGGAGGGGTATCTAGGAGTTGGTTTTCCATGCTGCCTTTAGTCGCTCAGTAAACACAACTCTGCTCGAGTCGGGTGTCGAACCTCGAGCCCCCTTTTAGGTAGCCAAGACAAGCCAAGTTCAAGCGCACTTAGCCACTCGACCAGCACATGACAGGTACCCATTAGAGTTGGGTGTACTTAGGGGCATCCTAAAAATCCAGAAATTCAAAATTCCTGTGTTCACCGAGATTTGAACCCAGGATCCTGGGTTCAGAAGGGTCTAGTGTTCTAATTAAAACAAAAGGCCCTCAATATATTTAATAAAATTAATGAAGTACTACTTAAACAGGTATAAAGAAAATTATTAATTATTTAAATTTATTGTTTTTAAGGTTTAGATTAGAATGGTCTCGTTTTTTTTTCTCCACCAGACTTATCTAATATATAAAACACTATGTAAGATGTTTGTTTATTCCTCATAAAATAGTTTGACCAATTTTTATGAACTCGTCATGAATGCTCCTTAGATCATAGCAGAGTTCATAGTTTAATTTAGAACTCCTCCTTTTTTAAAGTATAGATTGTAAATCATCTTTTCAGCTGATGTTAATTCTCACTATGGATGATTTTTCTTTCTATTTCAGATACAGACAGTACAGATAGTATTTTTAAATTAGGATGGTACAAGCCTCTGCCAGCATGGAACAATGTCAAAGCCTTCAATAAACTTTTGCCTGTATTTGATATGAGACAAGTAGTGATGGATAAATTTGCCCTGGAGAGTCCAGTGGAATTTGATATCCATATCTACAGCAGCCCTAGACTTCATGACCTGCTCAGGGCAAGTTACAAGTTACAGTACAAGTTACTATTTATTTACCCATATAATAGCTAAATTCAATGTGCCAGGGAACAGGGAAATAACGTAAAATAAACTGTTTAAATTACATTCTAACAAGAGAAATACATTAATACATAGACTTATATATTATATCTAGACTGGAAACCAGAAATAAATTCTTATCCGCGATTGATCGATTCACAGACCTATACATATATAGATTTTTATGTGTACATAAACTCTTTTTTCAGGCTCTAAGGGGAGTCGCCCCAATCAATCTTTTCTGTCTTAGAAAAGTAATGATCTTTAGTTTCCAAAGTTTAGAAATAATGCAAAATCATTTCTCGGGTATTCACACAAATATATTAAACAAAGCCATTTCCTGCTTGTTTCCATTGAGATAATGTTTCAAAATCCTAGATGGAAATAATTCATGTTGATTTAAATCATCTTATGTACATTTAAATAGATTAATTACCTAGATCTTTCTAGATTATTTATCTAAAAATTGCAAAATAATAATTATGAGATGAGAGTACTCTTATTTTTGATGTTCAATTACTAAATCTAGATCTAAAAATTAAATTATATGTTACATAGGTAAGGGTTGAAAAAAAAAATCCTAATTACTTTTAACTACTTTACAAAACAACGCCTTGATCCAACTTTCTACAAAGTTTTCACATTTTTTGTAGTGCTAAAAAATCTCCATGTCCAGTCTAAATATAGTATATATAAGTCTATATTTAATAGTTTAGATATTATACAGTTACTTTCCTTGTTAGTGAACTCTTCAATTGTGAAAGTTTTTTTTTGTATTTTGTTTGCTCACAGTTTTTCAATATGTTGACATAGTGTTTGTTGTAGTTTGCTGTAGTAATTCTCTGCAACAACTTTTGGACATTGTTTTTTGTCTTTGTTTTATTCAGTAAGGATAAAGAAGAAAAAAAAGCAGTAAAGAGAATTCATATTAAGCAGAAGTCCACTTCTATGAGTTCTTCTATGCAGATGATTGTATAATATATAGAACAATAAAAACTACAAAAGACTCAGATAGTTTACAAAGAGAATTAGATGAATTACAGAAATGGGAATCAAATTGGAGCATGTCTTTCCACCCAGAAAAATGTCAGTTGTTAAGAGTAACAAAAAAACTAAAACAAATTCCACTTATCTTCTTCATGGCAAACCAGTAACACAGACTAAAAATGCAAAATACCTAGGTGTTATAATAAATGAAAAACTGTCATGGAATCCACATATTGATGAAACTATAAAAAAAATCAAACAAAGCATTAGGGTTTATTAAAAGAAATTTCTATAAATCAAATAAGAACATAAAACTAAAATGTTATTTAACCTTGGTTAGGCCAATAACTGCCAATAACCCCTCAACTCAAGAAAACATTAAGAAACTGGAACAGACACAAAATAGAGCAGTGAGATTCATAACAAATGAATATTCACATTTGACTAGAGTAACACCATTAGTAAAATCACTAAACTTAGAAAGCCTTCAGGACAGAAGACTCAAAAGTAAAGTAGCAATTATACATAAAACACTGAACCATAATCTTCAAATACAAAAACAAAATTTAATAAACTACTCTGAAAGACAAAGATAAAGGCACATTCCTTGTCCCATATGCTAGGACCAATTTGTACAAATACTCCTCTTCCCTAGTGCTATTAGAACATGGAATGGGTTGCCTGAGCTAGCCAGGAAAACCAGTGACTTGGCAGAAATGAAGTCATTGGTTAATATGCATGACTAAATGCATGACGCGTTGGACGTAATCATCTTTTTTGAAGTAACGTCTGTATTATATAAGATAAGATAAGATAAGATATGAGTTCAAATTATCTGAATTCTACTTTAGTAGCTTTTAGAGTTAGTCCGCTAAGTGCATTGATATAATTATGTTTATGTTGATTTTAGAAGACTCCAGAAGTGAGATTATGAGACTCAATACAATAACGGATGATATATAGTATACAATTTGGTATTTGCTAATTGTATAATTTATTTCGAAAAGATATTGTGATGAAAAAAAATTGTGTGGGAAAAAGATAATATAATGGAAAGAAGATGGTAAGAGTACAGTATCAGCTTGATTTACGAATGTTTCAAGTTTCAATCCTAGTAAACGATGGGATTTTCAATCATTATTTTCTAGGTGGTCAAAAGTTCACCTAAAGCAGAGTACATTAGATTTATAATGTGTTGGCTTTGTCCCCAGGAGCTACAATCAGGGTTGACATCCCCCACTTCTTCTCTATGTGAACTCTTGATTTATAATGTAGTGGCTTTGTCCCCAGGAGCTACAACCTGAGTTGACATCCTCCACTTCTTCTCTATGTGAGCTCTTTCAAACTTCTCAAGTGTCTGTGCTAGATTCCCCACCAATCATCATTCCTGAAGACAGCTTTATACTTGAAGGAAGAACTCATCTTTTAACTGGTTGGTATCTAACTATTTTTACCACATATCTACAAAATGCTCATCAGCATTATAGATCTTAATGAGTTGCACTAATGTTTGATATACACATGCTTTTGAAACAAAAAATTTGTACTTTCAAGTTTTATTTCTTCTGTAATGTTTTAACTTGTTTTCTCACAAAATGCAGAATCTTCATCAGTTGAGGTAGACTATAAAATATTAGTGACATCAGCTCAATTACACATGTGTGAAAGATGTCGTCGCTATACAGCCAAATCGACAACAGTGACATGTGATAGATGTCTAAATGCAATGGCCCATGACTGGTCAACATGATAAAATACTCAAAGCTAGAATCTTAGTTTTATGTTATTGTAATTTTATTGGCTGATGATTTTGTGTCATAAAACAAATACAGAATATCACTATGTTTTGTCTGTCTCTTTATTCAAGTGTTTATAATTCACATTAACAAAACTATGGGATCATTTTTTTCATGGACTTCTACACACAGATTAAATTGATTCCTGAATGGTTTTATACACTAAATAAACATATTTTTTTTTATCACACATTGTATAGCAATGTTTACTCTATTGTCTGAAACTGATATTCCTAATCAAATTTAACAAAAAAAAATATTTTTTGGTCCGTTTTAAATGTGATGGACAACAGGTCATTTCACAATATTTGTGAAAATAGTCAAGTTTTATTACTCTTCAACATTCACCATCAGAAAATGGACAAATCACCACAATAGATATTATAAATAAGGACAACATAGCAGAAAACTAAATACAATGATATGATAGTAAAAATGTTTGCCTGACAGAATGTTAATACATTATCAAACCAATTGCTTTTGCACAACTAGCAGAAATTTTAAATCCTTCAATGTTCCATTAAAGAAACACACATCCAGGCAAAAATAAAAGTATTACAAAACTAAGATTAGAATCACAAGAAAGAGAACGATATACAAGTCATAATGCTATCACAGGCCCAGTGTAAAAGTGTTTAAATTGAAATATCTTGCTAAACATTGACCACTAACTATGAATTGTACTTTTTTAAAAATAAATCTGCAGTGGTGGACAAGAAGATATCTATGTAAAATAGAAATGTTCAATTACAATAGAATGTCTTTGTGCTGTGACTAAAAAGTTCAAATATAATAGAACATCTTTGAGATGTGACTGAAAAGAAAAAAAAAGTTTTCGAGGCACTTCCAGCAAAAAAAACTGCAGTTCAGGTTCACTGATTAAAAAAAAAGGTTTAAATCTTGAGTTCTACTGATAGTGGTTAGGTTGACTGCTTAGAAAAAGATGCTAATATCTTTGTTTTTTCCAGAAGTTCTAATGCCAGTTCATGATCTTTGGATGATTCACTAAGTCTGGAGGCAGCTTGTTCCAACAGTGTGACAGTCCAGGACAAGGGAGACAATGGGTAGTGGAGAGTTGTTGGATCCTGAAAGACAATAAATTATATTAGTCAGTGCACCTAAACTAAGAACAATTGTAACTTTCAATGTAAAAAAAAAAAAAGTAAGTTTCCCTTTCAGACCTTACAATCTATAGGGCAGATGATGTAGAGGTCAGCTGTATCTGTGGCCAGCACAACGACCAACCACCTAGTATCATTGACCCATTAGAGCTGGGTGAACTCAAAGGCGACCAAAGATCTCAAACTTAATATCCCAGGGACCCCCAGTTTGGAAGCCAAGTGCTTTACCGCTCAGCCATGGCATCTCTTTAAATGTAGACAATATTATATCCAGACATACCAGTGTTGACAACCATCGTGTCAGTGTGACGGACATCCCAGCTAAATGTTGAAAGTTGGCATCAATATCACGTTTGAAAATTTCATAGGCTACTCTCTGACCAGCCACTGTCAATAACTGAAGTCCAAGTTCTTCATGTTCTGTCACTGAAGTCATCACCTAAATATAAACATATTTATTGATCATTTCTGTCAGATATATAAAACACTTTCATGAAATTTATATTGAAATTATTCTAATGTGCATCCACTATTCAGACTCAGCTTTTTAAACTGCCTGTGGTCCATGCTCATCTTAATGATAATTTTAAATAAAAAAAAAATTAATTGAAAACATTTTCTCCCATTTCAAATCTTTTATATAGCACAACATTCATGCTTATACCATGCTCAGAGCACTATGGTCAAATCTCTTTTGTGGACCAGTGGGGGGGAAGGGTATCTGGGAGAAGGTTTTCCATGCTACCTCCAGGCCCTCATTAAGCACAACTCTGCTCTAGTCAGATGTCAAACCTTGAGCCCCCTCTGATAGGCAGCCGAGCGTACTTAGCATCTCGGCCACACATCCCACTTGAGAGAGATGGCAGAAATTGTTGGGTTTTTTTGCACAATACACTAACAAGTCAAGTTTAAGCCCTGGAGGTGCCAATTGTATTAATTTATTAGTATCAAGAACCACTTTCTTTTAGTAGTATTAGTAATTCTTTGTATAATAATGTTCATCTTATAGCCTTACATTAAGAAATCATTGTCATTATCCAGTATTACCTCTTCAGCAAACTTGTCATGGCCATAGGAATACAGCTCACATATATGATATCTTTTCATAAAGTCAGCATCAAGACCAAAATCTCTTGTCAAATTGAGAGCAACCTAAACATAAACAAGACATCATAGTAAAAAAAAACAAAAAAAAAAACTTAAAACTTTTAATAATTAATCTTCAATTTCTTTGTTGTTATCCGTTGTTTGCTTAATGAGTCTTCTACGTTTGTGACTGATTTTAAAGTGTCCATCAGTGTACAATCATATTGTAGTAATGACATTCTAATACTTCAAAATCATCATCTGAGTCCACTTTGAGCCTGCAGGATTTCCTATTGTTATGATTATTGTATTTCTCCATTAACAATTGTTTACCACTGAAGTAGTAGATCTGTATATATTTCCAGCATATATTATCACTAAAATTTCAGTTTCTATTACATTATTACAGTTATCTTTTAAGACCGTTATCAAACTTATGCAATGTCTTGTAGATTTCAGCACTGAAAAGCTAACTCATGAGGGGATGATACAAGATAGGAAAATAATGAATTTCTTTAAGCCAGCACCTTCACCATCTTCATTGAAGCATCAACATTATTTTTAGACAAATTACTTGAATAGGCTTTTTACACAATCTTTCTTCTTATATAGGCTTCAAGTGGACATTTTCTTTTAGAGCATGAATTTCAATTTCACCTTGTAGAAACACAAGCAAAAAAAGGAAAAGTCTCTCCTTGTACATCAGATGTAATGCCGACTGATATCTGTGACTAGTGATATACCAGTGTACTGTATGACCAATGTTAATAATATCTATGAGACTAAAATATCAGAAAACCCATTAAAAATATCCTGATTCACCAGATCAGGATATGAATACTTCACATCATTCTAACAGTAACTATTTGGAAACAGAAATTTTACATAGATAATTGTAAGTTTTAGTAACCTACCCTTTTGTTTTTGCTACATATAAATATTTAAAACACATTTTGTTATAAGACATTTATTATTATTGTTATTGCTTGTCTAAGAGGCCTTCCTTGCCCCCAAAGCCTGCTCAGTGGGCTCTGGGTCCAATCTCTACATGGATGGGTAACAATTCAGCTTGAATCTAGTCTTGAATGAATAATTCCTAGTCTACACCAGGACTTGAACTCAGTCTTACATTTCTTAACAAAAAAGCTTTATCATTTAGAGAATTATAGAAATTATATATGTGTCAGTGGCATTCATTAGTGAGGGCTCACAGGAAGTCTATTTTTGGTGGACTAAAAACTATTGGTAAAGTAATAATAATGTTTTCATAAATTTTGTTAGCACTAATGATTATTAATAACAAACTGACCTGAGGCCACTTAAATGCAGAAGAGTAAAGAGAACGATGTTTTTTGAAAGCAGGACTTGATCCACCAACACTTGGACTGGATGCTGGTGGATCAATGGTAGCAACTGCACTGGATATGACTCGACACAAGAACTGCGAATACCAAAAGTTGAATTTGATAAAAGTCTGAATCAGTAAACTAAAAAAAAATACATTCAAATAAAAATATAAATACTTAAAGCTTACATTTTTACGAGCTACTAGCAAGTCTTGATCAACCTTCTGACTAGGTAACAGGGGGTGAGCATGAAGGTCTTTAAACAATGCAGCACGGCCCTAAAAAAATAGCAAGTTTATAGCTAGGTGCGACAATGCTGATTAAAAAATAAAGTAATAATTAACAATTTCACAAGATATTCAAATTCGATTCCTAACATTTGTTTCTAAAATCTAGAAATAGTTCAGAATTAAATAAAGTTAAAATAAAAATTTTAAATAGAAGGCTAATATACTAATTTCTTAAGAAGAGCTTCCTCTTTGAGATACATGGAGAGTCAAGAATAAAATAAAAAAAAAAACAAATACAATTTTTTAAAAAGTTTTATGCAGCTATATATATGAAATCAAAACAGAAAATTTAATGATGCAATGAAATCTTGCACTGAATATGCCATATACCTGAACAAAAAATTATATTAACCTTGCTATCAAAAAGTGACAGAACTTTAACAGACTTCATCTTCAAAGCCAGAACAGCAGACATGATCTTCAGTAGATGATAGTGAACTCTGAGGAGACCATAGTTTGTAGCCTTCTGGTCAATGGCCAGTTCCACCAATGAGGTTGGTCCATGCATTTTCTGCCAAGCATGTTCTGTGTTACACACAGGGACCTCATTTGCTTCACAGTTGGCCTGAATGGAACAATAAACTCCTATGTTTTTTTAGAATTTAACTTCAGTATTTTCAAACGTTGAAATGTGTTGAGCTACAAGTCTACGCACTAACCTATGAAAAGTAACTAAATTATCAAATGACTAACAAAATCATTCCACAACAGTTTAGTGTTTACTTAAATATACAAGAATTCTATTTTTATAAATTGCAATCACTTAAAAGTTACATTGACCAAATACTTATTTCTCTAACCATACATTTAGTCATACTAATTTAATAATATTAATACCACATAACAGACTTTGTTAAATATTTATAGACTAATATTTTTATTTTCTGTCAACATTCAACAAAGTACCATTAAACATTGCTTATATACTTCTATTACACATGCATAAATCAGGAACATTAATCAGGAGAAAATGAGCACATTTATAAACAAAAGAAAAATAGTTGTATGCATACTTTGTTAACATTTTCATCTAGACAAAAAGACAAATTTAGTCACAAAGTACCTCATGACATAAGTAAACATGATTTTGTTTTGTTTTTCTCTCTGATCAAAGATGAACAACTGCTTGTTAGACTTGAAAGATGCAAAGACTAATTTCACAACATCTCATATGTAAGAACCCAATGCACAGGAAGCTCTATACAAATATTTATCTATTTCTCTCATCACTGGATACAACATGGCTTAGTTTCTACATTACAAGAATGCTGCACCCAACAGTAATATATGGGACATAATAGATTAGTTCAAGATTCCTGATGAATGGCTGCTGCTATTTATTAGTTATAATTATGACACAGCACAAAAAATAATGATTTTATGTTTAATCTCTAAACTTATATTTAAGAGCACTCTACTAAACTCTATACTTTCAACTGTAAATTGTATCATAAAAGTAGGGAAGTGCCAATGTAAACTTACATCCATGAGTATCTCCATAAAGTCTGCACAAAGAGAGATGAAGGTCACAAGGGTAGAATCTGTAACTCCAACTTCCTGGGATGGTGTAAAAAAAAAATGACATTTGATTACAACTCATTCTACCAAATCTCTTAGAACTCTATGACTACTCACTATGTTCTGTAACCTAGCACTAAGTCCTATTAATTAATTTACCAACAGTTACATGCTTATGATGTGGTAAAGTCTATTTATAACTTGAACATACCACTGTGCTAAATTTTAGTGGCCAAGTTATTTTTTATATTGAAAGAAATAAAGGATAATCTAATGATGAATAAAATCAATATACACTGAAAATTACCTTTCTGCATAATCTGTCCTTTGGAGGCTTGCCAACCTGTTAAAAAAATGTCATATAAAATTAGCTTTTGATTTGCTTGAACAATGGATATTATAAAACGTAATCTTCTGGGTATTAAATTTAAAGAAAGAAATAACAAATACAAGTCAAAGGTCAAGGAGAATCTGTTTTTCAGAATAACATTTGCTTTACTAATAGAGTGAATTATAATCATTCAAATTATTAACCTTAGATTTAGTGAAAAAATAAATATTATAGCTAAACATTTAAAGATGAGAACAAATATAGAAATATTTGAACAGACTAAAGAGGGGTAAGAACAAAAAAATCTCAATTGATATACTCTTAAAAGGAAATTTACAATAGGCTCATTAAAAAATAATTTTGGTTTCTATTCTACAATTGTTTGACTTAGACACATACCTTCTCCATGAGATGTGCTGCCGCTGCTGCTCTTTTCTGTATAAACATGTGCCACAACAAACTAGACACACCTATAAAAGTCAAATACTTAATGTGTGTGTGCCTCAAAACCATGGGCATATCTATAGCGTAGGGAAATACTTATTATATGTGTGCCACAAAAATCTGAACACATAAAGAAAGTGGTCCAATAGTTAATATACAAATTTTCAGTATGTTAATGGAATACATTTAAGGAATTGTCTAGACATATCTTTATAGTATAAAATGACTCACCTTGTCTTAAAACAGCATTTTGAACAAGTCTTAAGAATTCCAATGAAAGATCTAAATTCTGAGTTATCTGAAATCATTTTTTTTAAAGACTAAAGAGAAAAGAAACACTCTTTTCCAACATTCCTAAGCCTTATAAAAAGACATCATTATTAGTTCATTCATTGGACACTTCGTTACGTATCAAATTCTAATAATAATAAACCAACTAGAAACCTCAGGGTCTTTGTTCCAGACTACTGCATACTCCCAGCAACAGTTGGCTAAGAGAATATCATTCTGAAGGCTGTGAGGAAATCTTTGCCTCAATTCTTCAAGTTGATCTAAAAAGAAATCAGTTTTTATTTACATTTTACCATTATACAAGTAACATGACAATCTCATTATACATTGATATAGCTATATTTATTGTCAAAGGACATTTTAAACAGCTTTTTATGGAATTAAATGGACTTAAATTAAACTGATATGATGACTTACATTTAACACGATTAGAGTAACTCATCTCTGTGATATTTTCAAGCAGAAGTTTCTCTATTTCTTTCTTACTCTCCACCTTATTCTTTCTCTTGTCTTTAACTTTCTGTGTTTCATTCTGTCCAGAATAAACTCCTTCCAGACTGATCTCATTATCAGTTGACTCTTGTATTGTGAAGGTAAAGAAAAGTGAAGCTGGGTTCAGTCGTTGTTGAACTATGTACCTGGCAATTACTTCTGGAATTGAACCTAGGGGAAGTAAGTATCAAACTATGATTTTAGTTTTGTGTTTGATTTATATACAAATATGATTTTTTGGCAACCCTACTATATGTAGACAAATCATGACTGTTTAGTATTTCTAAGATCAATAGATTTTTGTGTCTATTGTTTATTTTATACCTTTGAAAGTCTAAGAGAATATTTGACTACAAAGAGAACTTTCTTGACATATGGGGTTAAATTCTTTGAGGTACAGCTAACCATTGATAATCAAACTTTTTGGTAAACTGACACTCCTCCAATCACATAACCATTACATAGAAGGCATAAATCAATACATTACATATAAGGTGGGTTGTTGTTAAAAAGTTCTAAAGTCCAGAATGTTCATTGGGCTGCGATTATCTACAATTTGTGCATTATGCACAATATAAAGCCAATTTTACTATAACCCATACAGTGAAGCTGATAGGACTAAGACATGTATTAACAAGAACTATTCTGTTTGAAGGGCAGCACTCTAACCACTTTGCCCAACAAGTTCCACAACCATCCATGTATCTCTAGATTACCTTTGCCACTGTTGAGAAGTTTGGAGACAGAGACAGTGATTAGCTGTTCTATGTTGACTGATAAGTGAATCAGGGTGGTGATGGCCATGATGTCTTCAAACTGACGGTAAAGAACCTCCCATAGCTCCATGTCGACCGTCAAGGATTCCCAGTCCTGGCTGTCCAGGCTAGCATCCCCTGAAGCACAACACATGTCTTGCTGTTCATTATCATCTGAGGTGGTGCTGGCAGAGTCAGCATCTGGATCCTGATAGTAGCGAGGCAAATGACTGGATCAGCTCAAGCACACACAGTAAAGTTATTAAATATAAAAAATTGTTTAACAAGTACATTGAGTTTTCTTATCTTATATATTACAGGCGTTACTTCAAAAAAGAAGATAATTACGTCCTACGCATTTCATGTGTCAATCTAGTCTTATCTTATATATTACAGACGTTACTTCAAAAAAGAAGATAATTAGTGTGAGTTATGTCACACTGTGCAGTTAGCTCAATAAGAAACCAACATCACTATTCCCAGCTGAATACCAGGATGGGGACTGTTGTGATTTGATATTATAAATGGGTCAGAGGACTTGCAAGGTGGACTTGAAATGACATTGTTTATAGGAAGTAGAACCCATAGAAGTTAATGCAAATAGAAAGTCACAGTGACTGTGAAAATAATTAAGAGAAGGAGGGTGGACCTATCAAAGGGTGAATAGTATTTGAGAAACATGAACTGAGGAAGGAATCATGGTGCATAAAAGTGTTGTTAAAATCTTGTTATTTGTAAAATTTATATTATAAGTGCTTATAAAAAAAATATTAAATAATAAAATGTGCATTGTATAATTTATAATAAAAGTGATTACAATAAAATAGGTGTTAATTAATGAAATGTACTTTGTAAAATTTATAATAAAAGTGATTACAAAAAAAGATTTGTTAATTAATCAAAAGTGCTTAAAACAGAGTCAGAAACACATATCATTCCTTGTCATCGCATCTTAAGTCAGACTTCAAAGAATTTAATTAGGAAACCCAATTCTCTATTGCTCAAGCCATTCTGTCTTCTCATAATATCAACTGATATGATAACAAATACCTTGGCCTTAGAGCGGATCCCAAGAGCCTCTGCAGCTACAGCTTTGCAAGTGAGCACAGCCAGATAGGCAGCATAGCAATGCTCTGATTGGCTGCACATATTCCTTACATGTTGCCACCAGGTGGAGCAGGTGTTTGAGTCCACAACCACTTCACTCACATCTAGTTTTTGTAAACAATAATAATAATTGACGACACCATAGTTGATTGGACCACATTAAATTAAATTAATGTTTAATTTAATAAACTTTTTTGTGTTATATAAAAAGTGCATGCATTCTCCTTTAATTCTATACAAAATAAAGCATTTTCTGATAACAAACGAAAAAGGTATTCAAACTTAAACATAACAGGGTAGTGAAATAGTAATGAGCAAAATGAAGAATTCTGTCAAAATGCGGAAAAATAATTACGGAGAGAAAGAGTTAATAACAGTGTCATTGCAGAGCAACTAAATGCTTTTGATCTTTTTTTTAGGTATCTAAGCTAGATGGTCTGAAAGTTATATTCACTAGAAACATTTTAATCTGAAGAAGATTTACCTGCAAGAGCAGTGATACTTTTCACAAGTTCATAGAGACCAACAAGCATGTTCATAGATCTTCTTCCAACAGAAAGCCAGTGCATCATAAGTAAGTTCTAAATAAAAAAAAATTTCCAAAGCTATAAATGTGTTCTAAATTTAATGTCATTACTTCAATAAATGTCTTAAAATAAAGATTAAAAAAAAAATGGATAAATATTTGTCTTGTAAACTTACCAACAGCTGACTTGGGGGTAGATTACTCTGTTGTAAAGCTGCCATAATTTCCTGAGCCTGACATTTTCCATGTAAACAGCCTCCGAATAAAAATTCTCCTAGAGCAATGTATTAAAAAATGTAAATACTTATAAAACAATTGTTTTATATATAAAATATGTGTTTTAAATGTGCTTCATGACCTAAGACAGATTGATACCAGTTTGCCACGCCAGTAACCACTATTATTTCCTTAACAGATTTTGAATGAATAAATAAAGGAAATGTATAGCAGACTGGCCACGAGATTAGCATCTTGAATGTTCGGTTCTTAATAATCAGATAAAAAACATAGAATCATTTACCAAGTGCAAGCTGACGCTCCTCACTAGCCTCCTTACTGACCGTGACACTGATCTGCTTATCAGAGAATGCACTTGTCGCCTTGCTGTCATCCTCTTTTGTGTGCAATGTTCTGTAGGAGAAGGCATGAAGGAAAGAGGTCACAGGCAGTTTGACCACATCTTCACTGAACTGAACTCTTGAGCTTTGTTTAGTAGGACTGGAAAGGGAGGTCATCAAGTCATAGCATGATAGTACATTCACTACAACAGAAGCATCAGTTGGAGATAAGTGTAAAATATCTGTTAAAATCTGGGGGAAAAACATTTTTTTTTTGTTAGAAACACAAAGAAAAAAATAGGGAATAGTGTGAAAAGCTGACTAAATGATAAAACTCATGGTTGATTTGTGAAGAAATCTAGCAATGCCAATCTCAATTTGTGTCTAAGACATAAAGAAAATTTTTGTAAACATACAGCCCAAGAGCATAATTCTAACAGCTGACTTTATCAATGAGAGAGAGTAATCAGACTAAACAACTGACTTTATCAATGAGAGAGAGTAATCAGACTAAACAACTGACTTTATCAATGAGAGAGAGTAATCAGACTAAACAACTGACTTTATCAATGAGAGAGAGTAATCAGACTAAAAAACTGACTTTATCAATGAGAGAGAGAGTAATCAGACTAAACAACTGACCCTACTAATGAGTGAGAGCTATTAGACTAAACAACTGACTTTACCAATGAGTAAGAGTGATTAGACATAACAACTGACTTTGCCAACGAGTGAAAGTGATTAGACTAAACAACTACCTTTAGCAACGAGTAAGAGTGATTAGACATAACAACTGACTTTGCCAACGAGTGAAAGTGATTAGACTAAACAACTACCTTTAGCAACGAGTAAGGGTGATTAGACTAAACAACTGACTGCTCACTGTTGAGTGAACATTTAGAAAAAAAAAATTTCAAAATCAGCTGATACCTCTGTACAAATAAAACATATATTACAAAGGATAAATTAAATTTCTAGAGCATTGATAAAAATTTAGCTAAATCCTAACTTAAAGTTGACAGTTAAAAGATAACTTCTTAGGGTTTCAGTGTTGTGATGGTTCTCTTATGGATGCATAAATGAAAAATAAATTAAAACAAAAATGTATCTCACCTCTAATTGTGACAGTTTCTGTGGCTCTGGCTCAGAATTGTTGAGAAGAGACACAGAAGAGTAGAGAGTCATTAGTGACTTCTGTGCTTTACAAAACATCAACATTATACGACTGTCTAAATCAAGACTTTCTTTAGCTGGGAAAAAACATAATTTAAAAACCTAGATTAAACTTAAAATGAAATATAAAAAAAAAAACAAGTCATTAGCCATATATTCTGTATAAAAAACAACTGAATGACAAATGAGTTTTTTAAACTAATGAATGCTATAACAAATGACTACTTCTAATCAGTTATTGGTTAAGGGCTGCTTCTAATATTACAAAAGAATAACAAATGACTGACTAATAATTAATGAGTGCTTAAAAAAAAAACTACCTCTTGACTCCAGTTTTTTAATGCAGGCTCTCACAACTTTTTGCATAAGCTGAATGGGAAGGTATTTGGTGCTAAGTACTCGCTCCAAGGCCTAGAGAAGAAAAAATCATTAATGTAACAAATATTATCTAGGGTAAGACCTAACAATAACATCTGAAAAGCATTTTTTTTTATTAACATTATATGTGTTGAATATTGTAAATAATGAAAGACTATATTCTGAGTGTAGATTTACATCCATACTTGTATGGTATTGAGGGAGGAAGATTTTAGAAGCTCTTTAGGAGTTATGTATATATATATATGAGCAACACTGAGTTTTTATATCTTTAAGCTGCAAAGCAATGGCTCTTAGCCTTATAGGACTCAGGTAGACTACTAAAATTTGTGAACTACACAAAAATATGAATTTGACTTTTGGTTTGCAGAGCACCCTGGGATATGGCAGTGGACTAAGTCCAATAAAAACAAGAAAATTTTTTAAAAAATACTTTAAAAAAAAAAAAGTTTATATTAAGCATAGTTGTATCAATTAGTTTGGAAAAGTCATGTAATTAAATTTGCAATTGATCTAGACTAACAATAAAAAAGCATTTATAAAAATAAATACAAAAAGGGGGGAACAACCTAAATTTGAACTCATGTCTCAAGGCTTCTCATGCAAAGTTGTATAGATATCTATTGTTTCTATAGTCTCATCCCATTTTTCATGTTGTGTTCACTAAGACTCAGAAGAACACCTACAAAGGGGACCAATTCAGCTTATACCACCCCTTCAGTCAAGAACAAATTCTTTCCTTTGTTTGAGATACCATACAAAATAATTAATTACCAATAGTTAATTAACGAATTCGTTAATTTTCTTCTAAATAATTGTGCAAAATTTCAGTTTGATCCGAGATTGGGTGTGGGAGAAATAACATGTACAAACTTTTTACCAGACAGACAGAGTGAGTTGATTTAAGCTTTGTAAAAACAACTAGCTTTTAATAACATAATTGAAATACTGTTATCCAAAAACTTACTTGGTGAGCAATGCTAGCCACTTTCATATCCAAAAGTAGCTGTAATATTGTCTCGTCAAGACCTTCTAGAAATATAGTAAAAAGCAGAAAGTTTAAAATCATGTATAGTTGTCTGTTTGTAATATTCCTTTATGAAGATTCATACTACATCTAAAAGTGATAATGAAAGGTCTAAAAACTTATAAAGCATTTAGTGTTAATGCCAATGCCAAAACTGTTTCACAATTATGGATATTTGAGCTCAGACTAAACTTTTAGATTCTGAGAGATTTTAAACTTTGCACCTAGAAACTTAAGCCTAATATATTTCATTACAAACAAAAAACTGTTATGCATCTTGAACTTAATTTAGAAAAAGTAAAATTTGATCTTTCTATAGATCCCAAACTAGTAAGTAAAACCAAGCAAGTGCAGTGAAGCTGAGAACAAGAAACATTGCTACTTTTCCATGGCTCAGACTGCGAAAGAGACTATAACTTAGCAGTGAAATGCTGGCTAAAAGAAGAAGAATAGATGCCGAACAGAAAATTGCAAAAGCATAATAAACTGAAGAGTATCAGGAGATTTAATTATACTAAGACAATTTGATTTAGGGACACATTTTATTTAAATTACATTTGTATACTGAGTAGGCCCTATTTTTAAAAAATTTAGAATCAACTTTGACAACAAACACTTCCAATTGATATCTTACAGTTCATACAGTGTCTGTAGGTCAATGTGACCAAAGTGGTGGCACAAATAAATATTAATAGATAACACAGCAACTGATACTTGCAAGATAATGAAAAAAAAAATTCTATGAGTTTTTAAATAGATTTTTTATTTTATAATTTTATGTAAAAAAAAAAAAGTCTATGAATAATTAAATAAATTGTTTATTTTATAATTTTATGTAAGGAACCATAGCTTGGTATTAAAAAAAAACTCCACAACAAAGACCTATCCTACTGTACATATGCATATTTATTGACTTCATGACATAGTTAAGATAGAATGTAAAATAAAAAGGGAAGTAAAATTGCTGTTAAAAAAAAACAAAATATGTATACATGTAACCTAGCATTCTATTTTCCCAACTTAAATGTCATATCAACATTTGATTTAAACAACAGTAGACTAACCTCTGTCTTCAGCTGATTCTTTAAGAAATGCTTTCAATTTCTTTAATAAATGAAGATCTCTGGCTCTCTTTATACTTTTGTCACTACAGTGATGAAACATGATCCAAAAATATTAATAGAAATATATTAGGATTGATTGAGAAAGGATATAGTGCTACCTGTGGCTATCTTGGCTATGGCCTATATATTGTGTCAATCTAATGCAAAGATATATTCTTAGTATCCATTAAATTCTCTTTTGTTTTTTAAACCTCTACACCAACGGTTCTCAACCTTTTAAACTCGGCGACCCCTTTTTACAATCCACCACTCTGCCGCAACCCCCCCCAACACACACATACAGCAATAGAAGAATAGACAATAACAATCCACATTTTCGATGGTCTTAGGTGACCCCTGGCCAATCGTCAATAGACCCACAGGTTGAGAACCACTGCTCTACACCTTTCTTCATGACATCTTTGGGTCTCAAAGTTAGGCCCCAGTTTAGAGTTTTCACACTTGTCTATTTTGGAAGTCCCTTTCTGACTATAAAAGTAAGCTGGTATTAGAAGTGTTTCTGTAGACTTGTCACTAATACTACAATGGCACGACGGCACTTTTGGTAGAGACAGCTAAAGTGTTTAAAAAAGACCTATAGAACACCCCTGAATCTCATATAGACATCTTGAAAGAGGCAAAGATTAATTTATTAATTATCTCAAGAAAGAATGCAAGTAGCTCTAAACACATATTTATTTATTTCTCTCATCACTGGATACAACATTGCTTTGCTTTCACACTCCAAGCATTAATACATGAGGCACAATAGATTAATTTAAGATTCCTGATGAATGCCTTCTCTTATTTAATAAATGAATACAATTATTTCTAGACTTTGACCTATGGGCAAATATAGAGCTCACATGTAGAAGTTCTATAACAATTTATAGTTAACTATTATATAAACTCAACAGTATTACTTACCTTAGTGCTAAATGAAAAGGAATGTGAATAGTTTTAATCATCCCATCAGGGTCAATGAGTGCACACTGAAAGGCTTTGGATTTCACTCCCTTACATGTCACATTGTTTAATCCCATCATTCCATAGCATGGACAAATAAGACAACTGGATTTACTGACATTGAAAGCTGCCACTCGAGGTCCATGTGCAGCCAGCCAAACCTTTGGATAAATATGGAACATTTTAATCATTTTAAAAGAATAGTTATGCTTAAGAGATGTTTACAAAAAACTTTGAAAAATGCTTCCTTGGTAAAATGTATTTAATGAATCTAAAGTCTATTCAGAGCCTTTAAATACTATAAACAATCTGATTAGTTTACATGCATTAGCTATAGGGGGATTCCAGACTATTACCTCAGCTCTAAACAAAAAAGTAAAGAAAAGTTCCCTTTTTCAGACCTTGTGATCTATAGGGCAGATGATGTAAAGGTCATCTGTTCCTGTGGCCAACTGTTTATAGGGTGTCATGTGGCCGGCACAACAACCAACTGCTCCAACTAATGTCAGGTACGCATTGGAGCTGGGTGGACTTGGAGGCACCCTAAAATTCAAAATCCCAAGTCTTTACCAGGTTCAGAAGCCAAGTGCTTAACCACTGTGCCACCATGCATCATCAGCTCTAGACTAAGATACATATTATCAGTTTACCTCTAAAATTCCTCTTCTGGGAGCATAGATAATAAGAAACTGAGCCAGCCTGTAAAGATCATGGTTTTTACATGGTTCCACATTTTCTTCTTTCACTTCAACCCATCCTAGTTGTGCATCTCTATAACCTTGGTGACAAACAAAAAAATACTTATACAGACACAAATTCAATCAAAAGAAAAGTGTGTATAAGCTGTAACATCTGGTGACATAGTGAGAACATGGTCATTGAATGATACAAAAATGTTTTGATCCTGAACCTAAGGTCTTGAGCTTACATTCCTTCCTGGAAGCTGGGATTTAATGAAGTCCAAACATTTAGACAACTCAAATAGTCCTACAAATTCTTTTTAAAGTTTGACTATGGAACAGAAAAGGCAATTGTCTTTGGGCAGGCAACATGCCCTCACATCCCACAAAACATTTATATTACATTTTTGGTTTATGATTTTAACTTATTGCAAAACAAGAAACTTTAAAATCTCAAAGTCAAGTCAAGTTCAACAAAACAAAGCTAGATGTTTTTGCTTTTTAAATGGAAATTCAAGTTGTAGTCACCTTTCCACATTCTGACAGCCACTCCACGTTGAACATCTATCAGTATAACACGCCCAAAACTGTCTGTTGTTGCTGCGTAGTTGTTGTTAGGAGATAAGATTATGTTTTCACCAACACGCCGTTTGTCTGGTAATCCAAATCTGATAAAATGAATCTCATTCATTTTTGTTTCTGATTTTAACTTCCAATCAAATAAGAATTGTTAGCTGTATGTAACTTATAAAGGAATAAAATAAGCTAACCTTAATGGCAATGGTGTGGCAGGCTCAATTTTTGGAGGCTTTTCTTTCTCCTCCTTGGCTTTCCCACCAAAACCCAACCATCCACTGAGAAGTGAAAAAATAAAAAAAGTATGAAATGTTATAAGTAAAAGAAAGAAATAACAAATGTTAAAATTGTATGATGGCACTTTTTTAAGTAAGTAAACTTTTTCTTTGCATTACAAAGAGGTTTAATGTATTTAAGATCTAACAGTATCTAGTCTCACCTAGCAGCAGATAGTATTGCAGACTTGATTTTGTTTGCCATAGCTATTGCCACTTCTGATAAAATTGGTTGCGTGAAACCCTGGACAAATTGTATAAATACATACCTTATGGTATTCAAAGATAATATGATTGTCTGATAATATTTCCAAATGTAAATGCATTGTAAATTTGGAAAAAAAAAATTTAGAAAACAGCTAGATATATAAGAAGTTACAGGCTTCACAATGCTTCTTAAAAATTAAATTCCAGACATTTCCAGATTTTTTGCAATAAATGTAAGGATGCATTTACAGCCTCATTAAATATGGGCTACAAAGTTAAGTACTGAGATTATTTTTTTTCAAACAAATATTGAAAAGATTCAAGACTTTCTCCAAACTTAGAAAACATCTTTCAAATTTTCTTAAATTAGAACTTTTACTACACAGCATTTGTTAAACAAACTAAATTACACTCAAGATAGTTTAGAAACAATTATTTAATTGAAATATTAAAATAAAATTCTTATTCAGCTTTAATTTACATAAAATTGTTAAGTAGTGAACTGACCTCAACAGCGTAAAAGAATCCAACATAAGGATGACTACCAGAGGTCATGAAGACAGACATAGTTGGTGGAGAGGTTTTTACGGAAGCCTTGACTCCACCTAACATGGAGTCTGCCTTTAGCTGATCAAATGGGTTAGCACAAGCAACACCTGTGTGAATAGATATAATACTGAAATAAGGGAGATAAGCCTTTTAAAGGAAACCTATAATTTAAAAAAGTAAATATAAATTAAGTAATTTATTCATAATTTTGTGTTTTAAGGTATTTAGGCAAAACCGCTCTCTAGTAATAATTGTGTGATGATAGCCCAAGAAAAGGTATGGATGTCTACAAAACTGATTTCTATGCATAAGTAATACTTCTTAAGGCAGAATTGCATAAAATTTTACAGAATCACCAGATTTTCTGCTTTCATTAATCTTATGGTAATTTCTTGTTTATTATTACTTTATTATTTTTTCCTTAATCCAGCATTAGCCTGTGGGCTACTATTGTGTGTATAGCAACAAATGTAACTGACCGCAAGCAACATAATCACAAACTTGTTCTTGTTCCGCCAAAAACCATTTTTTGTATTCAAGAGGGGGAGGCTGGAGGAGATTTTCCGTGCCGCTTGCCGTTGCTGAACATAAAACAAATACAAATTAAAAGCATACAAATATTTATCAGGGTTGAGACAAAAGTATGGAGATGTCAATTGAATTAGTTACAATGTTGACTGAGCCAATTAAAAAAAAAAAATTTTTTTTAGTAATGCTTGGAGCATACTTTTTCTATGTAAAGATCTTCCATTTCTGTAGCCTACTATTTTTATGTACCACACTAATGGAGAAAATCATATTAAATTACGTATTTTAGATCAGTAAACTAAAGTACATATATGTACAGATGACTTGTTGAAATAACCATTAAATAAAAAATTTAACCATTTCTAATTTCCTCTTTCTTTTTATATACACATAAAGTTTTACACATCTCACATTAAAAAAAATTTAAGAAATAAATTTAAGAAATAAATATAATTATTATTAGAAAGTGGGTGTGATAGTAAATGTGCTTGTTTTGTCTGACATGTATGTAATGTTATTGTAATGTACTGATCTATTTGCTAACTTCTGAATCATGAAAGGCTCAAAGGTTAGTGAGTTGGCAGAAGAGGGGGATAATGAAAGCATGGTCGGTCAATATAAAGGTCCAACAGAAGAATAAAGTTAGAAGTTACACAGACATGAAATATGTATTTGATAGTGTATACGAATCTATCTATATCTGTTTATATTTACTCTACCTTGGGTGTTGAAATGTTGACCATAGCTATCACAAGAGGTAATAACCTGGTCAACAGGTCCATGAAGTGTGTAAGATTTAAAATAAGTTAATTGTCTGAGTTGGTGACTGGGTTCTGAGTTATGTCAGAGTTGGAGAAAGGGCTTTGAGAGAGTTGGTCATAGTTGGAGAAAGGGCTTTGAGAGAGTTGGTCAGAGTTGGAGAAAGAGCTTTAAGAGTTGGTCAGAGTTGGAGAAAGGGCTTTGAGAGAGTTGGAGAAAGGGCTTTAAGAGTTGGAGAAATGGCTTTGAATAAGTTGGTGTCAGATTTGGAGAAAGGGCTTTGAGAGAGTTGGTCAGAGTTGGAGAAAGGGCTATGAAAGAGTTGGTCAGAGTTGGAGAAAGGGCTTTGAAATAGTTGGAGAAAGGGCTTTGAGAGAGTTGGTCAGAGTTGGAGAAATGGCTTTGAAAGAGTTGGTCAGAGTTGGAGAAAGGGCTTTGAGAGAGTTGTTCAGAGTTGGAGAAATGGCTTTGAAAGAGTTGGAGAAAGGGCTTTGAGAGAGTTGGTCAGAGTTGGAGAAAGGGCTTTGAGAGAGTTGGTCAGAGTTGGAGAAATGGCTTTGAGAGAGTTGGAGAAAGGGCTTTGAGAGAGTTGTTCAGAGTTGGAGAAATGGCTTTGAAAGAGTTGGTCAGAGTTGGAGAAAGGGCTTTGAGAGAGTTGGAGAAAGGGCTTTGAGAGAGTTGGTCAGAGTTGGAGAAATGGCTTTGAAAGAGTTGGTCAGAGTTGGAGAAAGGGCTTTGAGAGAGTTGGTCAGAGTTGGAGAAATGGCTTTGAAAGAGTTGGAGAAAGGGCTTTGAGAGAGTTGGTCAGAGTTGGAGAAAGGGCTTTGAGAGAGTTGGTCAGAGTTGGAGAAATGGCTTTGAGAGAGTTGGAGAAAGGGCTTTGAGAGAGTTGGTCAAAGTTGGAGAAAGGGCTTTGAGAGAGTTGGTCAGAGTTGGAGAAATGGCTTTGAAAGAGTTGGTCAGAGTTGGAGAAAGGGCTTTGAGAGAGTTGGTCAAAGTTGGAGAAAGGGCTGTGAGAGAGTTGGTCAGAGTTGGAGAAATGGCTTTGAAAGAGTTGGTCAGAGTTTGAGAAGGGGCTTTGAGAGAGTTGGTCAGAGTTGGAGAAAGGGCTTTGAGAGAGTTGGTCACAGTTGGAGAAAGGGCTTTAAAAGAGTTAGTCAGAGTTGGAGAAATGGCTTTGAGAGAGTTGGTCAGAGTTGGAGAAAGAGCTTTGAGAGAGTTGGTCAGAGTTGGAGAAAGGGCTTTGAGAGAGTTGGTCAGAGTTGGAGAAATGGCTTTGAGAGAGTTGGTCCGAGTTGGAGAAATGGCTTTGAGAGAGTTGGTCAGAGTTGGAGAAAGGGCTTTGAGAGAGTTGGTCAGAGTTGGAGAAATGGCTTTGAGAGAGTTGGAGAAAGGGCTTTGAGAGAGTTGGTCAGAGTTGGAGAAATGGCTTTGAGAGAGTTGGTCAGAGTTGGAGAAAGGGCTTTGAGAGAGTTGGTCAGAGTTGGAGAAATGGCTTTGAGAGAGTTGGAGAAAGGGCTTTGAGAGAGTTGGTCAGAGTTTGAGAAATGGCTTTGAAAGAGTTGGTCAGAGTTGGAGAAAGGGCTTTGAGAGAGTTGGTCAGAGTTGGAGAAATGGCTTTGAAAGAGTTGGTCCGAGTTGGAGAAATGGCTTTGAGAGAGTTGGTCAAAGTTGGAGAAAGGGCTTTGAGAGAGTTGGTCAGAGTTGGAGAAATGACTTTGAGAGAGTTGGAGAAAGGGCTTTGAGAGAGTTGGTCAGAGTTGGAGAAATGGCTTTGAAAGAGTTGGTCAGAGTTGGAGAAAGGGCTTTGAGAGAGTTGGTCAGAGTTGGAGAAATGGCTTTGAAAGAGTTGGAGAAAGGGCTTTGAGAGAGTTGGTCAGAGTTGGAGAAATGGCTTTGAAAGAGTTGGTCAGAGTTGGAGAAAGGGCTTTGAGAGAGTTGGTCAGAGTTGGAGAAAGGGCTTTGAGAGAGTTGGTCAGAGTTGGAGAAATGGCTTTGAGAGAGTTGGAGAAAGGGCTTTGAGAGAGTTTGTCAGAGTTGGAGAAATGGCTTTGAAAGAGTTGGTCAGAGTTGGAGAAAGGGCTTTGAGAGAGTTGGTCAGAGTTGGAGAAATGGCTTTGAAAGAGTTGGTCAGAGTTGGAGAAAGGGCTTTGAGAGAGTTGGTCAGAGTTGGAGAAATGGCTTTGAAAGAGTTGGTCTGAGTTGGAGAAATGGCTTTGAGAGAGTTGGTCAGAGTTGGAGAAAGGGCTTTGAGAGAGTTGGTCAGAGTTGGAGAAAGGGCTTTGAGAGAGTTGGTCAGAGTTGGAGAAATGGCTTTGAGAGAGTTGGAGAAAGGGCTTTGAGAGAGTTGGTCAGAGTTTGAGAAATGGCTTTGAAAGAGTTGGTCAGAGTTGGAGAAAGGGCTTTGAGAGAGTTGGTCAGAGTTGGAGAAATGGCTTTGAAAGAGTTGGTCAGAGTTGGAGAAATGGCTTTGAGAGAGTTGGTCAAAGTTGGAGAAAGGGCTTTGAGAGAGTTGGTCAGAGTTGGAGAAATGGCTTTGAAAGAGTTGGTCAGAGTTGGAGAAAGGGCTTTGAGAGAGTTGGTCAAAGTTGGAGAAAGGGCTGTGAGAGAGTTGGTCAGAGTTGGAGAAATGGCTTTGAAAGAGTTGGTCAGAGTTTGAGAAGGGGCTTTGAGAGAGTTGGTCAGAGTTGGAGAAAGGGCTTTGAGAGAGTTGGTCACAGTTGGAGAAAGGGCTTTAAAAGAGTTAGTCAGAGTTGGAGAAATGGCTTTGAGAGAGTTGGTCAGAGTTGGAGAAAGAGCTTTGAGAGAGTTGGTCAGAGTTGGAGAAAGGGCTTTGAGAGAGTTGGTCAGAGTTGGAGAAAGGGCTTTGAGAGAGTTGGTCAGAGTTGGAGAAATGGCTTTGAGAGAGTTGGTCAGAGTTGGAAAAAGGGCTTCACAACCACCCAAGGCTACCCCTCTTTAATCGTGGTTTGTGACAACTACTACATATTGGAAGCAATAGGTAGCTACTCCAAATCTGTCAGCACCACAAGGACATGCAAACTCACCTCTTGCAACTTGGTTACAGCAAGCTCGGAGTGACTGAACTAAACTAAAGCCATCAAGAGACACTATTGACTTTGTGTACATGATCAGCAGTTCATCATGCTGAACAAAGAAATAATAATGAATAGCAAGTCAAAAAAAAAAAAATATTGACTCTAGGTTTTTATATAGAACTCTATTGACAATTATTTTCAAATGTTTAAGACCTGAGTCCACTCAGTTCTATATTAGTACCAGTACAGGAAAGTAAAGTTGACTAGCCTTTGAACTGGTCTTAAACGAAACCCTAATAGGCCATAGAAAAACTAGTGTAATATACTTCATATTCTATAAAGAACACTCTATCATTTTACTTAAGATTTTTTTAAAATGCATCTTAAGCTTTAAATCTTATAAAACATTTAAAACAATGTGGGTAAAAAAAAAAGGTTGGAATCTTCTTTGGCATTCTCCTTATTGAATTCAAGGGTTCAGGAGTCAGTCCTATAAATGAGATAAACGTAGTGCTTTCCATGTCAGGCAGTTCACCACACAGGTGGTTTTGGGACGCAATCTTATCTGGAGCCTCTAAATAATGTAAAAGTTAAATAATTCTTCAAAACAAAAGTTAAAGACCACTTACTGTCTCAGAAAGACCAAGGAAGCGGGGCGGTGAATATGTCCTGCATTTCAACCTTTCTACCTTTTCCATATGCAGCAACTGAGATAGAAGTAGCACGCCATTCTGTTAGAGAGAAATGAACCGATGCTTAAATATATGTATCATCGCAGCAGCTTAACAAACTAATGGTGCATGAATATTATTTATGTTTCTATAACCTGTGTGTACATCCGAACAAATCCAGATGAAAATCCAACAATGATGCATGTCCAGTCCGGTCCACCCTGAGTGCTCCTAAGACAATAAACAGCAAGTATTATTTTATGTGTACACACATTTATATTATTATTGAACAAAAAAAAAAAAGATGAAGTGCTTTAGATTAAATATCAAAATTAAAGTTTCTATCAAAGCTAAAAGAGAATAGATACTACTCTAATTATAACTAATTTTTTTTTATTATATCAATAACAGGATTATTTTTTTTCCCTCTCTTACAATGTCATATAACTTCTATGAAGCATAAAAAAGGTGAAAACTGATGCTATACAAACCTTTTCTGTGAAGACAATGGTAAACACAAAACAGCTGAGATTGTTTCTCTAAAAACAATTTTTAAAAAAATTATTAAATCACATTAGCAATAAAAATCAAATATTGAAACGTAAAAAAAAATTGTTTTCTTTATTCAGATTTAAGTTTGGATTTCAGTCTGTCAGTTGTAAAATTTGATGGTTGTTCAAATCTAAACACCAAAACAAAAAAAAAACATATTGTGTTTTAGATTGTTAATTTAACTTCTTTTGTTTCTGTTTTAGACAAGCTCTAAAAGTTTGTTCCTATCCCTGGACACAGACTTTTTAAATACCTTTCATCCAGTCCCAGAACACCCTCCCACACAGGTGTCAGACTAGAGTCAATTTCTTCACCTTTTTTCTTTGGATCCCATTTCTCTGAGGAAAACGAAATTCAATGGTTTTCATGAGACAGAATACAGTAAAAGTTTATAATAATGTTTAGAAATATCACTGAAAAACTAAAGTATATAAATAAAAAGAAGTTTTCTATTGTGACTAGACTTACGGGTGAGCACACAGATTTTATTTTCATGAGCAATGGCTAAAACATCATTAGTGGGCGAGAGTGACAGAAGACAGTTCTGTAGCCATTTATTTTGTAACTCTTTGTCACCATTAGTGTCAAAGTTGTTGGTTTCTGTAGTGACTTCTTGATCATCGAACCCCCAGTCTTGTTCCCATCCATCATTATCTACTAGAACAGTCACACATATAATAATTATTCAAAGCAATGCTACTAAAAAAAAATGAAATGAAAAAAAAAACAACTAAATCATGGTGGCTGAGAGGTTAAACCAAGGGGTTTGAGATTGAAATCTTAGCAAAAGTATAACATATAGTTTGTGAGTTTAAAACATGTCCAAGCCTGACCAGTTCTACAACAAAGTATACTTTTAGATTTTGATGCATATATGTTGACATTCTTTTAAGAGTTATGGGGGAGAGGGGACCAATATATAACTGTTGTTGTTTTTGTTTTTTTTACAAAATCTTGCAACTGGAATAGGGTAGGCTTTATAGTGAGAGAATGAAGTTCTGTGAATTCTCCACATGTCACTTAGTCATAGACAACCAGATAAAATGGTCTCATTTAGGTCTTTACAAATTTCAATGGGGCTTATATGGGTACCTGACATTAGTTGGGTTAAAAGTAAAGGTGGTTGATCATTGTGCTGGCCACATGACATCCTTGTTAACCATATACCACAGAAACAGATGACCTTTACATCATCTGCCCTATAGACCACATGGTCTGAAAGGGGAACTTTACTTTCCACTTCCATAAAAAAATCTCTTTGATGACTATGCACAGAACTATATTACTAATAACTAGACTTAAGGATTTTCTTTATACATTTGTCAGTCTTTTCATTTACATGACATCTATTTAAGACTTTCCCTAAGAACCCAAGCCCTGTGAAGAGAGGCAGATAACCGATTCAAACCAAGAAACATCAGTGGGAATTGCATACTTCATGACCAGGCTGCCATTCAAATACTTACTGATACGTTTGGAACCCATATTGTAATGTTATAAAAAGAAATAGAATGTTCATATTTTGGAATACTTATAATAAAGTTGTAATGTACTAAAACATTTTAATTTTAATTTTTTATTACTTTAAAAAGAAAAGCAAGCAAGCGCATAATTTAATCTCAAACTATCTTTACTTCTGAACAACCAAATTGGAGAGAGTTTTAGGACATTCATAGAAGTGTGACAAGGATGCATTCTCTCTCCAGATCTTTTTAACGTATTTCTGGATCATATTATGATGGAAACTCTACAAGGATTTACTCCTAGCTTGACCATAAATGGGTGCATGAAGAAAGGATAATCCAAAGAAAAGTGGCTAGATAGCATTAAAGAATGGACTGGCCTTTCTCTTGATATCCTGCTAAGAGCAACTGCCAACCAGGCAAAGTGAAGAGATTTGGTTATGCAAACTGTCACAGCACCCATACGATGAAACTCAAGGGACAGGTGAGATAATGATCTATGATGTAGATATTTAGGCATATTTGGCTTGTTTTCTATGAATCACTATTTTTCTGAACATTGCTTCAAATTAGCTGTTGTCCCAATGGCATAAAATTTGTAAATTTGATTTAACCTTGTAGAGATTAGCTTGCTACTAATTGCTTCAAACTCAATATTTCAAAAAGTCTTTTTTTAAACCTAAAATGTAATTTATTTTCGTTTATTGGGATTAAATATAAAAACTGTGATATTAAATGTCCTTTTATTTACTAGCAATTCAAGAAGTTCAAATTCAAAGGCTATAATATATATATTATTTATATATCCACTACCAAACATGAAAGAGAAACCATAGATAACTATACTATCTTTCGTGTTCATAGACTTTACACTGTTAAGGTGGTTACCACACTGGCTTGAGAAACCTGAGAAGGCGTTAGCTCACAAGTTCAAATGCAGGTTATTTTTTTTTAAATTTATTTTTATACATTTTTATCTTTTTTTATTGTTAGTCTAGTTCTATTACAAATTTAATTATATGACTGATGCAATTGATACAAGTAAGCTTTTTTTATTAATATTATTTAGTTGTTATAGTTTCTTTTTCATGTTTGTGCTCATTAAGCCTGAGACGGCAACCTAATATAAAGGGGAATAATTCAGCTTATACCACCACTTCAGTCAAGTACTATTTCACTCCTTGTTTGAGATACAAAACAAAATAATTTATTACCAATAGTTAATTAATTTATTGGTTCAAATAGATAATAGATTCTAGATCTAATCATCTATCTTTCAGAAGATCTAGTTCCAGTTCTATTCACATGCCCTTCCCCTCACCCCCCCCCACCCCCCTGTTTTTCACTTTTGATCTAGAATCTAATCTAATCATCATATTCATATTATAAAATTATATGAACAGGAATATAAATATAATTGAATATCAGACATTAGTAATTTAATTAGATCTAGAATAGTTTATGCTATTCGAACACCTATAGGCCAAAATTTCAAAGTTTGACTTTGACAGTGCATTTTTTTATAATGGTTTGACATAGAAAAGAAAATTAAGTATCAAAATCTTCTTTAGTTTAAGGAGAATAAGGATGACCACTTATAAATATTTGTACTCCTAACCTATATTTGTTATTATATTTAAGGTCAAAGAGGCCATGTGTTTTCATTTAATACAAACAAATTTGACACACATTATTTGATTCCAAACACCAAAATTAATTCAAACAGTCTCTATATTTCGGCATCAATAAACTCAGATTTTAATTCTATATTAACATTAACTAAATTTTAAGATACCCAGGCATAGCCACTCACATGAAATCACTAAGATGTTTTCAAATTATGCATTAAAAAAAAATATGAACACACTTATTCTACCAAAATTAGGTTACTGGGCAATAGACTTCTACAATGCCTTTTAGACTTATTTTATGTTTGCATGATTAGTAGATGTGTGTTGAATGTTTGTGTTTTTTGTTTATTCATTTAATAAAATTCTAATACAGATGATCTTTTGTAGTATAGTACAGTCTAGGATGGCCATTCTTGCCTAAATAGCTGAATCCTCTATATAAATCTATGTCTATCTAGTAGGTCTAGATCTAGGCATTTAACCTCATTCAATGTATCAAGCTCACTCCAAACATTTGCCTATCTATTCTCTATAAAAAAACAAAAAAAAACAAACATATAATATAAGATCATTAACATTGATGTCCAAAACTGACTGTTTGAAATAAATTTTGGTAAGAAAATCATAATTTAACAAACACCCTATTTATTTGTTTTTAATGGAATCAAACAACTTGGCTTATGATTCAAATAAATCAGCTCTAAAAACTGAATAAATATTGCCGGGCTCATTAGTATAGACTTAGCCAATCAAAAAATATAGTCTTAACCCTAGGAAGAGGTAAAGTCATCCTGGTAACATAGGAAAAAACAACAACCTTACTAACAAATTTGAAAATCTTTTTTTCTTACATAAAATATAAAGACAGCTTAAAGGAAGGAAATTGGGTCAGAATCATTGGAAAATGGACAAGCACATTATACAGCGTGCCAGTTTCATATTAAATATCAAAATAAAGATGTAATGACCACAAAAAGAGCGAGTGTTTGAATTCATGTAATGTCTGGATTAAATAAAGTTTTTTAGAAACAACTCTAGAAATACTCTAGATCGACATCTAGTAGATAACTAATCTAGATTTTTAGTAGATAATTATAATTAATAATATTAAATTATTAAACTAGATATCTAAATATCTTTAACTTTAATCATTAAAAAATCTTATGTGTCTTAACTAGACTTCTATTTTATATAATATTATGGACTCTAGTCTAGTTATACTTCACTACGGTGACGGTGAGTGAAGTTATAGTCATTTGAGTCTAAAGCTATACCTAGTTTTAAATCTTCATTTCCATATTTAAGCCACAGCTTTGTCTACTTTATTTTTTTACTTATTGCGTTAAATCGGTACCTTTAAGATCAGCTGGTGATGAATTTAGATCAACATCTTTATTAGGAGTTCCTTCTTTGGACAAAGAAGGAAAGAAAAAACGTCGTACTGATGCTATATCCTGAAATTTCGACAGTAATAAGAGCTGACAAGACATACTGCATCAAAATTTCTAGAATCTATAAAATTTCATCGCACAAATCTTTGTTTGTTTGTTTTTTTCTTCAAAGTATGATGACAACACTGCAGTATGAGTAAATCGGACAATAACAAACGTCGACCATATTTGATTACATACATTACTCACTTAGATTAGTTTTTGTCTAGATCCAACAGTCGAAAAAAGAGACCAATGAAAGTTTTAAATTTAATTCGCAAAATTAAAAAATAAAGTATTGTAACAAAATGTTTGTTGTAAATTTAATTTGAATATGTTATCCATTTTTTTAAACAAGATTTTAGACTACAATAAGAAGAGTTATATACCAAGGAGATTCCCGATCTCCGCTCTGGTTTTGCCTTGCTATCAATCCTTTATCCAAACAACTACATAGAACTAATTTGGTATTAATAATATAATAAGGCTTGTCTTCAAGTCCGAAGATTAGTGAGGAAAGCTGTATTTCCAGTGGCTGCGCAGCCCCAGTTGTGACCTACATATTTTGCCACATTTGTTTTAGGGTTGACACAAATGCACACAAAAATGTAATTATATATATATATATATATATATATATATTAAGAGAGGGAGAAGTAGACGAATATAAAAATAAGGAGAAAAGAAAAGGGGAAGAGGAAGGGAGAGAAGAAGAAGGGTAGAGAAGAGAGAAAAATAGTAGGGAGAGAAGAGAGAGAAAGGGCGGGTCGTTTCGATTCGCCTAAGTTACTAGAATTCACGGGCTTAAAAATATGTTAGAGGACCATTTTATTGGAAGTGAAAAACAAAAGGAGATATCGTCCAGCTTTATCTAGCGAATCATTTTACACAGACTCAAACTTACTTTTTTAGTTATAGCCTATGAAAATAACCCCACCCCTTCAAACAGTAGGCCTATTGTGTGTAAAAAAAAAACAACACTTTTAATATGCCCCTCATATTCACTTTCATAATTCTTTTTTTTTTATTAATATTATTACATCCTGGACACACACTTCTGTGGTCAATCGATTGAGTTTTAATGAATGCTTTAAAAAAAAGGAAGTTTGCCAACAATTGTGTGTTTTTTAAACATTAGTAGGTTTTATAATAAAGGATTATGACAAAACTAAGAATGCAAAATATTTAAGGCTAAAATATCGTGAAAAGGGCTTATAGTTGTACTAAGCTAAGTGAGTGATATTTTTTCTAAGTAGAAGAGCTAGTGATGAGTTTTTCAGTCACTGAGTTCGTACATTGGCTTTATATATAGGCCTATATAAAAAAAAAGATTTATGGCCCATCTGATTTATCTGGGCGATCCATTGCCTCTCGATACGGAAAAGCGCCATACATATATGGCTGCAATATGTCTCAACTCACAATTAAGAATAAACTGATTTAGTTAACTATTACTTCTTACTATACGAAGCTAATTTATTAATAAATATCCAACCCTGAGAATAAAAGTATCATGACTCACAAGTTATGAATAGGAATAGGATGACTAGAATCTCGAATCTTTTGTCTTTGCACTATTAATAGTGTTACTGGGAAAAAATGAAAATTCAGTATATGCATTATAATCTTTATGAAAAATATAGGTTACAACACTCAAAACTCGTTAAAAAATCTAAAATTTCAAACTCTAAAACCCCAATTTTTATGTATAGGCCTCAAATGACGAAAATAAAAACATACTGAATACCCCCCCCCCCCCCCAAAAAAAAAAAAAAAACATGAGTAAGCTTACACAATTCCATGTGTTCAGTAATTGTTTTTTTCAAGGGAGATGACAAATAAATCCACAAAGTGCGTAAAAAAAACATAGGGGAAGCAACTGTCTGTATTTTTATTTTAGTCTACTTTTGATTTAATTAATAAAAATATTATATAAATAATATTATATTTACTATTTATATAAATCAATAAACAAAAATGTAAATAAATTAATAAAATTGTTATGTATGAACGTTTTATATTATATTAGGGGATACATTATTTTTAAATTAAAATTTTTAACCCTATTTTTATTGCGGAAAACAATATTTCTTATGATTTTCTATATTACAACAATTATATTCCGTTATATATAGTTCCATGAAAATTTTTTTGCCGCGACTTTCAAAAATCACAAGTCGCTTATCGCATTTAAATTCCATAACAATCTTCACATAGATTTAGACACGTCATTATTTTAATAAGCTTGTCTGAAGATTATGGAGCAATGCAGTATTTCAGTATTATTATTCTAGACTATTTGCAATGAATAGCCCACCTTTTACGAACTGGTCCAGACAAATGATAGGATCTTAGCGCTTTGTGAAAGCATGAAACTGCGCTATAGAAAGACAATGGGTAAGAATACCTCTAATCGCACAGATTTATTATTGTTATCTATCTATTACAATATCTATTACAAATTTATTAGGTCTACATCCATACTAATTGATACAATTACACTTAGTATATGCTTTAAAAAACTATTTTGTATGTTTTTTCTAGTTAAAAGTTGCATCTTCATAATTTGTAGATGCTCTGATGTCCATGGCTTCCATTTTCCATCCTTTCTGGGCAGGTATAACGTTATGGTGGAAGACTTGGGGTGTAAACATTGAAATTTAGAATAGTTTTCTTGTGAGACCGTTAATATCATGAAGTTCAGTGTCACTCCATTTTATGACCGAAAGTGTGAAGGAGTAGGTACTAGGAATAGGACTGGAATGTATTTCAATGATGGGTTGTTGCCAGACCTCTTTAATTATATTTAGGCTACCAAGAAAGTCATCGTTCTCTCTCTCTCTCGTGTATATATCCATTTGCCTTCTGGTGTATTCAATGATATTTGAAGAGAGATGCAGATTTATTATATTATCGTTAATACTGGGTGCCTATTTTTTCCTTTTCTATCTCTGGACCTTCAACCCCCCCCCCCCCCCCAATTTTGCTAGCCTACGTAAATTCTAGCCCCCCCCCCCCCCCAACAAAAATTTAGTCTTACATACAGTATCTGATTTTTCTTATGCTTCTCTCTCTATTCAATATCAAAATATTTCTACATTTTTTTTTCGGCGCAACCCCTAAAACACAAAAATCCTCACCAAAACATACACGCGCTTTTAATATATAGGCCCTTAAAAATATTTGGTGTTCTCGAGAAAGTGTGAAAATTTCCGACTTTTATCTGTTCTTAAAAGTTTTTACATATTTCCCCCTCCTATGTAAACATTATGTCCTGCTCCGTGCAGATGTCTGGTAACCCTACTATGAGTCTAGTTTAGACTGAACATGATCCGCCAAGTAGGCCACATTTACAAATGTTAGACTCTCCAGCTCCACCGATCCGCTTGTAAGCACACAATTTTCAACACCACTGTTAAAAGCACACATTACAAATAGTGTACTAGTAACTAGGCTACAACGCTTCGTTGCCTTTTATTGCATCCTTGTGTGACACCTTTTTCTTTTTATTATTTTAGGAAAGAATTGACCTCGAAATGCAAATGTCATGCTAGGTCATCAGCTCTAACCAGGATATTTCCGCATCATTCGCGAGATCGACTTTTGTAGCAGGAAGGGTGGAAGTCGGCTTGTAGCAAATGTGTAGTCGAGATGTCAATGTGTTGATTTACCTGGACAAATCGTATGTAGAACAGGCCAGGTATGGTAAAGGCTGAGGACCATTACCTCAACTATTTCTGACTGTCAGGATATTGTCAACGTGTATTAGATCTATAATAGATGTACAATATGATTTAATCAAATTAAATTACTGGTTTAACAAGAGGTATGGTCTAGTAAATAGTAGTAAATAGTTAATACTATTAATAGTATTAATTTATTAACACAGTAAATTATTTTCCCTTACATTTAATGTAGTCGTAGTGATCCTCTTATTCTTTGACTTTTTCAAAAATATTATATCTATACGGTATATATATTAATTATATATATATATATATATATATAGATAGATAGATAGATATAAGATCTATATAAATCATTGTTCATTGTTGTATTGGTATATCTAGTAGTCTAGATTTAGACAAGATTATCTAGATCTAAGACTAGGTTCTAACTTTACTCAGAGTCAGGTAGTCTATAGTCTAAATTCTATAATAGACCTATAGTTATATAATCCTAGTCCTAGCTACATGTCTATAGCTTTTTTTTTCTAGCACTAGTAGTAACTAGTAATAATAATAGCAAGCGTTCATTTTTATTTTGCATTGCAAGCTAGATTCTAATTTAATAGTCTACTCATTCAACAGAATCAGTGGATTATATATTATACCAAAAGGTGAAGAGAAAAAGATCTGCATTAGATAATCTAATTATTAAGGCCTGCCTACATTGTAACACTGTAACATTTCCCAGACATATATACATTCTTGGTCTGTTAATTCTAGAATTTGTTATACTTATGTGTTGAAATAGTTTATAAGCAATATATTGGTTATTTTGGCACTTTAATTTTGATGGACAGCATTATACAAAATAATTATGGTGCTCATCTTATCTCCACACACCCTACCTTACACACACACAAACATTCATTTTGTTGTGATCACATAAACCATATATTCATGCAACTTTTTCATTGGGAAAAAGGGGGGGGGGGGGGGGGAAGGAAATATCAGATTATTTATATGAAGTAGTGTTACTATGGAGAGTTATGCACGAAAATAATTATTTAGTGCTTAAAAAGGGAAGGTAGTATATTTTGTGTTATTAAATATTTGTAGTTTAGCTTCAGGCAGTTCCAGAGATGTCTTTATGAAATTAGTCAAAGATAGTGGTATTTCACAAATATATTATTTATTATATTCTATTACTAATTATCTTCTTCTTCGAAGAAGATAATTAAAACACTACTTTATAAAAATTACGATCTATAGATCAAAATAGAATCACCTTTTATTAAGATTATTAAGATATTATTAATCTTGAGTGCTGTATATTATTATTTTTTAAAAATCCATTTATGACCTGCATATTGTTAATAAGCTCATAGATACAAGTAGAAAAAAATAAACGACAAGGCCAATAAACAAAATACAACACATGCTTTATTCCACCATATTAGATAACGAACAGCAACAAATACTTCCTAATCCGCTAAGGGAACTTACTCTCACACAACATTACATCATATATCAACATCCTTCTTTCTCTACAAAAATAACATATTACACCTGATCACATATTCTATAAATAATACAACATATCTTCCCCTTTTTCAAACAATAATATTACACATATAAGTCATCATTCAATGAAGAAAATAAAATATGACCGGGAAAAAAAATAAAAATAAATGTCATAAAATGTCATAGTATCTGTGTCAATATCATCAGCAGAGCCATCCATCTGAATGGTTATATAACAGTTCACAATGTTTCAGCAATTCTCCTTCATCATCAAAGCTTCCCTCAGACTTCCGGGTTTCTGTAATGTCTCCTTTCCATTCAGTGTCATGTTGAGGCGGTACTGTCCTGAGATCTGTTTCTGAAACATCTTCATCGCTACCAGAGTTCTGACGGAATCTTTTCATATTCTTCACAGCAACATGTTCACTCTGTTTATGGTACGGTCTAGTACACTGGGACTAAAAATGATTCAGTCTATGGCACGTGTAGCATTCTTTACCCCGAGCTGGACAAACAGTGTTTCTATGGGCATGATACTTGCCACAGCATCTACATTCTGGCAGTTTACTGTCCTTAGTTTGTTCTCTGAAACGTTTGAACGACGATCTACAACTACTTGTAATACAGTTGATACAAGTGTCTTGATTAGAGTTGATCTTCTGTGACTTGCATTTCACTGCAAAGTGGTTGATCATTTGACAATTGAAACAAGTTTTGCCCCAAGCCGGGCACGACTTTTATATTCATGTCTGCCTCCACAAAATCTGCAGTCCTTGATAAATTTTCTTTGTGGAGCTTTGTGGTTATCTTCTTTCTCAAGCTTCAGAACATAGTCAGTTTGCTTAGACTCTTTATTCATTTCCTTGAGACTATTGGAAGTTTGTTCATAGACTTGGCATTTGTCAAATCTGAACACATTAGTAGCTTCTCTTGTAGATGTTGATTAGCAGAAAACTAATTTATCTCTTATCATTCGGTCTTTGTCTTTAAAATTGCACTTCTCAGCCTGTGTCCTCAAACTAGTAATAAACAAGTCATATGAAGAGATACGAGTCATATACCAGAACCTATAAGCTTCAAGTACTTCGTTCTTCCTTGGATGACAGTATTCTTGCAGCTTTTGTAACAATATGTCTGGATCATTGCTATCTTCATGGTCTTCATAAATAAAATGTTTACATACTTCCTGAACTTGTGCTCCTGCACAATGAAGTATTATGGCCTTTCTTTGACATTTCCGTTTCTTGTCGGCGCCTGACGCTAGGAGGTAAATCTGCATCTGTCTTCACCATTGACGAAAATTTTCACTAACATTTCCGTCTATTATGCTTAATTCTGTTGGTGGTTTAAGTGGAACTTCTGTCATTTTCAATTCAAATTTTACAATAGTATATTCAATATCTAGACTAGACTTAACTAGATGTATAAAACTGTTACTGAATAACCCCGAGCTTTCTAGACTCTAGACGTCTAGATCTACACTTTAGATCTATTTTTTTTTAACTTAATTCAACTAGATTTATATCACTGATATAAACCTAACTATAGCTTTTGTTACTGCTGCCACCATGTTAATAAGCTCATAGATACAAGTAGAAAAAGATAAACGACAAGGCCAATAAACAAAATACAACACAGGCTTTATTCCACCATATTAGATAACGAACAGCAACAAACACTTCCTAATCCGCTAAGGGAATTTACTCTCACACAACATTACATCATATATCAACACATATTTTACACATTTCATGCCTACAAAGTTGTCGTCTGCTGAGGGGTTATTAAAGTTTTATTTTCAACATCTGCATTTTGTCTTTTTCAAGGCCTTTCTTTGGGTCTCAAATGTCTCACCAGCTGGATTCCGAAATAGCCAATAAAGAAAGGAGCAAAACAATTATATACATGAGTGGATATGTTGCTGTTCCAACTTTTGTAGCCTCAGTTTAGGGGAGTGGCAAGTAGTGGTGGTTAAGCAAACACAGCTTGAATTTTGTTTAAAGGAACTGTCTTCTATAATCTAGATATTAATGTTGATAATAAGTAGCTGTTATTGAAACTGCTGCCAAATCTACACATGATGATTGTTTTGATGATTACTTTCTTGGTAGTGGTCGCATGGTGGTCCAGAGATTGGACCTAAATTGCTCTCACCATACTCTCTCTTCTTGTGGGAAGTTCGGACTAGGATGTAATAATTTAATCTTCATTACTAAAAGATCATTCAAAAGTATTAAATATATTATTACGTTTCCATATAGAGAATCCAACCAGTCTACAGAAGAGCAGAATTATCTGATACACATTCATTGGAACACTCAACAAAACTTAGAGCTGTTCAGAAAGATGCTCCTATATTTTAGATGTTGATTCATTACAAGACATAATAAATTGAGGTTAATCCTCTCCAGAAAAAGTAAATTGGAACCATTGGAATGGCTTTAGAAAATGCAGATGTCTGTCTATAATTCATTGAATTAGAAATTAAAGCTCTTCAAAAAAAATCTCACTCACATACATTTTAATTATTACCCCTGTCAATCTTTGCACAAAAAGTTAACAAGGAGAAAATCTTTTTGATTACAATGTATGAGAGCACTTCAAACTTTTTCTTGCTAAGTATAGGCTCAAACAAAAGGAAATATTTATTTTTTATGCCTTATGCATTTACTTTATTCAACCAACATTATAATTAATATCAATAAAAACAGCATTTAGTATTTATGAATTAGCTCATCACACAATCCCATATAAGTTTATTTAATCCTAAGGTCAACAGATGCCATATTTGTGTGATTGTCTATTTCCCTAGATTACTTGATGTCAAGTTCCTTAAACACTATCCAGTTACTTTGGACCATTCTATCATTAGCAATAGTTGTTTGCACTTGAATGCTGTGATCTGAATATGTATATTTATGACATTCTTTTTTCTGTAATCATCATGTTTTGACAGAAGCTTTGGTTCTTCTCTTGTTATATATAGGCTATGTATATATATATATTTTATAAATGATAAAATGACATAATGTCTGAAACTTGGATGGTCAAATGTTTTGTCTTTTTTACAGTATTGGTAGTCTGACTAACAATGGCAAGGTCAAAGTGTGATGTATTCTATTGGTTTGGGCTGATTGGATTTATCTCTGGTGCAATTATGATGTTTGTCGGTGTAGGGACAGCATATTGGCTCGTTAACAGAAATTTAACAGTTGGTCTGTTTGTAAGGTGTAATAAAGTCAATTGCATACCTATAACAGCAACTGGTAAGTAAATCTAACTCAAGCATCTGTTAGAAAACAACAAAAGTGTCATCTAGAAACTTCCATATTCATTTACACTTGATTAACTTAACTAATAGTGATGCTTGTTATTGAACTATTCAAATAGTTTATGAATAAAAATATTTCATATTGTTTGGGGAACATTTGACTACACTATGAATGTAATGTTGATTGTTGAATGTTTATGAAATAAATTTCTCACAAAATGTCTTCGTTAGTAATAATACATGTACCAGTATGTGTTTTAAAAAATTAAAATAACAAATGAATTTGAATAGTGTTAATATAATATAATATGTGCATTGTCAATAGTGCCTCATTAGCTAATTTAAAAAGTTATAAAAAATTGTTCAAATGTATGAATCATTAGTTTTAGAGTTCAAAGAGATAAATATTAAATAAAACATACTTGGCTTTAGCGTATTGGGTATCAAGATTACCGGTATTTTGAAAAATCAAAGGTCGATTATCTAAGTATGTATTGAAAAGCCTTTAAAATGTGTTTTAAGAACCTATTCTGTGTAAGAGTTTATCTATGTATGTATTGGAAAGCCTTTAAAATGTGTTTTAAGAATCTATTTTGTGTAAGAGTTTATGTTAGCCTACAGATTATACTTATTCTTTAATTGTTATTATAGAGATCTTAACTTACAGTGCCTAGTGCAAGAACAACACAAGAAACAAAATCAAAAAGAAAAAACAATTTTTAGAAAGATTTGAAATTAACATATATATTATCTATGTCTGTTATTAATCATTTAAATTGGTCTTTAGGGTTTAGGTATTAATACATTGACTGGGTTTCAAGAAATAAATAAAAAGGCAACAGAAAATGTTAAATCATTTAAAGGAAATCTTCATTGAGATCTACTAGAAGAAGAAGATAATGCACATTCAGACAGTAATTAATTTCACATGTTATTAAGCAAAAAAAATAAATAAATAAAACAAGAGGATGCCAAATCATGAGAAGACATTTCTATTCTGATGTATCAGTATTTACTACCATAGTACCATACTACTTTTTTTTACTGTGCTAACATGATAGCAACATTATATACTGTAGCCATGCTCGAACTTCCTGAAGGAAGCATATACATAGACCCATTAGTAGCACCCTGATGGATTTAAAGATTAATATTAAAAATATCTTAGATCTGTAATTGCTTGAAATAAGGAAGACAGATCTCAGGGGTGCTACCATCTCCTACCTTAGATATTAGGGCTAGCTGTGAATATCAAATAAAGAGCTGTGGACTAACTGGTTTGAAGTTAAGGAGGATTAGGTGGGGTATTCCATTGGTACGGATATTCACTAAAAACAACTAAAAAATCAGGGAAATGATTGAAAAAAAGCAATTATAGGGCACTATAACTCTAAACCTGGGTCAATGAAGCTTGTTAGCTAGGGATATCATATCATTTAATTCATCTATCAGGGACATCTCCAAAACTAAACAAACGATGCCTTGTAGATGATCTTGAATGATCAAAGGCTATGAGAGCATACCCAGCAAAAAAAGCAGACTCAAGTTGGAGTCAGTGGGCATCATTACACATTAACATGCAACCTCATTGAGAATGAAGAAGAATAAAAAAGATGAAATTTCTTTGAAGCAAAACATGAAGCCAGATCCTTTTATAACTTCATACACAAATAACTAGATTTTAAAGTAATTTCCCCCCTGAAGTACTTTAAGAGATTGAAATGGTAAAAGCAATTAAATAAGTTGAAAATTTTGAAATTCACATTTCTTAGATCTTGGGAAAATGTGGTTATTTCTTTATATACCGGTACTTATTGACATACGAATGTATTTAATGTATTTATAACTTCATACACAAATAACTAGATTTTAAAGTAATTTCCCCCCTGAAGTACTTTAAGAGATTGAAATGGTAAAAGCAATTAAATAAGTTGAAAATTTTGAAATTCACATTTCTTAGATCTTGGGAAAATGTGGTTATTTCTTTATATACCGGTACTTATTGGCATACGAATGTATTTAACATTCATTTCTATTAATCATCTTAGAAAGTTCAAAAAATTGTAAGTAAAAATATGGTTTAGGGGGATAAGGTGGATTAGATTATTTAATATATGGCTAGCAATTAGTTTTACCAAATCCAACCCATTTGTAGGTTTATTATCACATTTTAGACAAAACTTTTTTTTTTTGCTTTTGTTGCATCACATGTGGAAAAAAAGAAAGTAAAAATGGATTCTAATTAATCATTTGTTTGTATCACAGGTCTATAGACCACTTTACATTTTTTTTTACTTTTTGTATCACAGGGGTAGAGACAGTAACAAAAGCTTTAATTTCCACTGGAGTTGTACTCGGAGCATTAGCCACAACCCTTGCCTTTATGTTCTTGATTAGATTTTCACATATTGCTCAAACTTCAAAGAGAATTCCACTTGCAAGTTGTATTATAGCACTGATTGGGGGTAAGTAGAATAACCTCAATTCTATAATGGTAGCCAAAACATGTATGAGAATGTGTTTAATTTTTGTTTCATAGTTCTGTTAGTTGAAAGAGTCAGATTGTGTATTGCTCAGTGTAACCTTAATCTAGTTTTTCCCAAGTTATATGAATGTCAATGCAATAAGGTTTACTCTTCCTCCTATGTTTGTTGTTTTAACCAGTGACGGATACAAATTCTTTTAATCATTATAAAATGAAAGTGATAAGCTGTGGAAAGAGCATAAAGAAATAGTTGTCCTAAGAAAAAGCTGGCTTGACAGCATGAAAGAATGAACCTGCCTCTCTCATGATATTCTGCTAAACACAGCCTCTCTCATGATATTCTGCTAAACACAGCTGCTTATTGGAAATGAAAGTTGATATTCTGCTAAACACAGCTGCTTATTGGAAATGAAAGTTGATATTCTGCTAAACACAGCTGCTTATTGGAAATGAAAGTTGATATTCTGCTAAACACAGCTGCTTATTGGAAATGAAAAGTTGATATTCTGCTAAACACAGCTGCTTATTGGAAATGAAAAGAGTTGTAGGGATTCAGTTACACGAACCGTTGCAGCACCCTTATGATAATTAGGTCTGAGTACACTGATTATGAAATTGGATTTTTTTTACATACAAGTATCTGTGATGATGCAGCTGTTAGATATTTTGCCACAGATGTATGGTTGTGGTGGATGGCCCATCTTTTTTTTTTTTTTTTTCATTCGCTTCAATTTCTTTTTACTTTTATATTTTTTATATTCTGGTATTTAAAAATGTCTAAAACCAAATAAGAATTTAAAAAATTGGTTTATGTTTACCTAAAAAAGCAGAATATGTTTAAATGAACAAAAAATGCTATCTGAACCTTGAAAAAAAAATATTTCTTGTAATATTCGCACCTAATTTAATGATTTATCTAAATTCAGGCATCCATTATGTGTGAAAACAGTTTATAACTGTTAAATTGACTTTAAATAATGTAAAAGTGGGCAAATCCATCTGGGTTTTGTTTGTGCAGGTGTCGTAATATAATACTTGATAATTCTTGATAACGCACTAATGATGAGTGCTTCTGTTTTGCCACTCTGTTTTGAGCTATCTAATAACAATTGCCTTTGGCACTCAGCCAATCTTCATTTAAAAAAAAAAAAAGCATTTTACATCTAAGCAAAACACATATCAGTTTTAAAAAATCAATATTAATAAGGCAAGTCCGAGGATTAATGAGGAATGCAGTATTTCCCATGGCTATGCAGCCCCAGCTGAGACCTACATATTTTGCCACATTCAGGGCAAGCATAACAATAATTTATAAACAATACATTATTAGAGCATACAATTTATACGATAGCACACAAAATATACCACAGTTTCTCTTAAACATTACAAATGTAAATATGCTTAAATGTTGCATACCATGATAATACAATGTATAGTATACACCTGGATAATAATTATTTTTTTTTCTCTCACAGGTATACTTGGAATCTCAGGAGTGATAGTCTATTCCATGGGAATAGATGCATTAAACTTTGTGCGCATTGAAAGCGCTTATGCTGTACAATATGGTTATTCCTTTGCATTAAGTATTGCAGGCTCTGTTCTACTTATTGTATCAGGCTCTTTTATATGGTTTGGAACTTGCAGAATATTTAAAACTGCTGCACTTCAGCAGCGGTCAGGTATTGACTTTAGATCATCAAGCATTGATCCTCATCAAGACTGCTTGGAGATTTCAAGATATGCACCACCTTCATATGAGACTGTGTGCCATGTTGGCGGCTCAGACCCAAAACTATTTCCCCCGCCACCTGATTATTATGAACTAATGCAATTACCGAGGCCTTCACCTTCACAGATGAACATTTTACCACCACCATCTTACAGTGGTGATCTCAACTCTGAAGAGGTATCACCACCTCCACCGTACAATGCCAGTGAAGTGAATGTTAGTTCCTCCCATGAAAGCAGAAATGATTAAACCTTAGTCTGCACACAAATCTAAATCTAAAGCTTTTATGTTGTTGGATGAATTTCGATTGTTTTTTTTTTTTGTTGTGCACACCAAAGTATATTTTCAGAAACCACAGCAAAAACACTGAAGAATGTTGATCCAATCAGCTGGCAGCAATCTAATGAATCTGTGATTTAAATTAGAAGATTGTCCACATGATTTTTTTTAATTGGCCCAAATATTCTTGTTTCTTTGAAAATTTAAGAGCAATATTGAATGACAATTTTTTTTTTTCCATTATGAGAATTGTGTTTCCTGATACTAACAATGATTTTTTTTTTCTGTATACTTGTGTGATTATATATATATGAATCGAACTGTAAATTATATCTATACAAATTTGTTTAATTCATATCATGAATTAATATTTTATTTATTTTGAGACAATGCTACTTCTGTGTGATTATGTGTACTGAACAACTTGGTTTATTGATTACAAAATGAAGTATGAAAGATTTATCATACAGTATGTTTAAAAAAGAATCATATAATATTGTAATGAAAAGTCATACGAGTTTTGTTTGAAGGGTTCTTGCTTTATCTGAAGAATATAATTTATTTTTCCTCTTGGCCAATAGTCTTTGAATAGTTTGTAATTTCTTCATGGATAATAAAAATTATTATTATTATTATTAACCTACAAAGTTATGGCGTTTCCTTATCAATTATGCTTTTCTTGGTAATCATTATTTTAGTTTAAATTTTGAAGTGATAGATACCTTTTGAATTATTTCTGTCAAATATATCTCAAATAATTATTCATAGATCATACTTTTTTTATGCAGTTAAAAAGCCATATACATTTTTTGATGATTAATGTTGTTAAAATATTTAAGTCACATTTCTTATTTTCAGTAGAGTTTGGCGTTTCTCGTTAATTTAATATATTTTTTTTAAAATCTTACAACATGATGCACAACAGCCAAATCAAAATCGTATAAAAAGGCCAACCCTGATTCTCATACATAGTTCATTCATTGTAATGACCACCTTCCCCATCCAGGGTGCTGAGGGCTTTGCTCTGCATGTGGCTTGTGAGGCCTATGTGAACCCAGATTATGTTTAGCTTCACACTGGGCAAGGTTTTCTAGCTGGAGCTTGTGTAATTGACTTAATATTCTGCTCTGGTGCTTTCCTTCTTTTGCCAAGGCTGTTTTCTTGTCCTCAATGATTTTTGCACCAGTGCCATGAAGCTCTATGTTCGGCTCTCAGAGATATTTTGAGGGTGTCCCTGATTTGTTTTCTTGATCCACCTTGAATTTTCATTTCCTTTTGTTAGCTGGTCACAAAATAGCCTTTTTGGATGTCCAGTCTTCTGTGTGGAGGACTTGTGTGTCAGGATCTTGACTTGCCTCTTAAGTTTTAGAATATTTCTAAGGCATATCATGTGAGAGTTGTTAAGCTTCTTTGCATGCCTTCTATATTATATCTAAGGGGCCTAGAGCAATGTCAAAATTTTATGACAGCCCCACTGTCTTATGGTTCATATTAATAATATTTGCTAAGATAAGAGTTCATGTTATTATTTTTATAAAATAATATTCCTAATTAAAATTGGTTTCTCTTCAAGAAATCTTAAGTGTCTTAAGTAAAAAAGTATAATCTTAAATAAATATTATATCTTTTTTTTTTTATCACCTCCTATTAATTTAGTTATTTTTCATTTTCTATAAACATTTGTTTTTCCTTTGCTTCAACTAATTCAACATGTTGGGGGCTAATTTAAGATCTTTTCTTCAGTCCAGATTGATTATATCTTTTAAAGAAATCCTATTTTTCCATATGAGACATTAAGCAAGTAACCTTTTTTATCAAGTATGTTCCTCAGGTGCAAGCAAAAAACAGAATAGGTACTAGTTTACATGTACATTTCCATTCTCAACAGTATAAAAGCTCTATGGGATGGCTCAACATTGAAGCACAATTTGAATATGCCTAATTGTTATAGCACAAACATTTTCTGATACTGGTACAAGATTTTTTTTTTAAGAAATACTTTCTGTAACTCACAAGTTACAAGAGTTTTTAACTGCAACATTGACCATTGAGTTTTTGTTACTATTTATTTGGTGTAGTATAATTTTTTAAAAAAAATGCAGTTGTTGGATTCTCATAAAATCTACATGTTTTTTTTTTTTATTATTAAACCCTCACCGCCTTTCACTTTATATGTACTTACGGCTTATTTTTTTAATTTGAAATATTTTAAATATTTCTTTAGCTGATCTAGACAGTAACATCTAGTGCTCTGATAAACCTTTCTTTTTATATTTGTATTTTAATAATAATTATAAAACAACATACTGGTATCTTCTCTTTTTATTGAAGGTATTTTTACATGCAATTTAAAATCAATCTCTGCAGTATCATCTAAACACGCTTTGTGAGTTACTTGTATCACATTTTAAGAGAGGACATTTCATATATACCTAGCACTTTACTGAATGCAGTATCAATAAAGTAATTTGAATCTAAACAAATTTAGACTTTTGTGAACAAAGTAATTTTTTTAATGAAATAAATAATGTTTTGATAATAGTGTTTGTTCTTATAGCTGATAAAGTTAAGTATCCCCTTTCAGACCTTATGATCTATCAATGGTGCAGATGATGTATAGACCCACAGTTAAAGAGGGTTTCATATGGCCAGCACAGTGACCAACCACCTTTTTTCCCCCCAACTAATGACAGGTACCATTAGAGTTGGGTGGAATCAGTATCCTTGTTTTATATGCAATGTTTTATCTTGCATGTACATAGACACCTTCTGCATTTGTGTTAATAATTTGTTTTTTTCTTTTATGTACATAGAATTCAGTTTTTTGTGTGAGCTACCTAGTACTATTGGGTATCGCAATTTCTAAGTGATGCCTAATAATCTTGTTAAAAAAAGTACACAATCTTTTAATTGTTCAATAATTGAAAGTAAAATTATTATAAAAATGTATTTAATGCTTTTTGAAAGTTAATGTAATGTGAAGCATTATTTAAATGACTCCTGTTAATTTATTATTTCTTCCAGGATTACAGTCAGAAAACATCATCTAAGCCACCCCCTCCCCCAAAAGATAAACATTCTTTTTCTGATTACTGAGCAATGCTAAAGGCCAAAATTAGTGACATTTGACATGCACTAAAATAATTATCTGATTTTTCATTTTAATTACTATCAAGTTCATGTGTATTTATAAAATGTGACTTCTATTGATGTTATTTCTGTTTCAACTATGTATGATATGTAAATATTTGAAATTCTGTACAGATCAATACATCTTTTGTTTGCATAACAAGATACATTCCAAAATGCTACCTTTCAAGCTGAATATTAAACAAGATTTCTTGAACAAATAATGTTGTACGGCTTTTAAGTACCAGGTACACATTCAAGGCAACTGTAACTAAAAATAATAAACCTTTAATTCTGTTAGTAACACATATAATAATTCAATTTACTGATCATGCTCACATTATTTTTTACCCAACACAAGTTTTGCTTTCAATACTTTTGGAACATAGCGGAATGTTAAGGATACCCTTGTCTTTCTGTCTAGAGTGTCTCCAATGGCATAAGGTGTTGTATTAAGATTAGCAACCTTGTCAGTTACAATGTCTGATTTCTTCTCAGCAATGCCATGCAAATAAATTTTGTACATATCATCACAAACCATAATTAAGCTTCTTGGTTCCAGAAGAACAGATAAGAAATAACGTTTCTCAAATGAAGATTCATCATTGAAAGATTTTTGTTTTGATTCATTGTGATCACACACTGTCACATTGGTGTTTTTATTTTGAGGCTGGTCATCCTGACCATCAATAGGCGTATAAAAATCTAAAAAAGTGTGGGACCCCAAATTGATAGTAGTCACAACTGGGTAAAAAAGAGGCCCATCTTCATGGGGCTTGCATATGTGGAAAAATACAAAAAAAATATATAAATAATAGTCACTGAAAAAGATAATTAGTTATGCTTGTAATTATGATAAAATGATGATGATAACAATAAAAATATAGCTTTATCATTGTTTTCTAAGGTATTTTGTAAAATAACACAAAATGATGAATGCAAATATCAATTAAGGTAGTAATAAAACTGTCATTATTGTTCAACTTTTTTTTGTGAGGAAAACAGACAAACTCAAGCTTATGTCCTAATTTATTAGAATGTGTAGTATAAAAAAAATACTTTATTTACTTTTGTAAATTTACAACTAGAGTTTCATATTTATCTAGATGTGCTTACCAAGAGCCCAAGATGAGATTACATGACCCAAATCTTGGTCTTAATTAACAAGAAAGGTGAATGAAAATAAAAAGATCAACACATTTCCATGGACAGTTTATGAAGAAAAACTGACATAATTAGTGATAAATTATTGGAAGCTCTAAAAATAAAAAGATCAACAATCTCTATGGAAAGTTTATAAAGAAAAACACATACTAAGTGATAAACAATTAGAAGCTCTAAAAATAAAAAGATCAACAATCTCTATGGACAGTTTATAAAGACCAACTGACATACTTAGTGATAAACCATTAGAAGCTCTGTAAACTAATGTAACTAAGAAGCTTGCAATAACATTTTTGTGGCTTCTGAGGACCACTTGTAAGGAGAACAATGTCCCATTCAAAAGTTTTTGTTTGCTAGTTTTGAAAGATTGTTTCAGTTAAAATGCCAATTTTCATTAAAAGATAATCTTACCATAATTCCTTGGCCTGGTAAATATTCATTAACCAATACATGATTTGGTTTCTTATCTTCAAAGATGCTGAAACTTCCAATTTTGTCAGCATAGGTCTTCAGCCACTGTATTAAATGAAATTTGTAATGTATAATAGTAATCTTGGTGTACTAAATCTTGCAATATTTAACTAGATGGATACATCTAGGGTGTAATTATCTTCTCATTTGAAGGTACTCTGTAATTTATAAGATAAAATTTAGCTATATTAAAGAAAAATTGAAAAATCTGAGATGTAAAAGAATTTAAATATGAAATGTGCAATTTTATTTTAATTCATAGATGAACCAAAATACTTTTGACCTAGTAAATTTGACATTATTGCATCAAGGCAAGGGATTTATCTCTGAAAACTTAGTAATAGAATTCGTAATCAACACTATAAACTATAATATGATGAAACTTTATGCACAACTATCAATTCTGTTAAAATTGGTAAGCCAGTATCACATTATTGCTGTCACGAGTATGGGAAGCGTGGTCGAGAAGCCAAGTACGCTTGAACTTGGCTACCTATGAAGGGAGGTTTGAGGTTCGATTCCCGACTCGAGCAGAGTTGTGATTACTGAGTGCCTAAAGGCAGCACGGAAAACCTTCTCCTAGATACCCCCTCCCCACCACTGGTCCACAAATGAGATTGGACCATAGCGCTATATAAAAGCCATAATTTACTTTCATTAATGAGTCCAGATAAAATTATGGAGACCATTACAGAATAGCATTATATTGGGGTACAATACGTGAAAGATACAAGGAATTCTATAAAATGCAATTTAAAACTCTTGTTTCAAAAAAAAAAATTACTCACAGGGGGTAAATCCTCAACAACCATTCCTTTATTGTGAGGGAGGCCACCTGATAATGTAATAGAAGTAAAACAGGTGATACAATAATGTTTTTAGAAAACTAAAATTAATATGCACTTATCTCCCTTTATTGCAAATGTTTAAAAAAAAAAAAAAATTAGCCTGTAATTTGCAGATCTCTATGGGATTTTAATAAGGTGTAGCAATAATTTAAAAATCTGAACAATACCAGTGTGTGAACGGATATAAAATATTTTAATAACATGATGAACTAAGTTGAAAACAATCTTATTTGCGATGAAACATTTCTAACATTTTAAGGCTCAGTGCAAGCTGACAGCTGGAAAACATACATTCTATCAACATAACAATTCAACAATTGTTGTAGCTATCTATTTATTCAGTCATATAAGATTTCATAACAGGAGAATCACTATTATGCATGCTTTCAATCTGACATCTTGGATTAATAAAGCAATATGTGAACATTGAGCTTCCTTTCTGTGATTCTAAAATTAAGGAGGTTTCAACTCATTTATGCAGTATTTGGGGTACTATTGATATACCAATACAACAATGAAATGAATAGAATGCATGTCCATAATAATAATGTAATGTATAGTGTGCTGTTAAAAAACAATTCAGACTCAAAGTGCTATGAGAACATAAGCATAAAAACAAGAGTTTAAATGGAAAACTAATCCTAATACATTTGGAACGGGTAGATCTTGATGTTTTTCTTGAATGTAATTAAGTATGTGGTTTGTATGAGCTCAATGGGGAGCGAGTTCCAAACCTTTGGTCCATCCACTGAAAATACCCTACCTTTCAGGGAAAAAAGTGGCATAACTAAGAGAGCTGAGTCTATAGAGTGCAGGGCTACATCTAGCTTTTTTGTTGACTGCTGTCAAGTATGGCCAGATTTATCTTAATCTGCACAGCTGCAGATAGAGACCCTTGCAGAGATGACTTATGTGTGGGTCAAAAGACTGAGCTGACTCTAAGAAAACCCCAAGATTAGGAACTACATGAACAAAGTTTAAGATGATAAAAGAATCTGTACTCTCCACATACATATTGAACACAGAGTAAGGACTGCGCTGACCAAGGCTTGAACCAGTAACCCTGGAAACGACAACAACGCATAACGATAACGCACTAAGCGAACTTAACCTCTAGACCATCGGAATGTCCAAAAAACATTCTACTGGTCCAGAGTCATTTTGCCCGTATGAAAATTACCACCCCAGTGGTCAATGGTCAAATACCCTAGCTAGCTCCTCCCCCACATCGCAGTCGGTGCAGTCCCTTATTTTCGTTGCAATTTAATTCACTACTTTCTCCATTTAAAAACTTGGTCCCTGGTGCTGCTGTTCATTTATGTTTAATATGTATGTATCATCATTTGTTTCAGCACCTAGCTTCAACCTATACTTACTCTCCACATGAAGAATAATATTGCTTCAAGAACCAATTTTAATTACTTGTCTTATCTTCATTCATTTTGGGTTTATTCTCTACCATACAGTAGCTTACCCTTGAACAGATTACACTGATTTTGGTTGCCATACGCAACACCTCAGAGAGAACTGAGGAATTGTAGAGTCATTGGCAAAGAAGTGTTATAAAGTATCAGTTAGCTGCTTGACACAACTGAATTGGTATGAGTGCATATAGTGAACAATACTGGCCAAGAATCAATACTTGGGGTATTATGTACTTTACAATTAATTTTAGTGAGACTGTCTTAAGTTAAGATTTAAGAAAGATAGTTTCATTGTGGCATAGTTTTTACTATAAGCTAAATTGGTTACGCCGTTTATTTTCCATTTTGCTTGAAGGCCTCAACACCCAAATCTTCTATGTTTTAATTTTGGTCCAGGTGGGTTTGACTATGTTCAATGTATATATAACCCTTATAGCAGTAGATCTTTATAATAGAAAAAAAACTACAATTAGAAAATTTTAATAGATTTTCAATGAGAAATAATTCAATATCAATGGAAACATATAAACACATCAGGTACCCCAGTTTTGAAGTTTTCTGTGAGATAGCTGTGTCCACTTGGGTTTTGGAGCAGAATAAACTTTATTCAGCAAACATTCTTCTTCTTCTTGACTTATGAAATTAGGTATATAATATAAGGAATGTGGTGACTGAAAAACAAATTTGTATTTTTTTTTGTCAGTATTCTATTTAAAGGCAGCATAAAATACATTAATATTTTACTAAACCAACATATAAAAGTAGTTTGTTAGTATGTTTTAATACATGTTCATGATTATAATAGAATAAGTAGGTTTTGTACAGGCACAATTTCACTTTTTTTTAGTTCATTTAAACATTAATGGCATATTTTACTAGATCTAGTATCTATCTAGATTATTCCACAACTTATATAGAATAACTATTTCAGCCTATTAAACCTTACACAAATTTCAAATTCCTGAAAAATGCTGTACATTTTAGATCTATCCAAATCTTTCAGATGCTCTGTGATATGCTGTATCATACAAACTTAATGAGTTCAAACTTAGCCTGCTGTCCTGCAGGTGTTTCAGGCCAGAATGAAATAAGCTTAATTTCTGAAGGAAGTTCTGAAATTTACATGTCTCAAGATTCTAGATCTACATCCCTCCCTTTTCTAGATCTAGACTATTAGTAGTATTAGCTTAAGTATTAAAGTATAACTATTTTATTATTAGACCAAAGACTGTGTACATAAATGCTATAGAGTTACCCTAAGAAAAGAAAAAAGGGGGGGGGGGGGGATTGGAGAACAAGTAGCATTCACCCGTCACAAAATAACAGGGCCGGACTTAACAGTTGTGACCAAGAAGCCATGGAAAGATCACTCTTTTTTATTTCTATCCCCACGTAGTTTTAGCAGGAAAAAAAAGAGGGGGGAGGAGAACAAGTAATCTACTCTGTATTCACCCATCACTAAATAGCAGGGGCCGGACTCAACCGTTGTTGGGCCCTATGTGAAACGGATTTCACAGGGCCAAGTTTGGGTAGGGATATGGATAATAAGTGAAATTTAAGAGTTTGTATTAGAAAATAAATTAGTCTTTGCATTTTATCTTTACTACGTACAGAACTACTTTACGAGCCTTGCATGTAGCGAAGTCATACAGTATATCATAAAATTTTTATTTCCTACATAGATCATGCTCAATAGCAAGAATTACCAAATGTTTCGATCTATCTACGAGAATTGTTGACCTCAAGTAATTCTTCATTAGTTTGAGGCACAAGAAGCTTCTTTCACCAGATTACACAATTATGGGTAATGCATAATGCCGTTTTTATTTATCGCTCGTAGGATTGGCGTTTTCCATATTGAATGACACCCCAAAATCACAATTTTTGTCTATATATTTCTTGAGATTTGTATGAGTTTTCAAAAGATTTTTTATGATTTCCGATTTTCATGACTTTTTCGTATATTTGCAATTTCAGATTTCCAGGAGCTCTTGGTAAATTAGGTGGCCGCGGAAAATCTGTTATAAATTATAAAATGATTTAATTAAATAATTTTTCCCATACCTAAATAATGATGTGGAATCTAGACTTGGACATTGATTGTAGATCCACTTTACTAAATTATTTATTAAACTTTAACTATTCTAAGTAACTAGAATACTAGATTTAACTATATAATAATATAATACTACTACTGTAAGTGTAGTACTACTAGCACTAAAAACTTTAAAAAGTACTAGTAATTAGTAACTAGATTATAGATCTAGAATAATGTAGATCTACAGACACGTCACACTTCACTAACTCAGTATCTGACTAGTCAGTCACTAGACCTCTAGTCTAAGTCTAAGTATTAAGACTAAGACTAGAGTAAAAGTAAGACTGTAAATCATAGTAAATGTAAAGACAAAGAGTAGGACAGTACAGCCAGGGGCTGAGGACCACAACTCAACTATTGACAAGTATTGAACTAACTTTTGAAATTCTGTAAATTTCGCAATTCATTTTGAATTAGGTTTTACACCAGCTCTACAATAAAAAGGAATCTAGATCTAATACACCATGATCATCTAATCTTGAAGGAGGCCAACCATGGAACTAGTCCCATGGGCCAACATCAACAAACTGAATAATCTTGAATGACTTCCCTTAGTATGAAAGCCTGATCTATATCATATATATATTAAATATGTATAGGTCTGTGTAATGTGAAACAACACTGAACTATTCGGAATCAAAGACATTGCCATAAATATATAGGTCTGTGGACAGAACTTTTTATGGTTAGTTCAAAATGGCGATACGCTTGTATTTCTTTATTAATATTATATTTAAACCCATTGACTGAGTAATGGAAAAATGTTCTAAAGACTAGACTATCTAGACGATAGATCTAGATTAGATATAGAATTTATTATGAACTAGAGTCTAGATCTAATTAATTTGTATTTCTCTCTTTCTAATTGTAGTCTTTGAGTTAACTATTTAATCTATTACTAATAACTTCAAACTTGTTAGAGTTGTTTAAAAAAGTTAAGTCCAAGTTGAACGTCACTTGAAGTTAGTAAGTTGAGACAGTTGACGTGAGTTGTTGAGTTAGTCAAGTCAGTTACTGAATTAGTTATACTTATACTTTATTATACTTAATTATACAGTTGGTAGTTTTTTAGTTTTACTTTTACGACTTTAATTTTAGATCAGATATCTAGAAAATCTAGACTCTAGCTAGTCATCATAGACGACAACATAGATTTTGATAGATCTAGATTATTCATCTTTTGAACTCCCCCTATTTTCTATTAGTAGATCTATTAGCGAACACCTTACAATATTTGTTAAAAGAGCCTTTATTTTAAAATCTATTCACAATGACAAAACTAGTCTAGATTGTTTTGATCATGGTCCATTTCTTTATAGATAGGTCCGGGGTTAAGGAGATATTTTTAGAAAATTCAATTCATGACCTATGATGTCCTATCTAAAATGCTTCTTAATACTTAGACCTAAAAATACACACATTTCATAGCCTTTGTGTAAATATGGGTTGTTCCATAGTATTCGTTTGTCACTATCAATGACATTAACGAACACTCTTTATCACTATCAATGACACTAACAAACGGTATTTTAATGTTGAAAATGCATATCAAAGGGATGTAACTCAAGGCCGGGAAATGAACATTTCTTTGATTTATTTTGTATAACATTTTCTTACTTAACTTTGTTTTTGTCTTAGATGTGATGTGAATGGGTAAAAAGAAAGGGAATATCGCTAAACATAGTGCTAATAAGGGGCGGAATTGGACATAATATTATTTAAAAAAATGTTTTTTTATGAGTGGCACAATCCTGCTCTCCCTCTCTTTTATTCTATCTTTCCTTGGCGCCTTAATTATTGATCAACCAGCCTAGGTAGGTACCAAGTATGGTATCAACACAGTGCCATAAAAAAAACAACAACATCGGGAGGGACATTTATTGATCGTTCAGGTACCAAATTAGGTCACAATCACTAAGTGGAGTGAGCGGGCTAGACATACAGGGTCATGCAATTGCTGTTTTTTTTTTTCTGGACCAACTAGGTAGGTCCCATGGCACTTTATGAAGTTGAGGATTTAGCAGAGAAGGGAGCTATTAAGAGTGGGAAAAGTAACACTATTCTGTTGGTCTTAAGTTGGTTTAAAAGAAATTGATATTTAAATAAAAGAAAATTGAAGATAATATTATTTTTAAATACAATAACGTGAAGTGTTTGTAAGTGTACAGATAGTTTTCGTTAGTTTACAAAGCAGGGCGTGGTGTTCATTAATGTTAGCGCTGGACCTCATTGACCTGACCCTCTTCAACATCATATTTTATTGTAACTATGCATAGCGTAACAAAACAATTTATCTATTTATATTGACAAAAGGATGACGAGTTTATAGATGTTTATATACTAACCATTATGGAGCTATAAAAATTCAAACGAAAAAATTGTAGACAGCGCTTAACTTGTTCGCAAGATGAAAATTACCATTTTTTTTTTTTTTACTATACTGCTACTGAGCTATAGGCTCTAGAATACTAGATCTATACTCTAAGGCCGGCCCTGGAAAATAACGGATTATTCTACACCATGGGTCGACTAGTAGTTTTATATTAATATTACTAATACTTTCAGTCACATTGTTACAAGGTCATCTGTCATCATCGAGAAGTACATACTAGATATAGTATCTATATAGACAGACTATAGATCTATTTATAAGTTAACTTACACTTAACTAGATCTAGATCTAACTAGTAAAGACTGAGACTCAGTCCTTTTAACTTCTTTTTTTTTTTTACTTTATGATGATGATCATGTCATTATGTCATGAATACTGATATACTTTATTTCGTTATAATATCTTTATCATGCTTTGAACTTTATCATTAATAAATTATGAAATCAAAGTTTAATATGAGTTATAAAATGAGAATCTATTAAATGTTATCTTTTTTTATCTTATGAAATATGTGACTAACTTGACTGAATTGTGAATTGAGTAAATCACTAAAAATGCTACTTAGCTTACTGGAATACTGGAGTGTAGATATATATATGAATGTTAATTTAATTCAAAATATTTTTTTGCATAGGACATGTGAAATTTTGAATTCTTTTTTGTTATACCTTTAAGAATGGCTCATAGCAACACAACAGGACCTAGAAAAGGATCCAGATACCACCGTTTGGATGATATTCCAACAGATACATTTACACCAAGAACATATCAGGCAATAATTGTTTTTCTTTATTTCAATTCACATTTAAAATGATGAGTTCAATTATATTATTTATGCTAACAGTAAAGGTATTATTAGAGGGACTATTAAATGTAAAGGTATTAAAGGACAGAGGCCTGGTGGCTAAATAATAAAGAATTTGACTTCCTAACTGAAAGTTCCCCAGTTTCAATGTCTGTGAAGACTGGGATTTTGAATATCAGGATTTTCAGGACACCACTGAGTCCACCTAACTCTAAAAGGGTATCTACCTGACATTAGTTGGGGAAAGTAAAGGCAATTGGTCATTGTGCTGGCCATATAACACCCTCATTAACCATTGGCCATAAAAACAGATTTGATAACATTTACATCATCTGCCCTATGTGTAGCAAGGCCTGAAAGGGGTACTTTTTTTACTTATTAAAGCACACTTTAAAATATTCTAATAATTATTAGCGAGTATTAAGAAGTTAGTTATAATCATAAAATTATTTGAAAAAAAAAATGGAATTTAAAAATATACCTATTTTCTTTTAGATTCAGCTTTTGGATTCTGCTTTGAAAAGAAATTCTCTACTATGTCTCGGTTGTTCAGAGAGCAAAATTTTTTTAGCTTTAATGCTAGCAAAAGAGCTTTCCTCTGTAACAAGATTGTCACTAGGAGCAGGTGGAAAGCGGACTTTTTTTCTAACCGACTCAGGTACTGCTTTGATTTTTTTTTTTTAGGAATTTAAAGCTCTGTACTTTTATTTATGTTACATGAAAAAATGGGAAATGCAGACATTCTAGAATGCCTGTCATCTTCAGGCAAAGTACAAAATAATTATCAATTATGCCTATACCTTCTATAAAATGTCTAATTCAGGCAAAGTAGAAAATGTCTTGTAAATATCAGAAAAAAAATCTAAAAATGAACTACCGGATTTCTTAAGACTAAAAATTTGGAGGCTCATATGTCTTAAGCCTATACTAAATGAATTTCAATTTTCAAATAATCAAATGATTCTTGAAATTAATGGCCATTAATTTAAAGTAATAATACACTTTAGTAAATATAATTTTATTTAGTATCTTCTAATTAGTCTACAATGAAAAATAAAAAGATGCAGAATGTTTGGCATAGTGAGCAGGGGTAAACTGTCTACAGGCAACAGCAATGTAAAATCATAGAAATTCATAATACTCTTAAGGCTGCTCATTGTTTATACATATTTCCAATCACACAAATTATTATTGTTATTCTAGATCTAGAGTCAAAATTACAATTACACTTAATATGAGTTTAAAAAAAAAATTTGAACAATTTTATAGTTTAATTTTTTTTTTTTCTGGATGGGAGTTCAAGTCAATTAGATAATCATTCCAGTAAGAATTTAAATGAGGAATCACTTATTAAAATTATTTGAAACATTTCTCGTTTCTAACATAACCCACAATGTTGATTATTATAAAGCTCTATTTCAAGATGAGTAAAGCTATTGCATTTTGATACAAGCTCTTTTTTGTTTCAATTATCAAATCTGTGCAATTATTCCATATTCATTATTGCCGATAACACACATGTGTATATATGAGTATTCATAGTCCATTCCCAAACAGTATGATGACAAGATGATTTCCCAAAATTAAAGGCTTTTGTTATTACATAATTATTAACATCTTTTGCTCTACTATTTGAGTGTTTCTCCAGTACTGGTTACAACTAGGTGTTGGTTCACTAAAAAGTCCGTATTTCATAAGATTGTTATTCAAATGTGACAATTTACATTACATTGCATTAAGAAATGGTTAATCTATAAATTTTGATATTTTGAGCTCATAAGATGCTAGGGAAATATTGAAATTGTAAAAAATGTGTGAAATTACTACCCAAAATGGTGGCTTTTGATGTAACACGGAACACCATGGTATGATTGAATTAATATCGTACTAAAACCAAGGGGCATAAAACTTCCATCTTTGTTGGGATATGTTAACAAGATCCTCATATTTCAATGTCATTATTTAGTTTTTCTCAAGGTTATCAAAATATTTATTAAACACGGCCACAAAAATGCGTTTGAGGCGCATCGCGATGTGTCCCACTTTATACGGAATTACAATCCTCTATGAATTGTAAACAAGAAATAAATAATATGCTCAACATTGCATTTCTGTTACAACAAGCATTAAAGATTTCTTTTAAAGTATTTTTTTTTTCTTAAAATTTTTCTAAACATGCATAACAAGCTTAAAATAGGTCGAGGTGTCCCAAATGAAGCGCCTGTGCTGCGTGTGTTAAGAATGGGATTATTTTTCCCATGACACTACTTTTTATGAATGAGAGTTCTTTTGAGCATCACAGGTATTGTGTAGAACAAAAGAAGTGCCGTCCGCAGGAAATACTAGCATAGTAATTAACAGGAGTACTTAAACAATAGCGTGTCCCACAATTAACCATTGATGCGCCTCAAGCATCGGCACGATCAATCGCCGGCAATCTTGCACAAAAGTCTCATTTAATCTGTTTTTTTGTGATCTTTTGTGAATCAACAACCCATCAGGTACGTAGATATTTCATTATTCTACTGAAATTTAAGCTTATTACAAATAAGTTTGATTGCAATATCCTAATCGAAGTGCTTTTTTATTACGAGGTTACTAAATTTAACCATTCAATCATGACGTCACATGAAGTGTCTTGAATACAATTTAGTCTTAAATCGTAAAGTTAATCAATTTTAAAGCCTGTTACTAAACAAAAAGTTTATATTTCTAAAACCATTATGTTGATGTAATAGTAGACGTGTGTAGGGATTTAAAATAATTAATTTGTTTTTATTTTGAGAAGTAAATTGGATTAGGCGTTGAGGCGTCCATGGGACCCCGTGTTGGTGTTTTCCATGCATAAATTATGGCGTCACATGTAGCGTCTAATACGAGTTCAGGATTTGTTAAGTTTTCTGTATTCATGGAAAGTTTGAATTAAGATTAAATGATTTTAATATATGTAATAAACTATTTTCATAATCACTTAAAATGAACATTTTTTTTTTGACATCTTTTTGTAATTTTACTTAACATCGTTTGGGGCGTTTCAGTGGACACTACTCCATTTGTTTACAAATGGTGTCCTAGTTTGCGTCTGTTAAGTCCAAATAGATTTTAGTGATATTTTGTTAAAGATTTTACAGTGTCAGATAATATTAGCTACATCTAAAAGAAATAAAGCGGTACTGTTTAAGAAATATTAAATAATTAAAATTTACTTATTACTGTAAATAAGATTTAGATCTATTTGATTTTTCGTTTGAGGCGCATCTCGGATAATTGTCTTTAAAATTTTAAAGAGCTAAACTCTAGATCTAGAAATCTAGACTGACTAGACCTCTAGACCTAAATCTAGATTTACTCTAGATCTAATTATGTAATTCATTATCTAGATTTGCTCTAGATCTAGACCTAGATCTAATTATGTAATTCATTATATTATAGCTAGATTTACTCTTGATCTAGACCTAGAGTAGAGTACAAGAGTCTAGATCTAATTCGATATCTAGATTTAGATCTAAACTAGATTATTAGATTAGAAATCATTAGATCTTTTATGAATCTATAGACTAGTGACTCTAGACTAGGTCATTAATGACTAGATTTAGAATCTAATTCTAGATTTAATAATATATTTTTCTTTAAATTGACAAGTATCTAGAAAATTATCTAGATCTATATTATAGATCTATTCTATATTAAAATGTAGATTGTATCTAAAACAAAGTTTGGTTTAACCTGCACTTATTTCCATTGTATTGTTTTTACAGTATATTCAATTATGTTTTATTCAGTTCTTTCAGTCTACCACTGAATAACTTAAGTTAATATAATTAACAGTACTAGTCCTATACTATTGATTGAGTCTATCCCTATCTATCAAGCAATTATGGGCATTACTAGACAGATTTAAATAATGCACCAATATATAATATATGTTTATGAAAGTTATTAGTGTATATAATAGATCTATTTATTTAGATACTTATACATTTTTATAAATTACAGATTTCAGTAAATGGAGTTATCTGTTAGAGTTTCAAGGCGTCTACAAGCCAAGAAAGACTCTAAATTTACAAGCATCAAAGCCTGAGTCTCTAACACGTGTTGCTGTTTTAGAGCGGAGAGAAAAGGAAAGGTTGAGAAAAGCTGTATACAGGGCCTAGTTAAGCCCACATGAAAAAGCTTGGATAAACACAACGCAAAGAAAGAAAACAGCAAGCTAATAGTCCACTTAATGTCATCTCAGCAGAGGTTGGTGAATCACTAGGTACTGGATTCCAGACTCCAGTGGCAAAAAGAATGGCTGTTTCAAGGGCTTTGGTGAAATTGCCTAGGTCACCCAAGAAATATGTGGCAGTTTTTGATGGTCTCACACAAATATGCTCCCCAAGAAAAAGTAAAGCTGTCCATGACATACACCTACCTGAGAGAAGAAAGCTCATCTTTCTAAACAACATTAAAGAAAGTATCAAAACCTAACTACACTCCACCAGCAAAAAAAAAAGTCAGATGTCTAGTGCTCATAGACAAGTACTCTGCAGTATCCTTAGTAAGTACAACAAACTCAGAGGTTGTGCTACTCATTTCTAACATTTTGGTCTTCCAAGAAGTTTTATGTCCAAGTGCAAATCAGAACAAGTTGCAAGAAAAAAAACAAAGTGATTGCATTGCACAAAAGGAGAGAGGATGAAAATAGAGAGGATGTCTCAAGAACTGATCCCTCTCAATCATCTGTTAGTGCTCAAACAGGAAAACGTTTCATGCAAAAGCTACTTAACATAAGATGCAGTCTTGCTTATGTGAGTTCTGTTTGAAGAATTTTCTTTATATAGAGGGCATTAATAAATTTCTGATCAAAAAAGGACACAGAGAGCTGACATCACTCGACTTAACTCTATGCCCAAGAACTAATGCCAATGTGGAGTATAGTATGTGGTCAAAGATGACGGATGTGTATGTTCAGAGTGATGGTACACTGCGTAAGGTAACAAAGTGGCGACCAGTAAATAAAGAAGGATCTTTCAATGACCTAGTGAAAGGTATTACACCTAACACTATTGCTTACAGAAATAGAAGCTGTTTCTGCTTTCCATGCAGAAATTCATATGGCAGTCAGTGCCTGCATGATGAAATATGTGGATCTTGGAAGGTGTTCAAACTTCAGAAACAAAATGGTAAATACTTGTATTTATTTATTTTTAAATAGCATTTTTTATCTGAGAAAAAACATTCATTTTAAAATTACCTAATTGATTTCTAAATGAAATTGTTTCTTTTTCTTCAGTAGTGCAATCTCATTCAAATCTTGAAGACTCTTTGGATGTCAGTCCCATATACTCAAATTCAAAGGTAAAGAGCTTTTACATATAAACATTTTTAAAACTTTCATTGAATCTTATGTTACTTGTATTGTATAAGTTGTTTTTTAATAATATACCATGCTAAATAATTTTAGACTCATTTTAGAAATTAAGTATTTCAGCCTCATGTTGTTGTTTTTCCAGGCCCAAACAAATTCCTTCACTAATCAAAAGTACATTGTAAATAGCTGTGTGATTGTCAAGTATGGGGAAATATTCTATCCAGGTATAATTTTTGCACTGTGTAACTTTTAATTTCAATAAACAAGTTCAAAGTATGTTTTAGATTGAAGTATTAACTTTTCAACATTGCTGGTAATTTTTTCTAACAGGAGTTGTGATAGAAGTCCTGGATGATCAGTGCAGAAATAATTTTTTAAAAAGGCATAGAAACAAAATATATATTTGTATATCCAGAAGTGCAGGACATACAGTTAGTGTATGCAGACATGATTGTTACTGAAGTGATGTTGATACCAAATGGCAATAGTTTGAGAGTGGAATGTTTTGATTTCTGAATTTGTCAAATAAAATTTGTGTCACAGTTTTATGCGTTTTCTTTTCTTTCTTTTTTTTTTTTCAAACCTTTTTCTGTGTGTTAAAACGAACAAAAGATATAAAATATATATTTGTCAATAATTAAAAATAATAATGATCATTCACTTGTGCACAGATAAGACAAAAATGTACACTTATAAACATTATTTTAAAAAATGGTGTCCCATGAAGCACCCGCGACATTTTGTGAAATTAAAGCAGCATTTTTACAAATGGGTACTTTATGACTAGAATAGTAAACTTAATAATAAGTCTAATGGATCACTTTAGTGCAAAAATAAAATAATTTCTATATTCTCACAGAATATCTTTTAAAAAAAAATTTAACTTGTAGTGTCACAGGTGCTACAGTGTCCCAATTTTTGAATTGAGCTCAAATCCACTTTTTCTATGCAAAAGCATAAATTTCAGTATCTAAAGACTAATAAAAATAAAGAGTTATATTATGCTAAAATACAATGAATTTATCAATTGGTAGTTGTTAAATTATCAAGTGGTGTCCCGGTGATGCACCTGTGACGTAAAAGGGGGTACCCCTTGAATAGACACTGCTGTCTAAATCTACATCTTGCAATTCATTTTCTATTGATAAAGAAGTGAATACAGTTGAAATGAAACCAAAAACTTCAACTTTAATTTTTAGCATAATGTGACACTTTTTGGCACCAGTACTGGAGAAACACTCATATACAGATGATGTATATTTTGTTAGATGTTAACATGACTCTCTTCATTAAGTGATTGATTTAAATTGTAAATCAGCATCAAGAAAATAAGTAAAAGGACAGAACAAAATGCTTACCACTAAAAAAGTGACGATGTGCTTAGTGCAAATGAACTTCTCATATCTTTGTTTATTTGTTCAAACCAAGTAGCTCATTATGTAATCATTACTTGATTCTGTTTGTTTCTCTCCTCAGAAGAGGATGTTGATCTCTTATGTCAGACACTACCAAATCACACAGATCTTTTCATTAACAGCTGTCCCATGGGATTAGAAACAGAGGATGAAAAATCTTTTAATGACTGGCGCAGTCTAATGCAGTCTAATAATATTTTAGTCTGTCTGGGGACTAATTTTTTGTATGCTATACAGAGAAACTATATCCAGTTGAAAGAAGTAAATTTGATTATATTTGACAATTGTCACAAGGCAGTGGAGGTAGAGAATCATCCTTATGCAGCGATAGTACAAGGCATTAAAAAATTGACTAAGTCAGACAGACCCCATATCCTTGGTGTAACAGCAGCTATTGCTGGAACTGACTGCAATGATCCAGAGAAGTTAACTAGAACAATTTCATCTATGGAAGAAATAATGTTTGCCTATGCTGAGACTTCTATGCTGATTCTCTCAGAGCGTTTCGGCTGTCGTCCGAAGGAGTCAATCATCAGATGTGGTGACAGTGAGCTTTACGATGATCACAGCTCATTGAAAGATCTCTTGGAAGACATTCTAGAACAGTGCTACTTTTTTTTCTCAGACTGCCGAATATCCATTGATGATGCTGTGGATAATCGGAATCCCTGTGACACACCATTACAAGTATTAAATCAATGTCTGAACATTCTAAACATCCTAGGTTCGTGGTGTACAGCTTCTGTTGCAGAGTACTTTATCATGCAACTAGACAAAATTATTAAGTTTGAAAAAAACGACATCCATAAACAGTTTCTACGCTGTGTGATCACCACACTTCGTTATCTTGTGAAGACATTTGAAATGAATTTCCACCCTAATTATGATGTCAATGAGCTCCTGGAGTACACGACGCCAAAAGTTCGTGAGCTAGTTACTGTTTTAAGAAAATACAAGCCAGAGATGGACTTTATCATTGTCAGTAACAGTGACAGCTACAATGACGATGATGAGTTCTCAGATATTTCTGATGATGATGATGACTCCATCATGTCAGGCTCTGATGACGAAGACACTAGTGGGGAAGAAACAAAGTCAAAACCTATGCATATAGCAGTGAAGCGCACCCCTGATGGTGGGCATGAACGAATCATGACATTTTCCGAAGAGGAGGAAAAAAACCTTTGTGGAATTGTTTTTGTTGAGAGCCGCTACATTGCATTTGGCCTTAATAAAATCATTGAAGAGGTTTGCTCTTGGGATGAAAATCTCTGTTTCGTAAAGAGCTGCCATATAACTGGTCAAGGTTTGCGAGGAGCCAATGGAAAGCAGAAAGTCAACAAAACTTACAAGCGCCAGGAAGAGGCTCTGAGAAAGTTTAGAACTCAGGAGTGTAATCTAGTCATTGCCACTTTGGAGTTGGAAGAAGGCATTGATATACCAAAATGTAATCTCGTTGTAAGATTCGACCCTCCTAAAGATTTTAGAGCTTATGCTCTTTCAAAGGTAAAAACTTTTTTGTCTACCCTCATTTTGTTATCCCTTTCTTCTTTCTGTCTCATCTCTCTAAAAGTCCTCTCTCTTCTCTATCACATTTTCTATTTCTCTCTATTCTCTCTCATTCCCCCTCTCCCTTTCTTTATCTCCTCTCTCTCTCTCATATACTTCTCCTCTTTCACTCTCTTCCTCTCTGCTTATATTATCTTAATATCTCATGTAATTTGTTTTACTACCAGTACATCACATGTATTAAAGAAATTATTTGTTTTTTGTTTTTTTTTAGGGTAGAGCTCGTGCAAGGGACGCTGTCTATGTAATCTTGTTAGATAATGATAATTTTGAAGGATTTAACTCAAGTCTTAAAGTTTTTAAAGGAATTGAACAGGTTTGTTTGAATAGTTTTAAAATATGTGCTTAAAAAAAACATTTTATGCAATATATCAAAATAAATTTTAATTTTAACCATATATGGGGGAAGCATATTTAGTAACTCCATCCTCATTGAGTATCCATTAAGGCTCAAGTTTGCACCTTATTAGTATCCTTGACCAATGGGAAGGATTTTACCCACATGCCATGAATGAGAGATTGCTCTTCAATGCCCATCAACTAGATGATCATTTATCATCCGTTATCTTGAGACAAGTTTCCTTGAGCCACATTTGGGTTCCTCATTTCCATTAAGGCTGGAGGGTTGGTTCCTATATGTTCTTTATATATGTACCACCATCACCACCCATATGACCTGCATGAGGAAAACAGTGGCAGATAGAACAAGTTAACAGAGCCTTTCTTTCATCCTTTCCACATGCGCATGCACTGCTTTGTTTGCTAGAACATGCTACAAAAGCCCACTGGAAGTAGTGTTCTATCTCAGCTTATCCGTTAGTTTATTAAAATTTTGTTCTTAAATTTAGCATATTATTTATAATTTATTCACCGTGCGTAAGTACATTTAAAACATTTTTTTTTTAAAAAGAAGATATACAAAGATTGTATAGCATATATGCAGTAAAGTCCTATCGATGTAGGTACTATTGGGTGAAAACAGAAGTCTCTCTTTGACTGAGTCACTAAGCTCTGGTGAAGAAGCAGACTGTGAGGCTGAAGATGATGAGGAGGAAATGAGTGAATCAAAAGATCAACAATTGACTCCATACTACACTATGCCAAATACTCCAAATTCTCCGCATGTAACTATGCAAAGTTCCATAGCTCTTATAAACAGGTTTGTTGATTCAGACTAACCTCATAATTAATATTTGCTTTGGTTCTTTTTCTAGATTCACTTTTCTATGTGTTATAATTTCAAATATTTATAGATGTCGACTATTCTCAACTTACTAGAGATATCTAAATATGTAAATTTAAAACAATTAATAAATGTTGATGCAGTATTACAAGGCTATTAAAGTTTTCTATTTTCTTTTTTTTTTATTTAGATATTGTGCTAAACTCCCAAGTGATGCCTTCACACATCTTACACCTCATTGTCGCATTGAATCTGTTGCTGGAGAGCCACCGCTTTATATTGCCTACTTAAGGCTACCCATCAATTCTCCAATTAAAGAAGAACTGCAGGTAACTTTTATAGGCCAAAGATTTTTGAATTAGCTATATCATGTGCAAGTTATACTATGAAATTAGTTCTTTATCTTTTCACTAATAAAAATGTTTTTTTTGTTAGGGTCCTGCAATGAAAACCAGAAAGCTTGCCAAGATGGCAGTAGCACTTAAAATGTGCGAAATACTTCACAAAAAAGGTTAGTTTAAACATATTTCTAAAAACTAAATTATACTTAACCCAATGAAGCATAATGAGGTTAATTTTAGGACATAAACATTAATTCTGAAAAATCAGAGATTGAAAAAAATCTTAATCTTTTGTAACATTTGATTGATTTACATAAATTTATATTCTTGTTCATTTCGTTTTATTTAAATAACAAAATAGTGTCATGCTTAATGAGGTATAATTGATTTTAGAATCCTTTTTAAGCCATGTGTTTTAAATTTAACACACACATGTTTTTATTTCAAAGAAAAATAAAGGTATTTTTGTGTTGTTGTTTTTTTTTTATCTAATTTTTTAAAACTATTTTTTTTTATTTTTGAGTTAACATTTCCTTGAGCTTTTTAATGCCATTGTAAAGGATTGTTTGTAATAAAGTTTTGTTTTACAATATTTTTGTGTGACAACTTTTGTATTGGCAGAATTTTATCAAATCAGATATATTAACTTTCATAGGGAATATGCATAAAAAAAAAAAAAATATTGAATGAACGTGAAGAAATGTATGGCTTTACCATAATTTCTAATGATAGTTTCAATATAATGGCATCCTAACAAAAAAAAATGAAATGATTAGGAACTTAAGAATAAAAAATGTAGAAATCATGGCCATATTTTTTCCCACTGAAACAATCGTACAGCTATTACAATTTCAATGAGATCATTCACTTTCCAATCTGATAGGAGAGTTAGATGAAAACTTGGTTCCTGTGGGTAAGGAGATGTTTCTCTATGAAGAAGAGGAAGAGTGTCAGAATGAGGAAGATATGACTGGTCAGGCCAGACCTGGAACTACAAAAAGAAAACAATTTTATATCAAAAAGGTGATTTTTTTTCTAAATCATATAATTACATTCTTTTAAAATAAATAAATGCAGGGGAAAAAATCAATTTGTATTTCACAATTATTGTAGAGAATATTTTTAAAAAAGATAAGCTAATTTAATGATTCAATGATTCTATTCCATGATGAATTTTAAAAAAGCATTTTATTTATACATTTTGTTTTATTTAGATTTCTTAATTCACCTTTATTTTCTATCATTTATAGTGATAATTATTGAAATATAAATACATATCTTTAAATTTATGAACTGCGAATGTTGTGTTGACTTCATGTATAATCTTTAGTCTTATACAAAAAAAATTTTCGTTAAGACATTCACTTAAATTTTGTTTCACAGACGGCTGAAGTGTTGCTTAATTGTCGTCCACTGCCCGATGAGCCTTCCTTTTTATATCTAATCAATTTAAAGCTAACAGGACCAATCACTGATGAGCAGAACACTAGAGGTAGAGTAATCTATGCACCAGAGGATACAGTGCAGACACTTGGGATTCTCTTGTCTAAGAAAATTCCTTTGGTAAGTATATTTTCCAAAAAAAAGCTCTTTACTTTAATATGCAACAGATTTGTAAATCAAAACAAAAAGGGTAAAGAAGCAATACTAAAAATGACCAAAATATAAAAGGTTATTGGAAAACCAAGAAAGAGTACAGAAACAATAATAAAAATACCCAAAATATAAAAGATTTTGGAAAATTACAAAAGCTTAATGGGCTTCTTACCAATGGTGGAGCAAAGTCCAGTAGTAATAATTCTAAGATAGCCAGCATATTAGACTAATGAAATATTTGAAAACACATATAATGCCTTTTGATGGTTAAGATGACTGCCAGACAGCTCATTTTTTAAAAAATGGGCCTAACTAACCAGGTGGGCTAATTAAAATTATGTCAAATCAATAAAGCTAAATTTAGACTTAATACTTTGTCTTTGTTTATTTAGATATAATCTAGATGACTTATCATTGTAGAAGTTTTACTGAAAATCTTGTCTTTTTTTTTTTATTTAGATACAATGTAAACTATGGACATATATTAATTGTGTTTACGGATGTTCTTGTTCTATAAATATAAATCTGAATAAATTATTTTATCATTATCTGGTATGCTAGCTACGTTTATTACAGTAATATTTTGTTGTTGCCTAAATGTTTAGTTTGTGAAATGATTTATAGGACCTGAGTGGATTGTAAACAAGCATAAAGATCATACCTAAACACATCTATTCAACCATTGTAAATCTCAACTGTCAGCTGCTAAATATTGTTAGCCACCATCCCCAATGTTTATAACCAAGTTCAAACCTATTTGCAAAACGAACATTTATATCTCATCATGTGTCTAGTTTTGTCAAACTGTCACCTTTATTTACTGTTAATTTTGACTGAAAAATAAAATAATGTATGGCTCATTTTTTTGCAGATGCCGTACTTTCCTGTATACACGAGGTCAGGGGAGGTCACTGTATCAATTGATCTAATTCAAGACATCATATGTTCTGAGGAGGAAATCTTACGTCTTTCAAAATTTCATCATTTTGTTTTTTCTGGTGTTCTACATCTTGAGAAAGACCCTATGGACTTTGATTATGTCAAGGCAGACTGTGGCTACCTTGTTGTTCCATTAAATGGTATGGCAAACTTTTTTTTTTTTCTCTTGAAGATTTCAAATTGTTTTTGTTTTTTTTATTTCAAAATGTACTTCTATTTATATCTTTAACCATTTGTCTAAATTTTTAGGAAAATCGCATAATGAATTAGAAATAGAATGGGACTTTGTGGACAAAGTAATTGATTTTATAAAAATAGAGAAACGAGCAGGATTCAGTTCCAAGGGTGGCAGTGAGCCATTTCATTTCAATGTGGATGACTTTGAAGATGCAGTAGTCATGCCTTCGTATCGTAACATAGACCAGCCTCAGCACTTTTATGTTGCAGAGATCCGTCACGATTTAAATCCAGTCAGCCCTTTCCCGTCACCAGAACTTTATAAAACATTCCAAGTAAGTCAGTTGGTTGTCAGTTTTATAATATATAGATCTTGTTCCTTCATGCGTTTCTGTAAAAATTTGTGGGGATAAAGATACTTCAAAGTATGGATATAGTTGCTTTCAACTACTGTTTTCATGATATGATTTAAACAGGATTACTATACAACCAAATATGGATTAATGATCTCCAATACAGTACAACCTCTCTTGGATGTTGATCATACTTCTGCAAGACTGAACTTACTCACACCTCGGTAATTGGCTCTATTTTTTTTACATTAGTAAAAAAATGTTTTACATAATAGGTACTCAATTACACACATCAGTGTTAACAAATTTTTAAGCAGTCATATCTTGCAGACAAGGTATTCCTTTAGGTATATTAGTTCTTGTACTTCTCTTTATGTTCTGTTTTCTTAAAATAATTTACATAACTGGAGCACTTCTTGGTATTTGAAATAGTGGCTTAACACTAAGTATGCTTCTAGCTTGAATTAAAACACAAATATTTTGTGATTCACTGCATTTTCTTTAATATAATGGAATTATGATTGTTCTAAATTTAAGTACCAACATAAATAATTTTTTTTTAATACTTCTGAAACGTTTCTAAAACCTGTTAATCTAACAATAATAAATTGTTAACCTGTTCATTGTTTCACAATTCCATTTAGATACATGAATCAAAAAGGTGTGGCACTCCCTACCAGCAGCGCTGAGACAAAGAGAGCTAGAAGAGAAAATCTGCAGCAGAAACAGATATTGGTTCCTGAACTCTGTGATGTTCACGTGTTCCCTGCGTCACTGTGGAGAAAAGCTGTTTGCCTTCCTGCTATTCTCTATCGAGCAAACTATTTATTATTGGCAGAAGAATTGCGTCAGAAAATATCTAGAGAAACTGGAATAGGTCTTGAAGGGCTTCCAGAAAGATTCAGATTTCCTAAGCTTGATTTTGGTTTTGACACAAGTCCTGAGAAGCTGCTGGACCATGAAGGATTTAGTAAGAAAAATAGTCCAAATAGCAAAATATCAAAAGTTGAGGAGGCTGATGTAAGATTTGGACACACAAGACTTAAATTAGAAAACTATGAACTTCAGGCTGAAAATCTTAAAGACCATCAAATTCAGCCAGATGAAATAGCATTTACAAGTGAAGACACCAAAACAGAGTCTTCCTCTGACAGTGATTCTGGTGTTGCATCATCATCATCAAGCTCAGATAACTGTGCCAGTAAATTTTACAAGTGCGAAGCTCAAACTAATTTATCTTTAGAGCAGAAGAGTGTGGATAAAAACTCATCAAGCCCATCTGTTAAATCCTCCATTACAAACTATGCATCAGATGATATTACAACTTCTACGACCAACTCAGTGTCTTGCAATAACCGAAATAGCACTTTCACAAAAGATGGTAGTGATCTCCCTTTTACGCCTGCTCTTCAGCAATCAAAAAGTAATTTCAGCACACCAGCTATGTCTGTGATAAGTTTATCTAATCATGCACCTGTCACAAAATGTGCATCTACAATATCTTTGGCCACTAGTCTGTCTCCCTCAGTCTCACCCACCTTCAATGTTGACACTCTAAAGACTAATGAATCCACAATTAATGTATCTAAAGATACTAAATCTTGTGAGATTAATCAAATTTCACTGGTGGCTGACACATCCACTCCCGGTGCCTATTGCCAAACTGGTGCTAATATTAATGCAACATTGTTTTTACCTTGCTTCACAATAACCACACCACCTTTATTTATGTCTTCATCATCTGTATTGTCTTCATCATCATTATCATCATTTTGCAATATCAAAGATCCTAGTTTGGTTGAAGAGTCCTCATGCTCGCCAATGTCAACTAAACTTGTAGCAGGGAAGATGACCCCCTCTGATCCGTCATCATCTGTTTCCACAAATATCAATGCATTTTTAAATGTTAAAAACCATCTTAGCAATTCCAAGGCTGACCTCAATATTCAAGGTTGTGAACCTCAAGGTCCTGATGCTGCTGACCATGCCTTATTTCCAGCTACAGAATGTATTCACGATACTTTAACCACATCTCTATCTAACCATTGTGCATCTCAATCACCAGTTGCTCAATCATTTAACCATAACCACATCAGCCCTTCGAACAAAGTCATTCTGCAAGAACATGACAGTGCGCACACTAAGAATGGCTATTTGTTGAATGGCCATGCGAAACACAGCAATGACTGTGATTTAATTGATGGTCCATCAATCATTATGAACACTTTGTCCGAGGAACTCAGCGGACTAGATATTGATCTCATAATTCCCCAAACCAACACTTCTGATACATTCCATACATTTGATACACCTCTTCAAAGTGACACAAAAACAAACTCTCAGTGTGGAAAAAAATACGGCCCATCTTCTTGGCAGCAAGCATGGCTTAATGAGATGGAGGCTGATTTGTTAGAGGAAGAAAATCAGACAGATGAAAAATGTGTATGGAATTCTGAAGAAAAGGCTTTAACTGACAAAGAAAAGAACAGCAAGAATGTTCCGGAGGAAAGTTTATTAGCAGATAATGAAGTCATCAAATTCTCGTTTGATACACAGGAAGTTAAAACTGCTCAAGATAACTCTTCATCTCAAGACAAAAATGAATTAGAGAAAGGAAATAATGTCCAAGTACACACTAAGTCTGAGGAAGCACCAACTAATATAACAGATTTTGAAATAGATTACTGGAATAGAGTTGACAAGAATACAAAAAAGTCTGGAGAGAACTCTTTGACCAAAATGTATAACAAATTTATTGACCAAGATGAGGGCATCTATGATGAGCTTCCCTCTAGGCCTTTGTACAGCAAGCTAAAAGAATTGAAGGAACTATCAGCCAGTCATCAGCAGGCTGATGCTGTAGCCACTGTCAGTTTAGATGAGGATAGAGATTTAACAACCTTTGTAGGCCCCAGCCCTTGCCTCATCATGCAAGCCCTGACCATGTCTAATGCCAATGATTTCTTCAGTCTGGAGAGACTGGAAACAATAGGTGACTCTTTTCTCAAGTATGCCATTACAGTGTATCTGTATTGCAGCTATCCTGGCATACATGAAGGAAAACTGAGTTACTTGCGTAGCAAACAGGTTAGAGAAATTAGTATTTCTTTAGCTTTTCATATAAACTTTTTTTTTAAATAATAAAATTTTTTTCTTAATTTTTTTTTAATAGATAGAAATTCAATACCATTATGTTTAATGAAAAAGTATTTATAGATTGTTACTGAGACCTGTGTTTACTTTGGTAGAAAAGTTCACAGCTAGTTGAAAAGGAATGGTTTTGTTGCTAAATATTTTCATTTAGTCTAAAAACTAACTTTTCTGGCAGTTGGGTTACTAGGAAAAATCAACATGGAGGTATTCAGTAGTTTCCGTTTGAAAATTTCATCATATTAATTTCTAAAGATAAAATTATGTATTCATATTTTTTTTAATGCTAGGAAGTCTTTTTTTTTTGTCTTATGAAAAGATGTAATATACAAATATGCTTTTGATAAAAATTATTTAGTTTGTATGTATTGTTGTTGTTCCCAGATGAATAACTAGCATCAGTATTTCTTCTTAAAAGCACATTTTGGGATCAAGGGTTTCCCATATGTCATGGTCTTTCTTTTGTTCTTACTAGTTATAACCTAAAGAATACTGTGCATTATGTTTGACATCACTTCAATTGCAAAAACTGTTGGAGGTAATATCATCATAGTTGAGGGGCTTCACTCTTAATTTTCCCTTAAGGATGACTCTTGAAGCCTTAGCACTGCAAGGCAGTGAGGGTTTGAAATCAGTGTCTTTTCCAAGATAAATATTTTGAATGAATTATTTGTAAACAGCCAAATATTTTTTATGATGTTTTTTTTCTTTTAATAATTAAACAAATTGAAAATCATTTCTGAGAAATATAGGCAAAAGTTCATCATTGACCACCACAAGCTTTTAAAAAATAAAGAAATATTTATATACATATATACATTATTATACAATTAAATATTATTCCACTCTGTAGGTTAGTAACTACAATTTATATAGGCTTGGACGTCGCAAAGGTTTGGCAGAGTGCATGGTGTCTACAAAGTTTGAACCCTTTGAAAATTGGTTGCCGCCAGGCTATGTCATCAATGATGATAAAAGACGAGGTCCAGTACCCAAAGTTGTCATAGTGACACCAGGATCAAAAGTCAATAACTCGCTACGCAACTTTTATTTGGATGAGGCTGATACAGGTTTGATATGTTTAATTAATTTCTTCTTCATTAAACCAACTTTTTCTCTTTTAGTTTTTGTAATGGAAAAACTCTTGACATTTAATTTCAATTGGATTTTTCAATAGTCACTCAGTTCTGAAATATATTTTATCAATTGTTAAGATACAGTACTAGACACATGTTTAATACAGATCATTTTGCATCATGTTGACCATCTTAGTCTATGAAACATATTCCCTAGTTTAAAAATTTTTTTTTAGCAAAGAAAGATGAAGCAGTCCTATTCAATAAAGAACTGGAATGGATTCAACAAAGCCAAGAGGCAGACCAACAGGATGAAGTGCAGCAGGAACCAAGTAACAATCTAACACCATACAGTCTTCAGTGTCATCATGGGCTTCCAGACAAAAGTGTGGCTGATTCTGTAGAAGCTTTAATTGGTTGCTACCTTACTACATGCGGCCGAACTGCAGCCTTGATATTTATGTCTTGGCTTGGACTCAGGGTACTTCCAAAGAAAAAGAAAACAATAGATGATAGCAACAAACTAGAAAGGGCTAGTGGAAGTTCTTTTTGTAAGGTAAATTGAGCTTTTTACCAGACATAGATTAACTACTTAACTGATATAGGAAATCAATTGAATCTCTTTCCTTTATCTCTAAAAATATTGTCCCCCTACTGAATATGCATATAAGGTACTAGCCGGATATGACCTGCGGACCTTAGTTTGAGTATTACTGATCTAGTGGATTGTATTTAGATCAAACATGGCGAATGTTCCCTTAACACTTTTTTATTAAATATATTTTGCCACGATAATGAAAGTAGGGTGTGAAAATGGGTTACCCGATTTTTTATAACGTTTTGTTCTTTAATAGAGATACATTGTTTTTTATTTGCATGGCCTTCCAGTTGTTGGTGGGACATTAAACATTCACTACGGTCTCCACCCTTATGTAAGGAAGATATATGTCAAGTTTTATCAAGATTGGTCAAACGGTTTTGATTTCTATGTGTGACATACATACATACTATACTCCTTACATTCTACTTTATATATTAGATAAAAAAATGTGTTCTACATATATTCATGTTAGTTAAAAGTAGAGAAAAAAAAAGTTATGCTCAACGCTTACCCATAACTAGCTGTATAAATTGTTGTGTCATAATTTATGGCCTCAAAGGTTAATTTTGCATGTTATTACAATAATTCCATTTCTATTTTACAGTTAGCTGAGCTTGAGTTTGATGAGCTCCGCTGTCCCCCATCCCCAATGTTCTCGAACACAGAGGAGAATCAAGCCAAGCTTCAACACTTGTTGCAAGGGTTTGACTCTCTTGAAGAAAAGATTGGCTACACATTTAGAGATAAATCCTATCTGCTTCAGGCGTTTACTCATGCTTCCTACCACTACAACACTATCACCGATTGTTATCAGAGGTAAGTTTCATCTGTCACTCATTTGTCAAATACAGTGTTCACTAGAGACTTCAATTTTTATTTATGTTTGAAAAATAATTTTTTTTTGTCTTTTTTTTTTTTAAATAGATGACAATTCTAAAGAATATCAACATACCTTCTTGTCTGTGAGAAATACTTAGTGAGCTTAGTGACACTGATACTTACTTTGAAAGTTAATCAAAACTATATTAGTGGTTGATTGAGGCATGGTGAAAATTTTGTGGTTAATGTTTTTCCTTTGCCAGGCTCTAACAACTGATGGTTCAGCAGGAGTCTGCTGCATGTATTACTGATCTTTTCAAATCTTAAGCTTCACTTCACATCATAATTCAAGATCCAAAAGCAGACACCAATTAGATAAATACTGTAATAGAAGAAAGTCACTTTTTGAGACCTTTGCTTGCAAAGAATACTTTGTAATGGATCTGCCCAACCATAGCAAACACTGCAATTAACTAATTAACCTAATGAGATTCTCTTAGCACATCAAATTCAACATCTCTCAAGATTTATGTCTCAAAAATTAAATGTAAACTAATCAAGCTAAACAAGTGAAATGAATCGGCTAATCAATCATTTTCTTGCCTTCTTTTTTTACAGAGTTGAATTTCTTGGGGATGCCATTCTTGATTATGTCATAACAAGACATTTGTATGAGGACTCTCAGAAATATTCTCCTGGTATTCTGACTGATTTAAGATCTGCTTTGGTCAATAACAACATCTTTGCTGCCTTGGCTGTCAAATGGGGCTTCCATAAATACTTTAAGGCCATCTCACCCTCGTTGTTCCAAGTAATAGACAAGTTTGTCAAATGCCAGAAAGAAAAAAAAGATGATGATATAGATATAGACGAAGAGGTACACTATTTTCTTTATAGATTTATATTGTTTAACATTTTTACTCAAATATTTGTGTGGCATTGTTTGAGAATACACATTGTAAAAGCTCACTTATAAAAATAAACAATCTTAAATCTAAACAAACATCATAACTGGACTAAAAACCATTTTTATTTGAAATCAACACAGAAACAAGGATTTTAAAGTCTTTCAGAAAATGATTATTGTACCAGGTATTCATTATTCATGTGACTTGTTTAGTCAGGCAAAGTCATAGTTTATTTACTGCTCCCATATATCATGTTTTTATTAAAGATACTTATTATTATTATCCCTTTTTTTTTTTGGTCAGTTCAGAGAATTGTCCTTAGAAGATTGTGAGCAGGAAGAAGGGGCTGATGAAGAAGATGAGGATGAGGAAGTTGAAATGGAAATTCCCAAAGCTCTGGGAGATATTTTTGAATCTGTTGCTGGTGCAATCTATTTGGATAGTGGCATGTCTCTGGATACTGTTTGGCGAGTCTACTACAGAATGATGAAGCCCCACATAGGTAAGATAATTGGCTTGATTTTGTAAGTGTTAAGGTTGTTAAGAAAAAAAATTTAATACCAAAAAATCATTCTCTGGTGATATAGCACTGGATAAAAAGGGAATCTTGATAAATATATTGTAACAGTATTTATGACAGATATATAGGTGTTTGTATAATGTTTGACCTTAGTGACCTGTAGGGAGGACCTTTCATGACATGCTGGTTTGCTAGAGCATATGGTTATTTATACTTTAATGTGTTAGGAACATGTAGACCTACTAGCTATATAAAGGATTGTAGTTCATTGATAAAGTTAGTTGTTCTTAGTTTCTTAATAAGGAGTTTCTTTCATTGTGTGACGAATGGGTGAACGAAAGAAAACATGACATTATTGCTACATTATCCTGTATACAAAACATTAGAAATTGTTAAAGTTTATTCTTACTTTTGGTGTCTATTTCTATACAATTTAAACCAATGTTCATGCATTTATAGTTGAATAATCATTTTAAAAGTTTTAAAATCTTGTATTCACACCTTCACTTATCCCATTGTCTGTTGAACCATTGGGGTTTGTCGTCTTTCCCCATTCCTGTCATTTGCCTTGGATGGAACCTCTTTCAATGCCAGGCCTGTCCATTCTTTTACATTTTCATCCCATCGCTATCTTTGTGTGCCTCTTCCTCTTTTACTGTGCCCTGAAGGGAGTTCTTTGCGAGCCCCAAAGACCTTGTAACATGGCCAAAGAGTTTTAGTTTCAGTTTTTTTTTCCGTAGTTAGCAGGTCATCGTGGGATCCAATCGCTGTAGTAACCCTGTCTTTAAATAAGCAAGATTGAATAAGATTGAACTAAACAGTAATAGATCTTTGAGTTCATAGGATATGAGAAATGTGCATCTTCGATCTTGGAAGAGCAACTATTTTGTTTTAGGTCTTTAAATGTGATACCTAGGATACTTTTGTAGCATCTCAGTTCCATTGCTAGGATCCTTCTCTCTAGCTCTGCACTCAGTGTCCAAGACTCGCAAGCATATAAGAATGTAGCCATGAACAGGGAGCACATCAGTCTGATTTTGATTTCAAGGGCTATACCTTTGTCTTTCCATATTGTTGTATTGAAGTATAGCAAGTGCTGCAAATGGACTGTGCAATTCGGGCCAATAGTTCAAGTTTGGTTCCCTCATCCAAGACGATAGCTCTGAGGTATTTAAAACTACTGACACTTGTCAGCTTTTCACCTCCGATGCTGATGGCCATTATAATTTATTTGCATACCATATGCTGTGGAAATCTTGTCTATGCATTTCACCTGGTCAAATAGTTCTTTTTTTGTCCTGTTAGGCCATCTATGTCATCTGCAAAGTGCAAGTTAGTAATTTTTCTTCCTCCAATGCTTGCAGTGCCTTCATAGCCCTCAAGAGCATCTTCCATTAGGATATATCATTTCAAGAGTTGGTGAAAGTAGGCAGCCTTTTGTTACTCCAAATGTGGTTTTAATGCAGTTCCGAATGTTATTGTTGAAGTACACATCACTAGTGGCCTCCTTGTAGAGGTTCTGGATTATTTTGTTAAAGCTTTTATTTATGTTGTACTTTTCCATTGCCGCCCAGAGTGCCCCATGCCATACTCTGTTGAAAGCATTCTTGAAATCAATTAAGACATTATTACTTTTGTTTTTCAGATAAATACCTAAAAAGTATTCCTAAATCACCAGTCAGAGAACTTTTGGAAACTGAACCAGAAACAGCTAAATTTGAGTAAGTAATTGTTATATTAGAAATGAATGTAATGATAGGCTAGATTAATGGTAGGCTAGAAAGTTCAAAATCTCCTTTCTTTGTTAGAGTTGAAAAACTTTTATTTTTTAGATTTTGATCTCATGATTACAAATGTAGGTAACTCTTTGTCTCTCTTGTTGCAGACGTCCAGAAAGAACAATGAATGGTAAAGTCAGAGTGACAGTTAATGTTGTGGGCAAGGGTGTCTTCAGTGGAGTGGGCAGGAACTACAGAATCGCTAAAAGTGCTGCTGCCAAGAAGGCTCTACGATCCATTCGCACAATGGCTCAAAATTTGTTGGGCTAATCATCTGAATTCGGCTGTATTTTATTTATTGATTGGACTGAAGCATTTTTTTACAAAATATTTTTGCTATATATACATATTTGTGTTTACATGTTAAGTGTCAGCTGATAGTTTGATGTTGTTTAGTGTGAACGTGATCAATGGTGAGCAAAGCCTTATACATCAAGCATTCAATTAGCGATATGCAACACTCAGTTTTTATCAAGTGCTAATACAATCTGTTTGAGATTAATTCACAAAAAATGTTCAGTGAAGAGTGAGTGGTTTATTGACCTGATAGCTAGTTGATCAAGCCTCTTTATCTCAATGCAATAACTGGCCTTAAACATGAAACACTGCTCAGTGAGTGGTCTGCAAATATATAGAAATATACTCTTTGTGTAAGTTTTTTTTTTTTTTTTTCTTTTAACTCTTTCACTGCTAAGCAATGCATTAATTTTTGTAAGCACCATAATGCATAACCATTTGCTCAGAAAAATAGTTAATGTACTGTTCTAGTTTTTTAAATTTTAGAAGTTCTTTTTTAAAAAATATCTTTTTTTTAATTTACACCGCTTTTCTATAGAAAAAAAACTTGGTTGTTTTTGTGTTTCTGCTAGCCAGATTTCTTTGTAGTGAAAGAGTCTGTATGCATATTGTGCATTTTTTTATTTATTTATTGAAAAGTGCCATTTTTGTCCAATAATCAAAGTATGTGGATGAAGCATTTATTTTCTTTATACAAAGAAAAACTTTCAAGCTTCTAACAGGTAACATTTATAAATCAATTGCAGAAAAAGTCATTTTTTTCTTTTAACTGCAATGAAAGTAAATCCACTTAAAATTACCTTAATATTCAAAGTTAAAAATACCTGGTCAAAGCATTTATATTACATTATTTAGAATTGTTTCAAATTTATATTTACAGTTTGATAGAAATTTTTATTATCTCTTTTCTTTTCCAATTGTAAACACTTGTTAGTGTCAGTTATATTTATGTAAAGAACAAACAATTACTTAGTAAAGCGTGATTTAGTAAAACATTATTTAAGAGAAAAAACTATTAAAGAGATTTGCAATATTTTGTTGTTTTAATTGATCATGTGTTTGTTGTGTACTTTTAACTATGGTAAACAAAATGTTGACACATGTACTGTTAATGATAGTAAACTAAAGGCTAACACTGTACTGTTAACGATGGGAAACCAAACATTGAAACTTTTAATGAAGGTAAACTACAACCTTGTATTGTTTATTAGAGAAACTAAATATTGATAATAATGCTCTGCTTGTAATAACAGATGTCTCTTAGGCTGCTTGCAGCACACAGGGCTACATCCTGGCAGAACCTGCAACGCTACTGATCCCAAACTGTTTCAGGTATTTGAGGTTCCTTAGGAAGGGGGAACTTTTGTTGGGTGCAATCGGTCTAACCATAGTTAATGCCCAGGCTTTCATTTCGTTACATTGTTCCAGGAGATGAACTATTGTGGTTCTACAATCTAAGGCCAACAAACATCAAAGTTTATAATAGAATATAGGGAGGCTGTCTAGTAGTATGCACGTAATGTCGTTGTCCTGCGTTGGAACCATGCCTTGCTTGTCCTGCGGGAGGTTTAGGTTAGAACATTACAATGTTCTCAGAGAAAATGAAAAAGTCTAATCCTTATTTATTTTTAGTTGTCCTACTATTGACAAGAGTGTTGCTGAACTATGGTGAGAGATTTGAAGCGATTTCAGATTAGTGAGGCTTGGGTAGCAAAGGGCTTGGCTTGTGAATCTAGAGATGAAGATAGGATTTAAAGTTTGGGATCTTGAGGACATCCTTGAGTCAGATCTAATTAGGGTACCTGACTTAAGGTGGTTGGGGGGGGGGTTGTGTTGGCCACATTACACCCAAGTTAAAGTGTGCCATATGAAACTGTGGGATGAAAAATTCTGACATCGTTAGCTAAAAAGTAGAGGTTCATAAAATGGGAATTTTCTAACTATTCTATACACACAGAGCAGACTCATTCACGTGGTACAAATGAGCAGTGTAGTCATGATTAATATTTTTCAAATGAGTTTGATGCTAGATATGTACGGTTGAGGTAGCAGTGTGAGGCTGAATGGCATAAACCCCTTGACTGCTTATCAAAGGGGATCAAGTTTGAATCCAGACTCTAGCTGAGTTGTGTTGGCTGAGGCAGCATGGAAACCTCCCAGATACCCCCCCCCCCCCCCCCCCCACGTGTCCCCTGATTGGACCAGAGCGCACTTGCAAGCAACGAGAGTCTGTATAGCATGAAAGTAGCGACTTATTAAATTCAATTAAAACAAGCAAACAAATCGCTAAAATCAGGAACATATGACTTAATATACTAATTAAAAAAGCATCGCATATCACTCAAACACAGCTACCATCTCTAGAAGAGCTTTTTCATGAACGATGCCTTTACAAAACACGATTTTTAAAGATAACCTGCACCCATTTAGCCACTGTTACATAAGATCTGAACGAAGTGGTCGTTTCCTTTCCATTATGACTAAAACAGAAAGATTTTAAAAACTCCTTCATCCCACTTTCGGTCAGTGTTAAGCTTTCCCATTATTGTTTTAAATATTCTTAGATAGTGTTTTCTATTATTGTGCCAGTTAATCTACAACAAAAAACTAAGGTAACTGATATTTGTTGATCTTAACCATGTCATTAACTAGCAGTTTCTATTTTGTGAGAAAAAAAAAAAAATAACCCTAACCCAAGTATGCCCTAGATATAATCTAGATCTATGGCATTAGGATTTTTTTTTCTGAGTAGTTTCCCTTTGGAAATCTGTAACATAGACACTGATTTGGTGTTGACAGCAGGGGAGACTTAGTTGACCATATCCCATATCGTCTATTGAAAGTTGAAAACAAAAATGTTATTATGCAGGATGCACATGCGTTTGTTATTAAAAAATAAAAATGTATTAACGTCATCAGTAACTTTTTATCATTCTAAATTAGGAGTATATGGTTACAATCCACGATGTCGAACCAAAGGCCTTTTGGATTCGCAGTCAAAGGATAACCTTTTACACCTTTGTAGGTGACTAGATCTAGAATTAGATCTAATTTTAAATATATAGATCTATATACATAATATTTATAGGGTCTAGATGAGCGGATCTAGATCTAGTATAGATTTACATTATTACTGTGACTATGCATTTATTACATTTTTTTTAGATTCTAATATAGGCCTACTATTCATATTGTAAAATTAAACCATCTAAAAGAATCTCTCTGTCTCTCTCTCTATATATATATATAGAGAGAGTTTAGGGTCTGCGGTGTCTCTCTCTCTATATATATATAAAGAGAGAGACACCGCAGACCCTAAACTGTATCTGCTGTTAGCCATTCCTTTGGACCCAAAGCTGCATAGCTGCAGGAAGAACTGCTGTGTAGGTTACTGGCCATAGCTAGGCTAATACCTAGACTCTCATCTTGTCCTTTCATGCTCTGGCAATGATTCAAATGATAGAAATGGAAAAATTGTTTGAGTGCTAGGCTGGGACAGAGTCTGCCAGCACATGAGGTTTCTGACCGAGCCTGGTGAAGACTGTCCAGGCTTGGGCCTGAACAAACTATTATAGAATAGTGCAGGACATACCTCTGTACCTATACACACTATGGTTAATATTTTGCATAGTTCAGGCCAAACTTGGACTCACTGTGTCACAGCTGTGGGGTGGAAGAGGGAACCATGTGTGCTACTCATTTTGACGGCTCCAGAGTTGCTAAATTCTGTCTCTACATCTTTTGATGGTATAGTCTGTGTAGTACACAAACCAGAAGCGTTTATGTTTACTGTCTCTTTTGAAAGAGACAATTCGAGCCTCATTTGCCCTCACACAAATGGAGCTTGATGATGGTGTTGATCTCATCTTCCATGAGATGTACCATAGAGATCTTATACTACTTTATAAAATTACCATAGTAATCTTTTTCTGCTATTAAAAAAGTGATCTTATACAGCTATAATAAAAGTTCCTTAGTGATCTTATACTGCTATAAAAAAAAACTAAAACAAGTTAAAAAAAAATATTCACTTTTACTTTCATGTGTTAGATTGCTTAGATCAACAGCAATGTCTCAAATAAAAGATCAACTGAAAACTAAATTAAATGATAATATTAATACTAGTACTTAAACTATATATATTTGTGCTTATACTTTAGATTCCAATGCATCCAATAAAAACGAAAGATTGTAATTTGAAGATTCAAAACCTCAAGATAATTACTATCTTATTATACATTACTATTAAAAGCTTTCAGAAATGCATAATGATGTATTTTAGACCTGTTCATGAATTTAGCTTTAAAGTATGTTATGTCATTGTTTGTCAGACACCTCTGAAGAGTTGAAGAATAGACTCAAATATGCAAACATTGTTCAGCTGATTGACTCTTACAGAAATTATGGCCACTTGAAAGCTAAACTTGACCCTTTGAAGCTCAAGGAAGAAAAGTAATACTTACTGATTTGAATTGTTACTAACTTTAAGCCCTTTAAAATTTGAACCTTTCATGAACTAATTTATTAATAGTTTGTTGTTGGTCAGTGATTGAATAACTGGTTTTATTTAATTTTCATCCAGATGTTTACCAGAGCTTGATTTAAGACTTTATGGCATTGATGGCACAGACAAAACTGTCATACCAACATTGGGGTTACTGCATGGAAACAGTACACAGATAGCTATATCAGAGCTGGTTCAAACGCTAGAGAGATTATATTGTAGTTCTATTGCCGTTGAATTTCACCATCTTCAGGTAAGTCAGTGTTATTATTGTCTCCCTTTGTTGTAGCTATTCTGCAGCAACACCAGAATTTTTTTCTCCAGTCTGTAAATCTGAACCTCAGTGGAATAAATCATATGTTGTATGAATGGATTTGGCAACTGTATTCATTGTACTAAACTTGGAGTCATGCAACACTTACACAAGTATAAAAGTACTTAGGTACATGAAAATGAAATTTAAAAAAGGGGGTATTTAAAGGGATTTTTGGTGTTTGCTTTAAAAATTTTAGCAGAAAGAAGATGAAAATAGTGGTTAATACTATTTGAGATTGTCATCCCCTATCATTGCCTTTTCTCTCTGTCTCTATCTCCAGCTGCCTTTTCCTTTTTAAATCTTTGTTGAATGTGTTCTTATCTTATAAAATACAGATGTTACTTCAAAAAAAAAGATGATTACATCCTACTCGTGTTCCTGGGTCAATCTAGTCATGCATGTTAACCAGTGACTTAAATTCTGTTTTCAAATTTGTTGTACATATTGTGTTTTGGTCTAATAATTTCTGAGGCAATGATTAATAAATATTTTAATGTCTGTAATGTAGGCCTTAAGGGTTTTGTACATTTGCATTTAATCAACTTTCTACCATGTTTAAGGTTTAAATTTATTAAAATGGTTAGCAATAGCTCTTGTTCTTAGGTATTGTGTACATTCCCAAAGTCTTAGAAAATTTTGACAATATTTACATTATTTTATGGTTATAGACACTTGAGGAAAGAGAATGGTTTGCAGACAAATTTGAAACAAGGTATGAAATAGAAGTCTCAGATACTCGGAAAGTGGAACTAGCAAAGTTAATGCTGAGGTGTGAGGTCAGAGGTCAAACATCTTTTAATTAGAAATACTTTTTTTTATCATTGGTATTTAATATGTCATTTTAATAAATATGTTTTGTGTGCTGTAACTAATTGTTTAGCACTAAATCAAAGCTTTGAACCTAAAAGTTTTATAATTTTATTGTAATGACTAAAAGAATATTTTTGTAAATTGAAATTCATTTTTCTTAAATGAAATTGTTAAATATTTAACATTATTAACAAGTGTAATGGAATTGGTAGTATTTTGCTCAAAAATAAAAAGGTTCCATGTCGACAGCTCATCTTATTTCCTTAAAGATAAAGTATGAATGGATCTACTTTATAAATAGCTCTAAAAAAAAGATTTCAAGTTGACAACTCTTCTCCTTTCCTAAAAGATAAATTTGAATGGATCTACTTAGAACATAACTACTTTATAAATAGCTCTAAAAAGGTTTTTTTGGGCTGCCTACAAAATTTTCCACAACTAAATGACTAGAAATGATTCAAGTTTTTGTTTCTATTACAGGCTTTTGATCATTTTGTGGGAACCAAATTTTCCAATGTGAAACGCTATGGGGGTGAGGGAGGGGAGAGCATGATGGTTTGCTTTGAGGAACTATTTCACAAGTGTGCTCTAAGTAAGTATGCTTGTTAACCCTTCATTTCATTTGTTAACCCTTCACTTCCTAACATCCCACTCAGTGATTTACAACTATGTTTGAATTTCTTTGCTTTAGTTTAATTATTCTGACCTCCAACTTCACACACTAGTGTAACTTCTAAGATGTTATGTGTAACTAATGAGCTGGTGTAACCATATTCTATGTAAGTAATGAGCCAGTGTTATCATATTCTATGTAAGTAATGAGCCAGTGTTATCATATTCTATGTAAGTAATGAGCCAGTGTTACCATATTCTAAATAAGTAATGAGCCAGTGTTACCATATTCTAAATAAGTAATGAGCCAGTGTTACCATATTCTATGTAAGTAATGAGCCAGTGTTACCATATTCTATGTAAGTAATGAGCCGGTGTTACCATATTCTATGTAAGTAATGAGCCAGTGTTACCATATTCTACAAAACTCAATTGTTTTTTTTATTAGTAATCTTGAGGACATTGATTATCATATACATCACTTCACATCTTAGGAGGTGCAGTGGCTGAGCGGTAAAGCACTTGGCTTCCAAACTGGGGTCCCAGGCTCAAATCCTAGTAAAGACTGTGATTTTTTTAAATTTCAGGATGATCTTTGGGTGCCTCTAAGTCCACCCAGCTCTAATGGATACCTAACATTAGTTGGGTAAAAGTTAAGGCGGTTGGTTGTTGTGCTGGCCGCATGACACCCTTGTTAACATTAGGCCACAGAAACTGATGACCTTTACATCATATTCCCTATAGACCACAAGGTCTGAAAGGGGAACTTTACTTCTTTTTACTTCACATCTTAATGATTCCATTTGTCCTGTTAGTAAGTTTTTATGTGTGTTTGAAGTTTGGGATAAAAAGTAAAGTGATTTTCAATTTCAACTTTCTTGTTCTTTATGTCTTCAAGCATGCCCCCTGCCAGTATTTATCAAACCTACCCCTCCTATCCAGGCCCGCCTTAGAATTACTGCTCAGAGCTGTTTGCCCCTCAATGTAATATTATTCTTAATGTCTAATAATCAAGTTGCTTGTTTGCGTAACAGAAAAAGATTTAAGCCAGTTCAAATATTTATTCCAGATGATGTAAAAGATGTTGTTATTTGCATGCCACACAGAGGTCGTCTCAACTTTATGACTTGTTTACTCAACTTTCCACCTGTCATCGTCTTCAGAAAAGTATGTATCCTATTTTACTATTAGGTCTTGAAGTTTGAAATGCAAACAGAACAAAGTTAATCCTCACTTTTCTTCACTAGATGAAAGGCCTCTCAGAGATACCTGTTGGCGCTAAGAGTGTTGGTGATGTTCTTTCCCATCTCTGTAAGTAGGAATATTTACACATTCAATTACATAACTGCTTATCATTTGAGATGTTCATTTCTGTGTCTCTTTTTAAAAATATTTTTCTACTCACAACAGAGTTGAGCTTGACGCCAAGACAATTCTCATTATTTGCTCTTTCAAATAATGCCATTGAATTCATCAGCTAGATGGTTGAAATTATCTATGACTTTTTGTCAAATATCTAGCTTCCAATAGTCAAATACCAATATAATTGTTTTTTTATTATGATGTCAGAAGATTTAGGAGGAGTACAATGCTTGATGTGGCTACCTAGTCCTAGCTGTGATCAACATATTATGCCACATCCAATGCAGACAATACCATTGTCTGCCATTGGTCAATTTAAGTTCTCTTTTCAATTTTTAGGTCTACCTTCAGCACTAGATCTCCTATTGATTACAAATGTGTGTCCCATGGCTTTTATTAGAGATATCCAGCTGCCAAGTGCTCTCCTCTATGGCAGTGAAAGCTGTTGCCTGAGGTGCTCTTTAAGGATTTTTGTGGGGCAACTCTGTTTGGAAATCTTCCTTTCAGCTCACCCAAAAAAGATTGCCTTTGGCATACTTTTGTCCTCCATTTAGGATATGTGTGTATTTATAATGATACTAGTCTAAGAAGATTTAGGATAGGTGTCCTTATAATGATACTTGTCTAAGAAAATTTAAGATAGGTGTCCTTATAATGATACTTGTCTAAGAAAATACATTTTCTCTTATCTAACTTTTTCCTTTCCTATTCAAATCTATTATTCTATATGTAGCCTATATACTTTTTAATATTTTTTTTTTTTTTATAAAAATGTTTCTTAGATACATCTGTGGACTTACCCTATGCAGGAAAGCAAGTCCATGTTTCACTGATTCCTAATCCTTCCCATCTAGAGGTATAGAATTGTAGCTATTTCCACCATTGTTCAATGTAAATGGCCAGCTAGCCATTGTATTGTTCTTTTTATACCTTTTTTAAATTAACAATACTATTTTTAAATATATATTTTTGTACTTACCACATAAAACAGGCTAACAATCCTGTAGCAGTTGGCAAAGCACGCTCTAAACTTCAGATTAGATCATCAGGAGATTATGGTGTGGATTCAGAGTCGCAGCCAAAAAATGATGTTTTATGTTTACAAGTTCACGGGGATGCTAGTTTTGCTGGGCAGGTAACTCTACAATTACTCTAAACAAGAAAAGTAACTTTCAAAAAAAGGTGATTAAAATATTGTAATATGTAAGATTTTATGTTGCATTCTAAGGGCATTGTAGCTGAAACGTTTTGCTTTGCTAATGCCCCACATTTTGGAACTGGAGGCAGTGTACATCTTATAGTCAACAATCAAGTTGGATTCACAACAGAGTCTGAGAGAGGGCGGTAAGGAAAGCAATTATCATTTCTTTTATGAACATCTTTGTATAAAATGTTATTATAATGTATTTTTTTGTTTTCTTTTGTCCATCACTTGAGCATTTATGTGGGAGTGGTTTAGTTGTAGCACAGAAGATATACTAATCTTAAGTGGAGATCATTATATAAGCATTTTTATAGGCTTTGTAATGAATACCACACAATTCAATACACTGGCACCCAACTCTAGATAAAGGTCTGGCAAATACTAGGTAAAAGAATCTTATTAATACCATACACCAGAATAGATGAATTCATTTGGCCTGCTCAAAGCTTGCATGGCATAAATTTGTTAATATTATTCACTGGATATTATATTTCATTAATTTTTTGTTAGTTACTATTTTATTTATAGATCATCTCAGTACTGTAGTGACATTGCTAAAGTGAATGGCTATCCTGTGATTCATGTGAATGGAGATTATCCTGAGGTAGGCTTTAAAAGTTGTATTTTTAATAAATTATTGCATAAATGAACATGTAAATTTAATTACTACTAGACATAATGTCATTTAATTTGTCAATACATCATTCATTTGCTTTACTTCCCAAGTGATAAACTGATAATAAGCTTGTGTATTGATTTGTGATAACCTTGTAACTATCATGCAAACAACAACATATTTATAGAGAGTTGTATCTATACAACTCTTGTTATTTCCTAAAATATTTATTTCAATAACAATTGATAAACTACAACTTGTCTGATTAAAAAGCTAAAAATAGGTTAATCCTTTTTTTTTATTGAAATAAAACTTGTCCTAGTAATTGTGCCTTTGTAAAAACTTTTTTTTAATCTCTGAAATTCAATGTATTCCAACTTTGTAAAAGCATGATAGTATAATATTGTTTGTTGACTGTGATATGATAGAACATTGTTCACTATGCTATTTAATTGTTAATCTTAATCCGCAAAACAAAAAATACTTGTACCTGTTTACCAAACTTACCTATGTATGCTATAAGCATGCTCTAGTTCAATCTCTTTTGTGGATTCATGAGGGAAGGGTATTTAGGAGAAGGTTTCTTAAACCTTTAAGTGCTCAGCCAACACAAATCAGCTTCAGTCAGAATTTGAACTCAAACTATGTTGATAGGCATCCAAGCAGTTTATGTCACTCAACCACACATCCTACATATATTTAGTGAAGAATGAGTTTTTTAAAGCATTGATTTTGAAGGTAAAGACTTTTAAATTGCTGATCAGAGCATTATTCCATAGAGGAAAAGTTCATATGAATACAGTATAATTTTAATCAGATGAAAAATATCAACATTTTCAATTTACAGTCTATTTTGTTTTTCCTAGTAGTATCAAAAGTAATTTTAATTCTCTTTGTTCTATTCAAACCTATTGTACCTATAATTTTTCTTTGCCTTGTTTGTTTATCTTTGAGACTGCCTCTGATTTATCTTTCAGACTGTCTATATCTTAAATCTAGTTTGCCTCTCTTTTTTTTTTAATTTGTCTTGTTCATCTGTAAGGTTCTAATAAATATCTTGCCATTAATTATTAAGAAACAAGTTGACCTAAATTTCTATCATTTTATACCTGTCTCCGAAGTAACTTTTGAAATATTTGGTTTGACTTCTTTTAAATAATATTTCCAAAAAGTTAGTGTCTCACCCATCACCCATCATTTATATCTATTTGCATCTCTGATTCTCAGTCTAAGTAATCAATGAGGCAGGCCATACTGCAGTATCTCCCACCCGTTTATTTGTTATGTCTTTCACATCAAGGCAGGCATGAGGTAAACCTGTGAGTTGCTTGACCAGTGGTGCTTGAATTAATATGTCTGGAGGTCAAAACTCAAGTTGAATTTATGACCATGATCCCCCAACCCACCCTCCCAACTAAAGTCAGGTACCCATTAAAGTTGGGTGGACTCAGGGGCGCCCTAAAAATCCTGAAATTCAAAATTCCAGTTTTTCACTAAGATTTGAACTCAGTACCCCAGGTTCAAAAGCCAAACGCTTAGCCACTCAGCCAGCGCACCGCCCATACTTCTCTTACTCCTCCTTTATTTACAAGAATTGTTCCACTTTGCTATGGCTATTATTTTCCTAGGCCTATTGTTTTATTTTCACCTAATGTTATGTTATCAAATATTAAATAATTGTGATCTAACATAAATATTGTTGTAATTCTAATGCAAGCACTCAACGAAAGGCAGGAGGTAATAATAGCCGAGGTATTTATTTACAGCTAGTATAAACAACCAGGCATGGACTTCAGCCATCAAGTCCCAGAGTGTCTTATCTTAAGTGACAAATCCTTTTCTATCTAAATACCACTATAGACCATCGACACACTTCCTAGTGCCGCCCGAGGTCCTCAATACAGTTCACAGATAACACAAAGGACGGCCAAGACAGCTCAGACTGTAACAACTTACAGATCTATTCAGCTGGATCTACAACAATCCTTCTTCATGTAGAATCAACATGTCTTCTACTACTTGTCTTGAATGGTGCTCTCATGGGCACCATCAGTGTGGCGCGGGAGCGGAGTTACAACAATATCCTAATCATTTGAATAAAATATTCTACTACAGGTTAATTACCTCTTTTTGCTCTTAGGTCTCTACACTGAACAAATTAACTTTTTATAATGTCAACATTGTTGTTCTGCAGGATGTACTGAGAGCAACATCACTCGCTTTTGACTATCGTCAGAAATTTCACAAAGATGTCATCATTGATTATATCTGTTTCCGTAAATGGGGCCACAATGAAATGGATGAGCCATCGTTCACCCAGCCTAGAATGTACCAGGTCATCAATAACAGACAAAGTATTCCTGATCTCTATTCAAAGTCTCTAATTGTAAGTCTTTTCCGCATGTATTTATGTCATCATTTATGTAACAATGGGGGCGTCTTGGTAACAGGCTGCTAAAAAAAAATTTATAAAATTGATTGAAATTTGAAATCGTTTTAACTTTGTACATAATAAAATTGGAGGGGTCAGGAGTACAATGGAAAGTTAATCATTAATTGATCAATCAAGCAGTCAATTGATAATAATTACATTAAAAAAAAATTATATTTGTTCTTTGTATGTAAAATTGTGTCTACTTATTGTTCTATTTTATTGCCTGATCCAGCAAGCAGGTCTTTGTGAAGACAAACAATTACAAGAAAATGTCACTACATGGACTTCTAAATTAAACAACAACTTGGAACAAGTTTCTTCTCATGAAGTCAAGGTTTGTCTACAAGGTGTTCTTGATACAATTGATTTCATAAAATGATTCTAATGAGCCAATAGTTTTAACTTATGTTTTATCTCCTTTCATGACTTAGCAATTTCAACAAGAACTTCATAACTGAAACAAAACTTTATGTCAAGATTTTTTTTTTATTAAGATAAAAAGGTAATTGGTTTAATGTTTTAAAATCTGATAGTTACAATCATAATATAAACTAGATTTTTTTTCTTTTCAGCCTTTTCATCTTCAAGGGCTTTGGTCTGCCTTTGTGCAGGCAGGGGATCAGATTACTACATGGGACACTGGGGTGCCTGCAGATATATTAAAGTATGTAGGTGCCAGATCTGTAACAGTTCCACAGGACCTGGTAAGATTCTAAATGGAATAAAAAAAAATAATTTTATGTAAGTTTAAATTGTTGACATTTACACATGATTTTTTCACCCAAATTATTTTATCTTTTATACAGAAAGTTCACCCTACAATTAAAAAGACTCACATTGAAAGAAGAATTCATAGATTGACAGAGGGAACACATTTAGATTGGGCAACTGGGGAAGCCTTGGCTTTTGGCTCATTGTTACACCAAGGTCAGGGAGTAGTATCTTAACATAAATAAAGAAAGTTTACATTTTCATTCATCTAATTTTAATATTTATAATAAGAAATTTTAAAAAAATTGTAATCATTAACACTTAAGTAAATTTCATGTTTTTTTAAGCTTTTCAAGACTTTTTCTTTAGGTTGCAATCTTAGAATCAGTGGACAAGATGTTGGCAGAGGGACATTCAGTCACAGACACTGCATGATAGTTGACCAGGAGACTGACCACATCTATATTCCTCTAAACAAACTTTCTGAAACACAGACGGGTTTTTTGGAGGCAAGTATTTGATATGTGAACATAGAATTACCACCATGAAATGTGAATGCTGCAATTATAAAGACCTTAACTTTTAATCACATAGACTAGCTTAACAGCAGAAACTGGAATGAAAAACAAAAATTGCAAGATTTTGTTATTACTATAATCAATTACCTCTACTCCACTAAGTGCTGCTTATAAACAAAAGTATTGACAAACTACTTATATAATATTAACAAACAAATGACCAGTCATTGAAAATACAAGTTCTTCCATAATTAAAATGTTGACCTAGTTATTACATATTGTTATTTTTTAACAAGTTTAAACTTACTATAAAAAAACAAACCTTTCAGACCTTGTGATCTATAGGGCAACTGTTGTAAAGGTCATTTGTTTCTGTGGCCGACAGTTGTGTCATGTGGTCAGCTTAATGACCAACATTCTTTACTTTCCCCAACTCATGTTAAGTACCCATAAAAGTGGGTGGGCTCAGTGTGTCCTAGAAATCCCTAAATTCAAAATCCTAGTTTTCACACAGAATTAAACCTGAAACCCCTCAGTTTGGAAGTCAAGCCATTTAGCACTCTGCCACCACACTCACCCAAACATGCTGTACCATATACTTTAAAAATCAGTGTTGTATTTCCAACAGCTACAGTACTTAGTGATAAATTGAACAAAGTGTAAAAACTATGCAATCTCTTGTTGCTGGCAGGTGGCTAACAGTGTCCTTTCAGAAGAAGCAGTCCTTGGCTTTGAATATGGAATGAGTATAGATCATCCTAACACACTGGTCATTTGGGAGGCTCAGTTTGGAGACTTTTTCAATGGAGCCCAGCCAATCATTGATACTTATGTCACATGTGGAGAATGTGAGTAAATATTTGCTTTTTCTAGCCATACATTTCATGTGAATGTTTTATATTCATTGAGCATGCCGGAGGGAATTTCATAGCTGATACTCCCAACGCCTAAGGGGCTTCACTCCTGATTTCTCCTCGAGGTTGTCTCCTGAAGCTTCAGTACCGCAAGTTGGTGCCAAATGTAATGCATCAGCAAGGTCGAGAGAGGGATCGTGACACACGGGCCACCCATGACCCTTTTATCCAAGGCCAAGAAATACGCCCCAGAGAGGAAACTCTGGTGTTGCTGCAAACCAGCTAAACCAGTGACTCATTTGGGCACATCCATTGCCTTTCGAGACAAAAGGAGCCATATATATATATATATATATATATATATATATATATATATATATATATATATATATATATATATATATTGAACATGGAACATTTAGTCTGATCCAGACATGAACACGTATAACTTAGTTTATTTTATAATGATAGTTGCTATGTAAGACTAGTGAACACATGCGAATGTGCTGGATGAAGTCATCTCTTTTTTTTAAAGGAATGTCTCTTTATTTTGAAATAAATTATAACATCAATAGAAGAATTAAATTAGCAGGTCTTATTAGTTCGACCCTCATCTGCATTAATCCACCTTTCTAAAAATAAAAAATTTGAAAGATTGAAAAGTTTTTACTGGGAAGTGAGTTAATTGGATAATGTTAACACTTTGCTTCCCTATCCTTAGATCCACATTAGTTTCAGTGAAACCCATCTTATTCCTGTCTTAAAAATGTATATATGTTAAGTAAGACCACTGATTACAAGTTAATTAAGCATTTCCAACATTGTTTTGCCAATGTCAGAGCATGCAAGCTTTGCTTACAAAATCAGTTGTCTTCTTTAATGGCTCACTCTTTCATTTCTTATCTAAATGTATCAGACTTACAGAATATTAGATACAAGGCTGCACAGATAAATTATTTCCACCAAGCATTTTCAATCTTTTTTTTAACATGGCTATATATTAACCTGTGGTTTCTATTTATGATGACCTGACCTCCACAGATCAATATTTTATCTTTTACACAACCCTAAATTTTGACACTGTCTATAAGAATCTACTGAAGGCTTACTGTGATCTAAATGTACTCAAAACTTGTTTTACCGTTTGTTCAATTTCAGTAAAATGGTTGCTGCAGTCTGGGATCGTCATGCTTCTTCCTCATGGAATGGACGGAGCTGGTCCTGAACATTCTTCTTGTAGGATTGAAAGATTCTTACAGGTAGAACATGGCTGACCTAACTTAATGGAAAAAAACAACTTAACATACACTTATACAGATATTTGCTAAATATCTCACAGTAATTGAAACAGTTTGCTTTAAAAATATTTTGGCTTTACTTAGTTTTTTTAGTATGTTGGGGCACCACACATGACCATCTCTCTCCATTCCTCTGTGTATTTGGCCAAAATTAGAGTCTCTTTTAAGGGTAGGCTTACACTTTCTTTGATAGTGTCATCCCATCATTTTTTGTTTGTTTGCTCCTCTTTCTTTTTTCTGAGACTGTTCCCTGCACACTCAGGTCTTTGCAAGCTTCTTGAATCTTACTATAGTCTTAGCTAGTGTTTTTTGACAATAGTTTGAAGGACTTCATGGGGCCTGATCGATAGTGTGATCCAGTTTTGGATTTCCTCATTTGTGATGTGGCCATTGTAGGTCATACCTAGAATCCCTCTGTAGAAACTTGATTTCATGGTTGGGTTTTATTTTTATTCTAGAAAAATATAGAGCCCTTAATTAATTCCATCATCAGTTTGTTCATTTTAAGTCCAGAAACATTTGCATTTTTCTGCCCTGTAGAAATGTTTATTTTCTTTCTGTCTAGCAATGTGACAGCAAGGAAGATGGAGTGGATGGGGATGATGTAAACATTCAAATTGTGAACCCAACTACACCAGCTCAGTATTTTCATCTGCTGCGTCGACAGGTTAGTAAAGTGGGACTGTATAGATAGTCTACTCTTAGTTGTTTAGTACATAGAAATGACAATTTGGGAGGTGGGCAGTTCATCTATAAATAAAGATGTAAAAACATTGTTATATTATAAAGGGAGATGATCAACAGTTTCATTCTTATTTTGAAAAAAGTCAGTTTAATAGAATAATATTTATCTATCATAAAGGGAGTTAATGTTTGTGTTCATGTACATTGTTGGGAAGTACTCGTGAACATTTAACTTTACAATTGTTGTCTTTTTGGAGGTAAGCTTCAAAGCATACAATAGTTTTAGTATAAATTAGTTGGCTTGGTCTACTTGCATCTTTGAAGAGGATCATTTCTTATCATAGTGATTTTATTTCTGTTACTGTGAACTGAATACATATTGTGACTTAAAAGAAAACTTTGCACTTCTAAATTGTGACATTTGTATAGATGGTGAGAAACTTCCGCAAGCCTCTAATTGTGGCTGCTCCTAAAATGATCTTGCGCTCTCCTGCGGCTGTTTCCTCCTTGGCGGACATGGAGTCAGGGACCCATTTCCATCCCGTGCTAGCTGACCCAGATGTCACACCTGCAAATGTCACTCGTGTGGTCTTCTGCTCAGGCAAACATTATTATTCCCTGGCATCAGAGAGAGAGACAAGAGCTGCCAGACATGTGGCTCTTGTCAGGCTGGAGGTAAGTGAAGTACAAAGATGTTTTAGTTGATGATGTTCTGATCATTGAAAAGTTGGCAGTCCTCTTGCTAAATATCAATGATAGTAGGCCTTGAAATGTGCTAAAAAAAATTTTGTAGCAAGTGTCAGCAACTGGAAGCTAGGTTAAATTTAGCTACAGGCAACACAAGCTATATCTTATGGCCCCACAAGAAATATTTAGCAATATCATATAATATCTGGACATAGAAAAGGGCCCTATATCTCCAATAGCCTTGGGTATTTTCAACTCTAAACAGGGCACTGTCTGGAAAATGAAATTTATAACACAACATTGAGGACTGTTGATTTAGTAACAATTCCATATTGTTTAGCTTTCATTTTTTTTTTAAATGTACAAAAATTGGCATCTTAATGAGTGAATATTTATTTCCTAAGTTATAACGATGTTTCATAATGATGTTAAAATTTGAATAATTGTTTTTGTAGGACTAATTTTGAGTGTCATGAAGTAAGCATATTTCTTTAATGTCTAATTCAAATAAATTTTCTTATGTGATTTTTTTTAATTTTTGGGTTCAATGACTTTTGATTCTTGTAAGTTTTGATACTGAGAATACAAGGATACCTCTGCTGTCTTATTAAGCCTATTCTGTATCTTATCATATTTGAGTTCATGTGTATGTACCATTCTCTTGGTATCTATTGGTATTTGTCCTTGGCTAGTTTGTATAACATTCTAAAAAGTAATTATTATTGCATCACAATAGTCCAATGTGACAACTAGAAAGTAGTTGTTACTCATATAGCTACTTTGTAGGCTATAAACATCAAATAATACAGCTTTTAATAAACAGATAAAATGACTATTAAAACATCTTGACTTCTTATAATATCATCTATTAAACTACTTTTAACTATATAATTCCTGTCTTGCTTTCAAAGGAACAATTCCTGCCCCTATTATAACTACATCGTTACTTATCAAAACAGTCAAATACATTTAACTTAAACTAAATACTCCGACCTAGCATTCCAATTTTTTTTTAGTTTGATGAATTTCTTTCTGTATATCATTAGAGTCTCTGCCCTTTCCCTACCAATGAGCTACAGGAGGTACTTAAAAAATACCCAAAAGCCAAGCAGTTTATCTGGAGTCAGGAGGAACATAGGAATATGGGAGCATGGACATTTGTACAACCCAGATTTCAGAATCTTGTTGGCTGTAATGTAAGTTAAGATAACATTATAGGGAAAAACTTTTTACAGGATTTATTGCTTAAATTTGAAACACAGTAAGTAGATTGACCTTCTTTTTTTGAAGTAACATCTGTATTTTGTTAGAAGAAGATTAGAGATGTAAGTTTCACTCTTGAGTCTAAAGTGAGGAGAATTAAAGAGACTCTGTTGCTTAGGGTTGTGACAACATACCAGTGTAATTAGGTCATCAAGCCTTGCCTAGATAGAATTATTATAGTCCTGTGGCATTGCATTCTGGGTGAAATTCTGACTATAATAATTATAACTTTTATATAGCACTACTTTCACAGTCTGAATCAAAGTTGAACTCTGGTAAGCCTAATCTCCTTTGCTTTCCTGCTGAAGTGCTTGAGATATCAGACACTTGTGAAAGTTTTCATAATTTTTTCATGTTGACCACACAGTCAATTCAAACACATGGGGGAAGACATTTGCAATGGCTAATCTTAAAATTCAACCATGATTTGCTATTTTTAATTTTTTTTATTAAATAGTTCCTAAAATTGATACAGCAGTTTGGTATATTTAACAATAAATAGATTTAAGAAAGAAAACATTTTTACTTTTGGAGAATGGTCTTTAAGGGCTTATGCTAAGGGTAAATTAAGTGTAGTCATGAAAGTGCCATGAAAATATCTAACAATATAATTTACTTGTTGTAATTGACATTTTGATCTGAGTTTGCAGATGAACACAGCTAACATGATAGGTGTACAACTATATTCTGTAATCAATAGGCAGATTATTATAGCCAACATGATAAATGTATTGATATAATTGTGTAACCTACAGATAGATAGTTATATGTCTATTAAAGATGGATGTGCAGAAGCATTTGATGACTAATGATCTTTTACTAAGTTGATATAATTTATAAATATGAAATATTTGATCCATTTAGGTTTACCCTATTTCACTTAATTGGCAATTAACTTGAAATTTATGTGGGGATTTTTTTAGGTAATCTAGATTTTTGTAAAATAACATTTTGAAAATGCTAAAAGTAAATTGTTCAAATGTTTTTTTTTAAATTAAAATCTGAGAAAAAATAAATTCCAAAACTTTTAATATAATAAAATGTTTGTTTCTTAGTAATAAAAGTAATCAGGTAAAGTTCCCCTTTCAGACTTTTGTGATCTATAGGGCAGATGTTGTAAGCGTCATCCATTTCTTTGGTTGTCCAGTGGCCAACCACCTTTATCCATTAGAGTTGAGCATATTAAAAATCCTGAAGCTCAGAATTGCAACCTTCACCGAGATTCAAATCCGGGACTCCTCGACTAGAAGCCAAGCACTTTACCACTCTGCTCCTTTCGTAGTAATGCTTGTAATAATTTGAACATCTTTTCTGTTTAAAAATGTTTGTTGACTTTTCACGATTGGGAGGTCAATTAACAACGGTAGAAAATACAACTTATTTTATTAGCTTCATTCTACACAGTATAATCTTATTCTGTGCAGCAGCTAACATTATACTTGGCAGCCATTACAAAGAATATGCTACAATAACATGAGCAAAGTAATAATTTCAAGTAATCTTTAGAAAAGTCTACAGCTTTAGTGGTTGACATTTCTCTTACAGTTGAAGTATGCAGGAAGAAAAGTCCTGGGCATCCCAGCTGTGGGTATTGTTGAACTACACAAGGCTGAAGTAGCTGATGTCTTGAATCAGACTTTTGTTTGATTCATTCTAGTCTGGTCAATGGTTGAGTTTTACGTTTCGGAAATGTTTTCTGTCAGAATTTGCTGTAGCCAAGAGTATACACTGTATTTCTATGCATACTTTGTATTTACTTACAATTTTACACAATTCATTTACATGTTTCAATGTTTCATTGAAATGTATCAAATAATTTACTTTTTTTCTTGCATTTACATTAATGTTATTTGTATAGTTATATTACTAGAACCTAATGAACATAAGTATAGAGACTGAAACTATTTTGTTATACAAACAGAATTTTGATTTACATAAGAATCTCAATCACAAAATGTCAATGAGATGCTTTATGCTTGTTACATACACAACTTATGTATAGATAACAGCTAAAGGAACAATTCTATTATTTATTCTAGTGCAATTATCTTCTAAACATTGATCCATGAATGGTACAGACCTTGACAAAGTTTTCTTTATGGAAGCACAATATTGAACATTTTCATGATAACATTTTGAACAGAATAATCTGCTCTTTCTTTACATTTTGAAGATACAATCTACATTCTTTAAGCAATAAAATACGGCAACAAAGAACAAGTAGAGAAATGTGGAACCATATAAAGAACCCTATGGAAAAAGAAAATAGGATAGTAAGATTGAGAGAGTTTCTGAAATAAATTTAAAAAAAAAATCAATGTGAAGGATGCTTAATTGAGTATTTAGTGTAGCCACCAGATCTAGAGTAGCAGTTGATCTTTGTATTCAAGTCATTTGTCCACTTATTTTCATATGTTCTTAGTTGTTCCACTGTCATAAAGTGAACCTCGAATACTTCTTCCATATTGGTAGAATATATTTTTGTTCTACAGAAGGGTTAATAAGACAAAATAATCTTTTAAAACAAATCTAAACATACTATGTTCTGTATGTCAGAAGCACCAAAATAGTTAGCTATTAATAGTAACCAGCCATAGAAGCAAATCTTCTCTAGTAAAACTTGGTGTTCTTTGAGTAGTTAATAATATATTTAGTTTTATTTATAATTTGTGGGATAGCTTACCACAATAAAATGCTGAAATGAGAACAAGTTTATTAGAATTTTGTTTTTAAAGTGTTCCATTCTGAAGTTTAGCTCAAACTATAACAAGAGATTTTTCATTTTGTTTGTTCTAATTTTTTGGCTGGGATATATAGACTTAATAAATTCTCACATTTATGTAAGGGTTGTACAAACTTATTTAAGACTTTCAAAAATCTATTTTCAACTTATAGATAATTGAATAACCCCCATAACAAGACCTAAATTTAATCTTTCTTAAATATTAATGGACCATAATCACAAATAACATAAGGAGCCAGACATTTTTGTCACATCATTTTGAACCCAGCATTTACCTAGCTTTAATTTTTTAAAGCATGACTTTATTTGTATTGATCATCTTAGATTTGGTCAAGTGTATATGTTTCACTGACATGCTTATTTAATGTTTACTCATATATGACAGTAAAAGCAATATTTAGTTTATTTTTATTTGAGACATCCAGTATTTACTGTGTATAAGATGCACCCAGTGATCAAAGAGATTTATTTATTCTCTGTGTTTAGATTACTTTTAAAGTAGTATGATAGAAAATTCTCTTCTTCTTGGTTTCTAAGAGGGGTACATGAATAGCCTTTTGTATGTGCAATGCAAAGTGGCCTCAAGAGCATTTAAAGCTTCCCACTTAAATTAATCTATTCAGGCCAATATATTTCATACATTTTCGAGTCCTCTTGTTGTGTATATTATAATCATATCTGTTGATTTTCTAGTCATGTATTTTTTTCCCAGTTCAAAGATAAAGTTTTTTGTAACTGTTATGTTGTTATTCTAAAGTGTTCAATTCTTCAGCTCTAAGTGCCAGTTTTTTTTTAATTCACATTTTTTGTTTGTTTAATATGGATATTCCAAATAGGTTAAGTAATTAAAATGTTTACTGATAGATGCATTTAATGTATCTCTGCATGTGGATCAGATTGGACCAAATCCAATTGTACTTTCATTGAAATGTTGCTATTAAACTGTGTTGAATATTGATCTGTTCTGTAAGTGTACAGTGTTGTGTTATTGGCTGGAACAAGAAAATGCAATGTCCCTTTGTTAAATGTCATTTTGTTATTCATTACAGTTTGAAAAGATATTAAGAAACATGCAGCTGTAATAAAAACAGATTTTACATTCATTACTTTTGAGTTGACTTATTGATTGTTTTCCTTTTTTTTTAAAATCATTATTTAAACTTTCTAATAAACCAAAAACCTTAAAAATGCATTTATTATAATTTTCTTTAATTTATTGTAAATAATTAAAATATCACAGAGTAGAAAAAACAAACAAAATTGAAATGATTGAATTTAGCAGTTCTCACTTTTATCTCTAAGTACAAGTTAGCAGACCTTTCATTTATCATCCTCTCCACCACCTTTTCATTCATTGTAATACAAAAACATTTTTAATTCTTTTTTTTTTTCGTAGGGTAGCCTATTATTTCACTTACTCCAAATATTATGTACTCAAAGCTAAGAAAAACTGCTCTTAAGGATATCTTCTATAATTTTTTTAGTTTTTCTGTATACAAGTGAACCATGTGATTGGCATACTGAACAATCGCCTAAATTTTTCTTTAGTAATAGCTGTTAACATACTTAACATTCCAACTTTTTACTTGAAAAATTCAAAACTATAAGACATTGAACCTGAATTGTTTCATTTCTTTGAGGTAACAATCTTAGTAACAACTCATTCAAAATGTGAAGTAAAAGTAAAAGGTAGACTAATAGTGAGTTTTAATAAATACATTAACATGCACATTTATACATCTATGTTTACAGAGGCCATCAAGTCAAACTCACAATATCTGAACAGTATATGACATAAATAGTTACAACCATATTTAGGTCCTGAACAATACAACACATTAGTTTTACTGTGAATTAACAATCAAGTTCAATGAAGAATTCATTTAAAATATGCATTAAAGAACAAAATAAAAACAAAATAATTAGATAATATAATACATGCAAAGTGATTTGTATAACTTATAATACCGTGTCAAGATTTTAACTTAAAAAAAAAGTATTTTGTGCAAAGAATATAAACACAGTGAGTTAATCAAATTGTAATTTTAAAAAATAAAATTTTCTAATCTATTAAAGTTTAAACGAGGTTTGCTTAGAAACTTAATTTTGTACTTCTTATTAATATTTCTTTAATAATTTTTTATAACTAAAATTAATGGTAAATAAATGTAGTTTTGATTTTTTATTAAACATTTTGATAATGGAAACATATTGTTCTCATTGAAGAAACAGCTAAATATGGAACTATTAAAATATTGAAAAAATGAGGTATTAATGTTATGCATTAATTTCATTCACAACCAAAAGGACATGTTATGTACATCAATGGAGATATACAAATAGAAACCAGATTTTTTACATTTGAATAACATCAATTTAAAATAAAAACTGCCTTTGGAAATAGTAAATAGTATCTTAGTTGAAAACATTTTGTTTGCTGTAGATAACATTGTATACAATTGATTCACTAGAACATTGAATGCCCTGTAAAGGGAAATAAAGTTGTTCATATAGTTTTGTTTTATAATTTTTTTTTAAGGCAGATAATTTAAATAGTGTAAACTCAATGTAATTAAAAAAATGTCTATTCTACATCATAAAAATCTGATAGCATTTTGGCTAAAATGACTTCCCTCATCTGTGGTGAAGATAAATGTCTGTGAAGCATTCGAACTGTTGCTCCAGCACTATCACCCCACACTTTCATGACTAATGCCATGGCGTTCGGAGCTCTCATAGCTAGCCAGTGTTGTACAAGGTCTTCTGGTAGTCCAACTCGAGCTGCCATTAAACGCCAATCATTACCTGAAAAATATAGTAAGAAATAAAAACGTTTGATGGCTTATCAGTGCAGTTTGGACACTATAAAGTGTTTTTAATTTTATAATGAGAGAAATTTTAGAATGTGAGGTTAATTTAATTTTAATAATAGAATATGTAAACATTTTGTTCTAATGAGATAGTTGCTTAAGATTGCCCAGTAGTATTATGCTATTCTATGACATTTAACCCCTTGAGAAATGATCTTTTCCCTTACAAGTTCTCTTGTGGCTAAAAAGGCCAATCCTTTATACTCATTCACAGTCATAGGGTAGGCATTTGTAATTATCAAACACTGCAGCCTTTTTTCCTACTTTTGGTGCATTCATCATCTGCAATTCAGGACCCCTCCTTTAGCTTTCCCTCCATTAAGGACTATTCATGGTGCCAGCACATCTGCACTGCTATTAGCAGTAGATGCCTTGGCTGGATTGGACATGTAAGCCAAATGCCATAAGGTCAACTTCCACAAGTTGTGCTGTATAGTGATCTAACAGAGGTCATTAGAACTGCTGGTCATCCACTTAAGCAATACTCTGATGTAAGTTGACATGAAGCTTTTCAATATCAGCACCAACAGTTAGAAGACAAAAAAAAAGATGGGGTCCTGTTTTATTTATAGTATACACAATTAAAGACGTATGAAATATATATTGTGAGTGTCAATAAAAGGGATTTAAAAACTGTCACATTTATCCCCCTCAGCTTTTCACTGCTTTCTACTTTAAATAAGTTTATTAGTTTCTTGTTTGTGACACATCAGTGCTAAAGTAAGAGATCTACATACAAACTTTATTAATTTACTAGCAAACCTTTGACAAAAAATATTACACTTTATTTTTAACTAAAGTTTAATGTATTACTTAGCATGAATGCAAGTGGGTCTGCTTAAAAAACCCTAACTTTTTACAAAATTTCTACTTTATGTGATAGTTTGAAAGTAACTAGAAGTTTTGAAAAAGTATTTATTCAGCAATTTTTTAGTATTTCTTTTAGTGGTGGTCTAATTAAGGACTAGAGACATTTAAAAACAAAAACAATGACTATTAAGATGTGTGGCTGAGTAGTTTGAGCTCAAAACTTGATGCCGACCAGGAATTTTTTTCCTTGAGATTTGATTTGAAATGAGTTGTGTTTTCTGAGCACCAAACCAGATACCCCGCAAATTTCCACACAACAGAATCAACCAGAGCACACTGAGCATTCTATAGCATAAAAAACATATTAAATTGCAATATACAAAAAAAAAGGCTATTACCATTCCCTTTGCGTTTGCTAAGGTTTCTAATAATAATGCTTCTGAGACCTTCATGCAAGTCAAAAATGTGAGTCTCTCCAGGCAATTTTTTTTCAGGCTAAAAAAACAACATATCATGATTCAAATAAAGTCTTTTTAAACAATTGAGCAAAATTAAAATTATTGTAGCTTTATTTGTAATAAAAGCTTACAGAGAAATCAATCAAAACATTAACCAATTAGTTAATCATTTAGTCATAATTAATTTTGTTGGAAAATGTACTAAGCTAACAGGAGATAAGTTCCCCTTCAGACCTTGAGATCTATAGGGCAGATGATGTAAAGGTAATCTGTTTCTGTGGCCAGCACAATGACCAACCACCTTTACTTTTCCCAACTAATATATTACATTAGAGCTGGGTGGACTCAGAGGCGCTTAAGGATCCCGAAATAAAAATACCAGTCTTCACCAGGATTCAAATCCAGGACCCCTGGTTTAGAGGCCAAGCGCTTTACCACTCAGCCACCGTGCCTCCCTTTTATATTAAAATTAAATACTAATTAATAGCTTTGTGCTCACTGGAATTAAATTTTCCTTTTGAATGCCTTTTGGCATCAAGTTAATGCTGCGTGATTTTGGCTTCAACACATTCAAGTAGATTGGTGGGATGACTACTTCATCTGGCACTGAAGAAAGATCAATAGACTGGTGGCTGACTGCTGACTGAGTTCTTGTGGAAGCTTCACTAAAGTTTCTCCCTTGGCTTAAAGTACCATTCATATTATAGTAATCATTCTTTCCTTCACTAGGAGATACAAAGAGATGGGTGGTACCTGTTAAAGTATATATATATTTCAAAAATATTGTCACTCAGAAATCAATGTTCATTCTTTATTTTTATTAGGAGTTAAATTGTTTAAGCATGCATTTGTTACACATATTTTAATGCATCTTAGTAACTTGTAATAAAGATGTGTATTAATAATATGATTTACTCCTCTCAATTTTGTATGAATGTCATTATTAAAATTATACTAAACATTCAATAATTGTGCCATGCAATCTAAAACTAAGACTGCTTTATGGAAATTTGTTGTGATTACAAGGACTTTATCCACATATAAAAAAAAAACAACAGAAACATTCACATAAACATTGTAATTGTATCATTATTATTTCAAAAGTTATGTATGCCATTGTAAGATAATACCAGCAAAATACAGATTTTTGTAAACCTTTTATGTTGTCAAATCGTTCTCATAAGTTGGAAGGCTTGGCGTAAGCCCATTGACATAAACATTACATCTTCAAGTGGGCTGGTTGAGATAGCATTTCTCAAGTCAACTAAACTAGTGTCCACAAAAACAAATTTAAGGGTTAGCCTAGTGGATGATGTGGGCCCTCAATATAAGTCTGGTAAAGAAAGTTGGTAGTACTCTTAAGATAAGATAAAATAAGTTTTTTTATTATTGTTCCAAACAAGGTTTAACTACAATTGTCCACTTCAGCATTACTACTATAACAATAAATATATAGATAAAAAAAAATTCAGTCTGTGCTAGATATGTCTCTAAGAATAGAATTTCGATAAACAAAATGACAATTTAAAAATTATCATTACTTACAGCAATCATACCACAGACGTTTGGCTTGCACCTTTAAATCTTCTACAGTATACATCCTGTCCATATCTTTCAGTTCATTTTCTAGCTTTAACTTTAGTTTAATCAGCTTGGCAAGCTCACTGTTTAACTGTGTGACTCTTGTTTCCAACTCCTCAATCTGGAGCTCATAGGAATGTAACTTGTTGCTAGGGGTGATTGTCAAATTGGTTATTATTGTTAAAATATCTGCTAGCGGTATGTCTACTAGTGCAATGTCCTGTGGTGCTTTATAGTTATCAAAATTAACATCAATAATTTGTTGAGTAATGACTTGCAGCTTTTCCTGGTAAGTTGATAAACTGGCTTTTAATGTTGCATTTTCTTCCCTTAGATCTTCAGTGGTTTTCTTCAGAAATGTGATGATTGGATCTTCAATCTCTTCTTTTTTCCCCTTTTTGCCAGAAGGAGATCTTTTGCCCTTTGGGGCACTTTTTTTGCTTGCCATTTTTTATAGTTGCCTTTAAATAACCTGGTCATTTAACAAGATATCATTTTAGTTAAAAGATCAAGCTATATCTTGGATAGTAAGCATAAAAATAATGTTAATTGAATTCTTTGTAAAACCTGATATTGGCAAAGATTATTTTGTTTGGCACCTCAAACAAGGGAAAGAAATTATACTTGACAGTACTTGACAGAGATAAAAGTTTAAAACTAACAATAAATGACTATTAATTAAACGTTTTATTTTCATTAGCGATTCCATGGCACAGTGGTTAATGTATTGGCTTCAACTGGTCATAGAATCATATATTGTATTGAGAAAGCTAAAAGTATGAAATTGTGCTAAACCAAAACAATTGGTAAAAAATATTTGTGATCGCAAAGATTTATTATTGTTAATCTAGATCTATTACAAATTTATTTACATGACTAAATTTTGAATTGTCAACATGCTCTACCACATTTTTGTTGTTCCCCACCCCTACCCCACTGATTACTAATATATATATTACACTCATCAGTACTTTAATTTAATTTAGTCTATCAGCAGAAAGGTAGTTGACATTAAATTAAATGCTTATTCCATCTAAGTCTATATAATTTCCTTTTTTTAAAATACTATATGCATGACTAAATGAGCAGACTATATGTGTATACTTAGCTCTTAGTCTGCTAGGTTTTGACAGTTTATTCAGGACATATGGGTCTATGGCAGTATGAGCCATTGCATATTTCAAGTTTTCAAAAAGCAATCTGATAACATGGTAAAACTTTCGAAATCATCATGTATGTTAATCAATTACTAAAACCATTCCATTGTCTAATGGCACTAGTGAAGAAGTGGTAGGCCAAGTAGGCCTATTCTACAAATTAGTTCTAGATGTAACGGAATAAGAAGTGTGCCTCTAACTATGACTAGACTATACTATGTGTCTTTACTAAGTATTATTTTTGTTCAAAGTCAATTAATACCAGATTCTATGTATCTCAGTGCCCTAATATAGATAGACTACAAATAGAATAGATCCAGATGTACTAGAGTCTACTCTAGACTCTACTAAAATGATCAGACATCTTGGATTCCTGTTATTTGAGTTATACTAGTTATAGACTTTGACTATAGACATTATGATTATTATGGACGTCTTAACTTAAGTCTTATGCCAGTGAAGTTATAGTATAACTTATACTACTTATTTTTTTTTTTAGATCTAAATCTAGATTCTAGGTTAGGTAAAAAATAGAGTTATTGGTATTATACATTTATATAATTTTAAGGCCCCATATCTAACCTTATAAGCCATAACTACATCTAGATTTCCTATTAGGGAATGATTTTTGGATCTAGATATATTCTACATTCGATCTAGAATAAGAATCAAGAACTTAGTAGCGTCGCCATTAGTTTACATTGGTCACGGTGGTCTCCAAGAAATTTACATACTGCGTCATGGGCTATGCGTGTGCGTTACTTCCGTAAACAGAAATGGCGACGACGTTAAAAAAGAAACAGCAGAAATAGCTGCCTCCTCGATTTGCGATCAATACTGATTCCATCTCTCTGCGGCGACTCGCAGTGTCTTAGTGCAGTCTAGAGTTTGGATTGTGTCCCTCGCGCTGATGTGTTTGTGGTAAGTTTTTGTCTGCGAGAAAATGTCAATAAATCAATGAAGCGGTCGTCTTGACTCTCCAAGAACGAAATGGATGTAAAGCAGAGCTTTGAGCTCAAAGTAAGCTGTTGTATAGAGTTAATAGAGTAGACTCTTCTATAGACTTATAAATAGGTCTAAATTTAAATAGTCTAGAAAAGTTGACCTTTTTTAATGCGGACAATTAATAATAATGGTAAAAATAGATCTAGACATTCTAGATCTACTGATCCAGTGAGTGTGAGTGACAATGTCACAATCTAGTCACTGGACTGAAGTAAATCTATTTCTAGCTTTTCTTTGACTGAGTCTAGAGTACTTATTAAATAATAGCCTACTTTAACTCTAGAGTGTAGAGTACTCTAGAGTAGAGTCTAGATCTAGATATTTAATCATAAAAAGTAAAAAGATCAAGAGAACTACGCAACTTGCATAAATTCCAATAGATCTAATTGATCTAGAGATCTATATAATAATTTTAAAAAAAACTAGATCTAGATCTACATTAAAATAATCACAATTACCCACATTCCTATATATAATATTATAGCCTACATCTAGATATCTAATCTAGAATCCTAGTCAAATATAGATCTAAGTCTACAAATATACAAATTCATATTATAAAATTACTTTGCAATCAAATCTTATCAACTTAAATTAATCAACACAACAGTAAAATGCAATCAATTTTATGTTATAGATCTATATAGATTTTTTATCTTGTAATCAAAATTAATGATATGGATTAGGGTCTACATATCTGATCTATAAATCTGCAGATGTACATTGTAGAAATAAACCTGTATTTTATCTAGATTTTATTAAAATAAATAAAAGTACATTTAGATTCTGATTGGATTAAATATAGCAGATAAAAACAGCTGATGTCATTTTATTTGAAAAAAAATTTGTTTGAAAAATGTCATTCCTATTTTTAGAAACAAAATGAACTTTAAATTGACAGTGACTAAAGACTTGCTGCTAGATCTGTCTAGAATCTAGCTCTTACCATTCTATATAAAAAAAATAAATTATTGATATTATTAAAAATCTAGATATATATATTATTTTGTTTTTCTTCTTGAATTGTTTTTGAATTGGGTACACTGTATATATTATATTTTATTTAATACTTTTTGCTAAATTATCTATAGATATATTTTTTATTTATCGCTTCATACAATAATATTATATTATTGACAAGCTTTACATAAACATTAAAATCTAACTTTAAGATCTTTAAATGCTATTAGTATAAATTTATAAAATGCCTAATTGATTTGAGACCTTTTTGTAAATGGCTTATTTGATAATAATAATTATTGTCTTCAAGTCTGAAGATTAAGGAGGGGTGCTGTATATTTCACATGGGCGTGAGAAATCTAGCTGTGACTGCATATCTTTTCTTCATCCAATCCATTGTTTGCTGGTGGCTGATTTCATTTCTACTTTAACCCTCTTGAACGGTATCATTCTTTTGGTCTAAAGTATAAGATATCCAGCTGCCTCTTTTGGAATCCACAACTGCCAGTTAAGGCGAACTGGCCACTGAGCAGGCCTTTTAAACATTTTGGGAGGGTGGGGGGAACACCATCCTCATTTAAGCTCACCAAAAAAAAGAACTTCTGAGATGCAGTATAGGTACCCTGTCAAGTGCATCTGTTGAAAAGCATGTTGTACCTCTACACTAGTCTACACCAGGATTCAACAGAACATCTCTATTGTTAGTGTAGTCTTGCATTTATAGTTCTTTTTAAACAATGAACATATTGTATTGTGTGTGTATATACTGGCCTATTGTTTATTTTTTCATATTATAATTCTTGTACTTTTCAGACACAAGAACTTGAAATTTGGCTATGCACAGAGTCTTCAACATTAAACATAGAATAGTTAGAAGAGAAGAAATACTGAGAGCTCCTCTTGCAACCTTTGATACTATTGATCTTGGTGATGAAGATGTCAACTCTGATGGTACACAAAGTACAACATTCAAAAGCAGTGACAGTTCTTCACCTGGTGTGCAGCTGCTAAACACCAAATCACAGGAAGCACCACTTCATGATGGACGTTTAAAGTCAACTGGAAACATAGGGGCTAACAATTCTAAAAAGGGCCTGTCTCAGGCGGGTGGGGAGGAGAAAGGAGGAAAGGAATCTGATGCCGCAAAGGAGAAGCAGGGAGCTAGCAATCAGAGTGAGAATGTAGAAAATAAAAATGAGAGTAATCTAGCGGCTTCTGGATCTGATTCTCTTGAGATATCTGAATCACATCGACCCAATTCTCTGCCGCAGAAGAGTGAATCTCCATCTTTTAGTAAGCAGAAAGATGCTGAGAAGCAGGAGGAGAAACCTTCATTCACCAGTGGCTTGAGTCGACAAGGAACGATCGGAAGAGTAACCATTCCTATAAAAAAGCAAGATTCTGTCTCTTCCTCTAGCTCAGGCTCGTGTAATGAAACAACTTTTAAGTTTCAAGCATCCCGTCCTTCCATTGGCCACTTAGACTATACAGATGTAGATGGAAACTTAGATGAACATTGCTTTGATAAAGATACTCACCTGTTCCCTGAAAATATTGACCCTAGTCAGATTCTTTCCCCTTCTAAACGTAAAGCTTATGAGAGACGCATTGAAAGGTTGAGAGTGACCACATCACCCATTGCTCGTCCTCGTAGTCATACTCCAATTAGTGTTGTTACCCTTGATGAATATGCAAATATCAGCTCTCCTGAGCTCTCCCCTGCACCCCCTTCTCTCATTCCAGACAAACTAAAAATAACTCTGCCTTGTGATGAGTTCACACTAAAGCCAAAAACACCCAAACTTCAAAGTGCTAAAAGAAAAGATTCAGATGAAGTTTGCTTTGAGTTTACACAAGAGATACTCTTCAGCCGCACAAAATCTGCTTTGGTTGTGAGCGAGGATGGTCAGATTCCTGTTTCCCCTAGAAGGGTTCTCATTCCACCAACTTTAACACCTTCCACATCACCAAAACTCTCAACTGGCCCAAGATTCCCAGGAACTTCTGTGGGTGATGATTCCCCCAGTGTATCTCAGCTGCTGTACATGCAACAGAATGAATCTTCTGTTTCTTTCTTTGGTGATGCAGTAAGTGAACCACAGGAAGAGAACTGGGCAACTTTTCCAGAGAGCTTTTCTCTGGGCTGTCCAATTGAAAACAACAATGTTGATGTGTGTGAAAAGCTTAAATGTGATAATATTTCAAGTATTACCTCAGATTCTTGTGATGATAATCCTGGGACACCAGAAAATCGTTGTGTAAAATGTTTCTTACCACTAAGTCAGCATAAAAGTTCAGTTTGTGAGTTTGTTGGCGATGGACACACAATTTGGACAGACCTTTCTAATCACCAAAACATTTCTTCTGAAGATCCTGGCCTTGCAAATGTTTCTACAGTAACACTTGAGGTCACCCCATTGATAAAGAGGTTAACAGAGTTAGACTCTGAAGAAATACTTACAGTTGAGATTGATCAGTCAGCTAAATTGGTTGCTATAGATATCAAAACTGCTGCATCTTTTGAAGAGGGACAAAAAGTATGTGAAAAATTCGAGGATAGCAACTTTTTGCAGCTCTGCTCCGAAAACTGTGTTGAAGTTCCGTCAAAAAAAAACAATATAGAGGAATCTGCTGTGAATTTGCCTTCAGACCTCCATCCTTTTCCTGTTTCGGATGAAGTAAATAAAAGCCAAGGTGCATCTTCCAATGAGCCATTGTCTACCTTTGGTCCCAATACTGCTGGTCATCCTGTACCTTCATTACTAACAGACGACATACTTTCTCATTGTTGTGTAGAGGATGAAAAAGATGTATCACTCTCTTTTGGACATTTTGACCAATTTCCATCGACTTCATTAGAGTTTTCAGTCCCCTGTGTGAGCATTACTGGAGATGATTGTAATTCTTCAGCTAACAGAGTGATTGAAGGAAGACCAGAATCTTTGGAAAAATCTTCATTTCCTCCAGTGGATTGCTCAGCTTCTGTTGATCTTAATCAGGGATTTCAAAATATTTTAACAGAAAGACCACCAAGCACAAATCCCTTTGATGAGCTTCAAAATAATCTACCAGACCGATCTCCAAGTACTAATCCTTTTGAGGAATTTCAAAGTATACCCAATCGGCCACCTAGTGTAAATCCCTTTGAGGAATTCCAGAACATTACACCACAACGACCTCCAAGTACTAATCCTTTTGAGGATTTTCAAACACTTACACCACAGCACTCCCCCAGCACAAATCCTTTTGAGAATTTTCAAACTCTGATACCTGTTAGATCTCCAAGTACAAATCCATTCGACTTTTTGTCTAATGTTGTACCAGACCAACCACTTAACATTGAACCTTTAGAGATAAATTTTGAGTCTCGAGTGATAGTTTCAGAGAATTTCAGTCAGCTTCCTTCTGAAGGTCCTGATCAGTCTAGTGACCTGCTGGACTTTTTATCATCTTCCTAGATTTTGTAAACTCAATTTGTTTAAATCTCTTTACGTAAGTATCAACATTTTTTTTTAATGAATATTCATGAACTTTTGCATAGTAGGTAACTGAAACCTGGGAAGTATAGTGAACATTTGAATCACTTACTGATATAAGCTCAAATTGTATGGCAGAGAGGCTAAATCCGCTTGAGCTACCTAAAAAGGGGGCTTGAGGTTCGACACCTGACTCTAGCAGAGTTGGGTTTACTAAGGGACTAAAGGCAGCATGAAAAAACTTCTCCCAGATACCCCCCCCCCCCCCCCACTGCGTCACAAATGAGATTGGACCGTAGTGCTCTGAGCATGAAAGTTGCGCTCTATAAAAGCTATTTATTATGCTATCACATTTATACATTAAAGTAGGACTGCTTCTTTTTAGAAACCACTTAGAATTAGGGGCTGTTTTTTTTTTATTCTAAAAAAAAAATTATAAGGATTTCCATGCCTTGTGAATAATAAGTGTTATTTATTCTGTACCTCTATGTTTCAAGTTAAAATATGTTTTGTTTTTCATCCTGAAGATCCTCCCTTTCGGATTATATTAAAATCTTTAAGACCTTAAGTCTGAATTAGGGGTAAAAATAGAGTGTGTGCTGTTTTTTATGGTTAATGTGTACAAGATTCATGTGACCAGTAGGGATGACCAACTCTTTACTCAAGAGATGTCTATTAATCATTACGCCTTATATGTGAATGGGTCACTAAACAGTGCAAGGTGCTAAAGCATCACAATTAATGACAAGTTTTGTTGTTTTTATTTTGTTGAAGAAATTCAGCATTTGTGGGTGTTTGAAAACAGATGCACTGTGGCGGTCAAGATTTCTTTTTATACATTTGAAATGTTTTAGAGTGTAATAAGTTTTTATTGGTAAATGAAATCAGTCTTCACTTTCAGTATAAAGTAAAAGCTATCAGTTTAGGTGAACAATGGAAAAGACATTTGGTTGGTCCAAATGTTGCTGAGTAATCTCTCCTATCAGAAAGAAGGAATACTAGACAGAGAATTATGAAGATTTAGTCTGTTCACTTTTGTATGGGTCATATACATGTCAGTGTATCGTATATATATGTTTAAATCACAGAGTGTCTAATGCCTCGCAGTGTGTCGTACACATTACAATGTGTCAAATGCTTTGCAGTGGGCCTTATTCCTGGCAATGTGTATCATTTAGGTCGCAGTGTGTCATATATATATATTGTTAGGCATCATGTACATGGTGATGTGTGTCATATACATTGTAAGGCATCATGTACATGGGGATGTGTGTTATATTGTTTGGCATCATGTACATGGTGATGTGTGTCACATTGTTTGGCATCATGTACATGGTGATGTGTGTCACATTGTTTGGCATCATGCACATGGTGATGTGTGTCATATATATTGCAGTGTGTCATATGCATTGCAGTGCCATATACATGGCAGTTTATGGTATACTTGATAATGTGTCATACACATGTTAGTGTATTGTAGACATGTTAGTATGTAGTAGACATGATAGTGTGCCGTATGTTGTTTCCTACAGCGACAATTGCATTTCATAACTGTTGACTCAATGACTAAGCTTGTGATTGTTGTTTAGTCAGCCCCTTTTTTAAAGTGTTGTTTTTTTTTAAAGATGCTTTCCTACTTGAGTGTGTAAGTGATAGTGAAATGCTTTGTAAGAATAGAAATGATTACTTCAGTTATAAATAGACTCCAGTTATCCGGAAAAGTATCAACTATTTTCTAGTTTTTCTGATCTTTCATATTTATATATATTTATTAGCCGGATATGACCCGCGACCTGCGGGCCTTAGTTTGGATATTACTATCTACTGGATTGAATTTAGATCTAAAAATCTATGTCAAACTTGGAGAATGTTCCTTTCACGTTTTTTTTTTTTAATTTTGCCACGAAAATAAAAGAATAGTATGAAAATGGGTTTACTTGTTCAGCCGACATATTGATATTCAATTTAAATTACTTTGAAAAAGGGTTTACCCGATTGGTCAAAAAAGTTTCTTTATTTAATAAAGATAAAATTAGGTACTTTTTCTCAATTTTAAGGCCCTCCTATTGTGGGAGGGACAATAAACATAAACTACGGTCTCCGCCATGATCTAAGGAACTTTTATGTTAAGTTTCATTAAGATTTATCAGACGGTTTTGATTTTTATTCCGGACATACATACATACATACATACATACATACATACATACATACATACATACATACATACATACATACATACATACATACATACATACATACATACATACATACATACATACATACATACATACATACATACATACATACATACATACATACATACATACATACATACATACATACATACATACATACATACATACATACATACATACATACATACATACATACATACATACATACATACATACATACATACATACATACATACATACATACATACATACATACATACATACATACATACATACATACATACATACATACATACATACATACATACATACATACATACATACATACATACATACATACATACATACATACATACATACATACATACATACATACATACATACATACATACATACATACATACATACATACATACATACATACATACATACATACATACATACATACATACATACATACATACATACATACATACATACATACATACATACATACATACATACATACATACATACATACATACATACATACATACATACATACATACATACATACATACATACGTACGTACGTACGTATGCACGCACACACACACACACACACTTACTTTCTTTCTGCTTTATATATTAGATAAAAGAGAGAGAGAGAGAGAACCTACAACCTGCTTACCCATTTTTTTTCTAAGTTTCTTTTATTTTGTTGTTGCTTCTTGTTGTCCTATCTCATTCTTGAGTATAGATCATTACGGGCCTTTAGAGTCCTCTCCGGTCTAGGATGTAACGATTTTCTCATTTGACATGACCCCCTAATTGAATTGGACGACCTTCGGCTTGGTTTATCTTGTGACTAGAGACACAGATTCAATGATACTGCCATGAAATGTGCCCAGAAAGTCTGCCCCGATTTCTTTTTAGACGTGTGTGTGCATGTGAGGGAGAGAGTAATGAAGCGTGTGTGCGTGTGTGAGAGAGAGAGTGTAATGAAGAAAGTGTATATTGGTCATTCAGCGCAAATACAATGATTGAAATGAAGAGTTGGAAAAAGAGAGTTAACAAAAAACTGAAATATTTTTTTTTTACGGTTCCCGAAAATGAAACGTTGCTGCTAGTTTTGTGTGTTCTGTCCGTCCTTACGTCCGTCTGTCACGTTTAGATCTCAAAAACTAGATTTAAAAAAAATTCGTTTTCATGATGTAGATGCAACGGCTATTTTTATCTTCTAAAACCGATTTGTTTTTTAAATTAAATATATAAGTCATTTTAAAAAAAAAAGAGAAATACCTTTTTTAATACAATTTACCATTAGTAATAATAATAATAATAATGACCTTTACATCATCTGCCCCATAGATCACAAGGTCTAAAAGGGGAACAAAAAATAATTTTTACAATAAAACAGGGTTGGCTATATTAAAAGGTGGTGATTATGTTGTAAGTTTTTATAACAAGGGAAAAAGACGCTATTAGTTTTGTGTGGCCTGTCTGTCCGTTCGTTCATCCGTACCGTTTAATCTCAGAAACTAGAAGAGAAAATGAAAATCTGACATCATGATATTTGAGATCATTCAAAGTTCTTATGCAACGTCTACTTTTTCACTTTTCCAAAAGTGAACCATCTAATTTAAAAAAAAAATTATATATGCAAGCAGATTTTTCAACAAAAAAAAAATTACACAATTTTTCAATGAAAAAACTTCAGGGGAGGTAACTTTTTAAAAAACGGCATGGACTTCTTCATTAACAACTCAAGCTTCATTCACAGATTAGCGGATTGGTACAAAAAAATTGCATCTAAGGCCACAATGATAAGTGTCAATGGATCATTAGTTCTAGATCTAGATCTACTAGACTTACATCTAGATATAGACTTAGATCTAACTCGCTAGTTCTAAACTTACATCTATTTCTAGATCTAGACTTTGATCTAGTTCTAGACCTAGAACTAGATCTTGAATCTAGATTTAGATCGAAAACAAGGTCTTGATCTAGCTAGATCTTGAATCTAGATTTAGATCGAAAACAAGGTCTAGATCTAGCTAGATCTCTGTCTAGTTTTTATGACCAATGACAATGGAGATATTAATTTTTATTTGCGAGGGTAAAGTCTTGTTGTACACAATTGTATGGATAAGGTTAATAATTATTATTTTAAAAAAATATAAGTATACGCTTAATAAATATATGGAGAAGCTGTGGCTGAGGGGTATCCTGGTGAAGATCGCGGGCCGATTTTGAGATTGTGTTTCCACACAAACTGTCTTTGTAACCTTTTTATAACGACTTTGTTGAACAGAATGTTATATTACATACTATAAATTTGAAATGTGTTTTCTGTTATACGAACTACCGGTACTAACAATTTACTGATAACATGTTCATGTATACAGGCTTGTTTACACATATCGCATCTGATTTTGTGTAAAAGCACAAACTCTATTTGTAATCTTGTTTCAATATAAGATAATGACTAAATTGAGATAACAGTAAACGTATTGACATGTATTATTAGAGCCTAGATTTAGCTGCAAGTGCACATGTTTCTCTGAAGTAGTCAAGTGGTTGCCATCAGTAAATCTCCTCTTTCGATGACATAGGAAGTACAGACATACACAACAGTATTCATATTATCAGCCCTCTGTATCACTTTCACTGGGGACCATCAGACATACACAACAGTATTCATATTATCAGCCCTCTGTATCACTTTCACTGGGGACCATCAGACCCACACAACAGTATTCATTTTATCAGCCCTCTGTATCACTTTCACTGGGGACCATCAGACCCACACAACAGTATTCATTTTATCAGCCCTCTGTATCACTTTCACTAGGGACCATCAGACCCACACAACAGTATTCATTTTATCAGCCCTCTGTATCACTTTCACTGGGGACCATCAGACCCACACAACGGTATTCATGTTATCAGCCCTCTGTATCACTTTCACTGGGGGCCATTATCATGTTCTTCATCATGCTGGCTATCTAGCCATTCGAGAACCTTCTATTAGTATCCACTTCATCAACCATTGTCCCATCTTACAAAATGTGGGATTGCCTTGTCCGTCAACAGGCTTATAAATGGATGCTGAGGTCACCTAATATCATCCTTCAAGTAATTCACCGCCATTTTGCCCCCCAAACCTGAAGTGAAGGGGCCTGAGGAGAAAATCGATTACTGTTATTTGCTGAAATTGTTGTATAAGATCGATACCAAGTTCACCCCCCCCCCCCCCCCCGGCTTCCTTCTCCTACTCACTGAGAAGTTGCTTTCAGTAGTAGTAACTAACTTACCTGATTTGATCATGAAAATATTGACTCGAGCTTTGGTCGTCTCCCTAAATGTCCAGATAGTCATGCTTAGTGTTTCAAAATAATCACTGGCGTAACTAGAGGTGCACCGTGTCACATCCATCAGGGGGTGACACTCGTGTAGAAAAAAAATTTCACTTTTGGTAAATCACACAACTTTTTTTTTCAAAACATACCCAAACAAACTCATACCCAACACGATTGAGCGCTTTTAAAATATGGATATAGGTTAAGATATATATACATATATAGGTCTCCATTTTGTTAGTACATGTCTAAAACGTTACATGTTGATGATGGGCCACTAAGGAGTTGTTTTTATTTTAAAGGAAACAAATCTGCTGTATTTCCATTGTAGACATAGTTATTTTATGATGCGGTCTTTGAACTGATACCTAGGATCCTTCTGTAGCATCTCAATTCCATTGCTAGGATCCTCCTCTCTAGCTCAGCAGTCAGCGTCCAAGACTCACAAGCACATAAAAATGTGGCCATGACCAGGGAGCACATCAGTCTGATTTTGGTGCCGAAGGCTAAGCCTTTGTCTTTCCATATTATTTTAAGTTTTGAAAGGGCTGCTGTGGACTGTACAATTCGGGTCAGTAGTTCAGGTTTCGTTCCATCATCTGACACAATAGCTCCGAGGTATTTGAAGCTGCTAATACTAGTCAGCTTTTCACCTCCAATACTGATGCCCCTTCTAAAGCCATGTTGGCTATTGTCATAATTTTTTTTCGGCATTTATTTGCATACCATATGCTGCGGAAGTCTTGTCAATGCGCATCACCAGGTCAGCTAGTTCTTCTTCTGTCCCTGCTAGCCCATCAATGTCATCTGCGAAGCTAGTAATTCTTCTTCCTCCAATGCTTACAGTACCTTCATAGCCCTCGAGAGCATCTTCCATTATCCTTTCAAGGAAGATATTGAAGAGTGTTGGTGAAAGTAGGCAGCCTTGTCTGACTCCAATTGTGGTTTTGAACCAGTTCCCAATATTATTGTTGAAGTGCACCGCACTTGTGGCATCCTTGTAGAGGCTCTGGATAACTTTAATTATGTTTTTATAAATGTTGTACTTTTCCATTGTCGCCTAGAGTGCTCTGTGCCACACTCGATCGAAAGCTTTCTTGAAATCAGTAAAGACATGGAAAAGATTCTCTTGGTGTTGGAAAATATTTTTCACAGAGTATTCTGAGGTTTAGGATTTAAGAGGTTTAAAATTGTACTTCATGTACCTGTTATCAGGAGACAACTTTCTTTCTCATTCTCTTGTACTTTTTTTTTATTCCCGACAAAGACGTGGATTTCGAACTTTGGATTTTTAAGACACTGCTATCCAACTCTAATGGGTACCTGACATACCCTGGGAAAGAAAAGACGGTGGATCGTTGTGCTGGCCACATTACCTTTACCTATATATATATATATACAATGTCAAGGTAATATCAGATGTGTCCCCCCCCCCCCCGTAACTGAACGTGTTGACTTGGTTTAAAAAAAAAGAAGTAAAAAAAAAGGGATGGGGTGAGCTAATATGCCTTAATTGGAGATTGACGTGGTTTTCATTCAAAACGCAGTAGCTTCACCCACTTCTGACCACACACCTGTACATGTTACACCAGCTGACATTGACGTGTTTGGCGGAGCAGAAATAATGGATTAAAGAATGTTCCTATTAGAGGGATACATTTCAGGGGCCACTAGAAAAGGCAACGAAAGAAAAAAAAAATTAATAGCGAATGCTCACACATGCACAAACGTTAATAAAATACAATGACACACTTTTGTTTTTTCTGGTGGCACTAAGAGTGTGCCCTTTTAAAATGACTTTTGTATAGCGCACTTTCATACTTCTAGGCAAGTGCCTCTCCAATCTCTTGTGAACCATTGGGGAAGAGGGCCTAGGCGCTCAGCAAACACAATTCAGCTGGAGTCGGGGTTCGAACACGAGCCCTCTTGATAGACAGCCAATCGGTTATATGCATTCAGCCACACACCCTAATGCGTGGATTTCCTAAAGATAGATGGCTGCTTGGGCAGTGTGGTATGCGCTCCGGACGACTGTCTCGATGGTCCCGGGTTCGATCCCGCCGTCCTGCAGAAAATGTAGCTATAATGTAATACTCTTGAACATGGGAGACAAAGAAAGGCAATCAAGTAGCGATGAATGCTCCATGGTTTTAGGAGTGGACTGGGGGCTGTTATTGTACTATGCTATGATCTGAGCACAGTAATAAGCACTTGGGGGGGGGGGGGTACACTTTTATTTTCCATTGGGATGGAGGACCCCCCTCCCTCCCCGCGGACTGTTTTTGGGGAGGAATCTACTATACTACTGCAGAATTTATTTCTACTTCTATACTTTATAAAATTCTGTTCTTTAAATACTGTATAATGCTAGCTTAGGTGGACACTTTGATCTATTTATGCTAGACTTTTAAATGTATTGTTCTAAAAAATATACTATTTTGCGTGTATGTGTTTTTATGACCAGTACATTCATCGGTATTGCAGCCAGACCAAGTTTCTTGCATCCTCCCCCGCAGTGCTGCGGAAAGGTCATGGCTAACTGACATCATCTCCCGTCTGGTGTTTGATGACAAACTAATGGCCTCGAGGGGGCGGGGAAATAGAAGAGTTGAATTCTGAATAAATACAATCAAGATCTGTTGTCTTGCGTTGGAAACATTGGCTATAACGTAATAGCTGTACAGACAGTGAGGAATGGAGAGAGATGGGTGTCAGATCACGTGTGGTGCCCCAAAGGTCCAACAGAGTAAGGGACACATGAAGGTGAATTTACCTTCTTCATTTATTCCTGCAAAAATCATCACTTACATATGTTTGTCCCCAATACCATAACAGTACCTCATCTTTAGTCGTCTAGCATTCAATTATGTTATGCCACTGTTCTTAGCAGTTGCCCATATCTTTTAGTCATCTGCTAGAAGGTCTGTAGACAAAAAAAAGTAATAGTAGTATTGTTTGTAAATCTATAATCCATTAATGGTCCTCCATTAGGCTTTTTATAAACTGTCCACGACTGTCATCGGCATAAGAAAGAGGTCGTGGCGGACACTGACTGCTAGGAAGTGTGCACGACGACCTGTCCTCGAATGTCATCAACAGAGAATACAAAATACCAAACTATTTAACGTTTACAGGAAATATTTGTACACACTCAAATATAGAAGTTGGATAAAAGACATACAATAGCGAAATACATAACTAAAGTAATAGTAAACAATAGAAAAATATTCTTTAAAAAACAACAACAACGCTCTATGGGAAATAAACGCTTATTACTGTCATTTATTTGAAAATGGCAAGGCTTAGCTCCTTTTCTGCTGTCTAAAACAAGATTAATGAAGTAGTATTAGTTGATTAACTAATCGGTTAAGTTTTGGATCGATTCGTGTATTGTCATAGACTAGGAATAATTATGGAACATTTCAACTTGGTCCGAGAATGGGAAGTGGGAGAAAACCGTGTCAACATTTAATGAGGGGATTCAATCTATCTATATATTCATTACTCTCATTAAGTAGCATTTATTCCGCTTATTTCAGTATCAAACAAAACAATTAATCACCAACAATTAATTAACTAATAGGTTAATTTTGTGATTGATTCATGTCTTATCAGGTTCAATAAATAATTGTGCAAAATTTCAACTTGATCCGATAACGGGAAATGGGAAAAAAAAAAACCTGTTCAAACTTTTTACCAGACGTACAGACAGACAGAGTGAGTGAGATTTGTAAAAAAAATAAAAAAATTGATGCACTATAGAGATTGGACCATAGCGCAAAGAGCGTGCTAGAACAGCAAAGCGAGACCAATCATCATAGAAGGCCCCAACTTTGACCTGTAACGTCGCAACCTGTGGGCAGTGGAGACCAATAGCTTGTCGCCACGTCGTACAGACCAGGCTTTCTATACTATGCCTAGGCAAGTAGGCAATCGAGAAATCATTTTCTACTTTACCTGAAATCTTTTGCCGGTAACGTATAGATCATATATCTGACAAGTCTGTGTCTGTCATTATGTGAACAACTTTTGACTTTGGCGGATCTAAGTACGCTGATAAGTATTAATAAGGCAAACATGCACACACACACAAAAAAAGTGTCATGATACCATGATTGATTTTTTCCCCCCTTAGTTTGTTAATTATTTAGCCAACTCAAGGTTTTAACCCAAAGTAACTATTCGGCTACGGCAGTGTTGTTCCACATAGGAAAGAGAATGTATCGCCCCTAACCCACCACCTAAATGATACCTTTCAGTGGCCTTGTCGTACCTTTGTTGGACGTAATTCGATTGCATGTCAGTCTTGTCAGAAACACTGGCCATCATTTTTTGTGTGTCTCCCTCAGTATTCAGAAATCTGTCGGCTATGTCCAACGCCTGTTAGTCTTGAACCTGGCCGTGCAGACGTGACTGGCTTTACTTCGTGGTTTTCTTACGTACCCTTGTCTTTCCTTGGTATTTTCTCACTAGATCTGGGTCGTTGTTTGCACTGCTCCACCACTAGAGATATTTTTTTTTGCTCACTAGATCTAGGTTGTTGTGGGGGAAAAAAAGGAATGGTGGAATATAAAATCTGCATTCCTGGTCATTAATAGAAATCTCTTGGTAATATCATGGTCTTAAGGCTTTGCCTACTATCTTTGTGGACTTTTAATTGGGATAATTCTGACTTTACCCTAGTCTTTTTGGCACTACTTGTTCAAAGCATGCCGTATATTGGATATTTGAAGTAGATATGTATCAATGTTTTGTGCACAAGTATTCTTTTGTCTGTAATCATTCTTCTGAAATGTCTGACAAACTTGGATACGATATACATGTCAGTGCGTGCTGTTCTTATTTCGCCACGCCGAATCAGTTTACCAAGGAATTAGTCTTGGCCGTGTAACACACTATCGTAGAGTATATTAGACTTAGGCCCACGTCCTGACTGCCTATGTTCACTCGCTGTTAGCTGATGTGTTGATGTGACAGTCAACACATAGTCACCATAACACAGGATGGCCCAGACGTTGACCTGCGTAGAAGAGAGCGATGAAGAGGAGCTGGACAAGTATTGTTAAGACAATGAAGTTTGTGGTGTGTGTGTGTGGGGGGGGGTGCTTCTTCAGTGAAAGTGAGAATACAGATATATGTATGGGTGTTAGTGTATGTTAGACCTGTCTAGTGAAATTTTGTCTGTGTGCTGGGGGGGGGGGGCGAAGAATGTGATCAATAAGCGTGCTTGAACTATTTCCTAGCCGCTAACACATTTAAAGTGTGTAAATTCTTTGAATCGGCCAATTTAGCCATGTTCATTGAGCTCAATGAAGCTTAGACTACCGCCCGCGGACCTTATACGACCCGTGGCGAGGTGCTTTTCGGAATATATATATATCTATATATATATATTGCGCACAGACCGCTCCACTTATTTAGCCCGTATTTAATGTCTCCTCTTTCTTGCTTAGGATATTGTTTCAAGTAGTTGAATCAACTGTTCAAATAATATTAAGGCAGCATTTTGAAAGTGTATGCGGGACTTGAGTACAAAAGTATATAAAAACTGTCATTTGATGTTTCAGACCATACCTAATATCCAGGCTTTCATCTCATTTCTGTTGGATGATCGATAATCGCTTAGTGAATAAAGAAAGATATTGAATAGAATGGTTCCTAAAGTTTTGCAGACCTACTCCAGAAATGACAATTCTCTGACATTCTTGACTCCCTCACCATTGTTTTTTTCCCCGCGTCTTTTAGGTAGTCTTTACAGGCCGAGTTCTAATTTGCAAACATATCCAGTAGCCTACATTTTGTCTATTAGAGATTTTTATGTATGGCTGAAAAGCTAGACATAACTAAGTTTTGGAAGTATACGGTATACAGTGTTGATAAGCCATATGTTTTTACAAAGCTTATACATCAATTCCCTCTGTCTGTCTGGTTGACATTTTGAACACGTTATTTCTCCTGCACCCATTCTCGGATCAGATTGAAACTACACAATTATTTATTATACCCGTACTTAAGAAAACAACATTAGTCATTTAATTACTGTTTATTAATTTACTTTGTTTGATACCAAGAAGGGAAATTAATCCTTTAGTATTCGAAGATATGCGGGGGGGGGGGTGTGTTTTGTGGGCTTTTGTCCCCTTAACTAAGTGTATACACTACTTGTCCAACACCCACACTCTCGGTTCAAGTTGAAACTTTAAACAATTATTTATTTAGTCAATTAATTATTTTGTTTCATATGGGAAAAAGGGAAAAATTATCCATATTTGAGATATATAATTGTACATGTGGAGTTTCTTCCCCTTAGATAATCTTTATATTGTTTTTTTAAGTATTTTTTTTTAAAATGATATGCTACACTTAGTGCATTGTTTAGCTCTACAGAATCAAATTGTCTGAGCTCTTTCCTTTGTTTTAGCTCTTTTTATTTATTTAGTTAGCAACATTGAAGCTAAATATAGCGTCCTTGACATTGTTCAGTTTAGTATGAAATACCCAATCGGAATTAACGGTCCGGTACATTCTGTTTTTTCAGCCAAAAATGATTTTTTTTAAAAGTCATAAGTTTTTCCTCCCATTCATCTTTTTTTTTTTTGTTGAAGTAACGTCTGTATCATATAAGATACGATTCGTTTCACTCGGTGAGATTCACGTACTAATCACGTTTCTTAGCAGACTATTTCTGGTATGGCTCAACAGCAGGCAAAGTATCTCGGTCACGTGATTGGTCCAAGTCGAGTAAGGGGCATGTTTTCATTTTATACTCATCTCTGGACCACTTCATCACTGACCTGTTCCCCGTGGGGTAACGTAGTCTCTCATTACCATAATCCTAGACGGCGCTGTTTCATCTCCTGGACTAAGCCGTCTCGCCCTGACATTAACAAGTTTATTGGCGATAGAGCAGTTTTCATTTCACCCTTATACACCTCCTTGGAGACTCTGTCACATGATGCTGGTGACAGCCTGCTCCCAAAATGAGACTTTGATGAACCTGTAACCTTATGTATCAAACCTAGAGTTAGATAATTCAACAACGTAGATGCTGTATAGTTTATCTAGATCTAGATGTCTTAGATTGTAATAAATTCCGAGGAGTCCGCTATTTCACAGCAACTGCGCTAGACATAAAACTTTAGTTAAAAACAAATAAAACCAAATAACATTTTAAAAGTTTTTATTTTTAAAGACAGTTCGTCCTTTAGGAAACTGATCACTCTTCGTAAAAACAGTTCTTTTGCTCTTAATGAATAATGAATGATAATTGAAAAAAAAATCCCCCTCCTCAACAAAAAATCCCGATTAAGCGAATGTATATTTTACTGGCAAAGTGCGAAATCTGGCATTCTAAAGAACATCTTTTTACAGTATATGAACTTCTAATGAAAGACTTATAGATCCAGACCATTGGCATATATAAATATATATGATCCAGACCATAGGCATATATAAATATATATGATCCAAACCATAGACATATATAAATATATATGATCCAGACCATAGACATATATAAATATCTATGATCCAGACCACAGACATATATAAGTATCTATGATCCAGACCACAGACATATATAAGTATCTATGATCCAGACCATAGACATATATAAATATCTATGATCCAGACCACAGGCATATATAAATATCTATGATCCAGATCACAGACATATATAAGTATCTATGATCCAGACTCACCAGACGGTGTTCAAACTATTCTTAGACGTTTTCTGTCTCTCTCACTCTTTAATGAAGACAAGCTGGAATACCCGCTTATCTCCAAGAGAAAGATTGTATAGACCAAATGTAATTTTATGAGACAATATTTCGAAAAATTTATAAAGTTCAAACTAGAGTTTTCCCAGTGTGGCCAATTAGCTAGTAATTCTTTTTCCAAAGATAGGCATAAACTATCAAATTTCTTGGAATATTGATTGCGCTGTTTTTCGAGAACTGTGTCCAGGTTTTAGTTTTTTGCTTCCATCTTTTGTTTTTTCCAAAGAAGAATTTGCAAGGTGAAAAGATGAATTAAAAAAACAAATTCGCTGTCAAGAAAGACACTCATTGTTTAAGTTTACAAATTGACCAAACTTGATTTAAACCTTACATTATTGTTGGAATAATTTTAAAAAAAATAGTGGAAAATATAAAGTTAATGAACATGTTGTTAATGTTACGTTGATTAGGCTCACCCATGCAAAGATTCTTGTCTTGTGTGTATTGGTACAAACTACAATTATTTTGAGTTTTCTTTTTGTAAGTCTTAATTCGACTAATTACATCTATTTGTGGTTTTAGTCTAATTAAATAAGGAAATGTCTAGCCAGGACTCTGCTTGAATAATACACGTAGCCTGGTGGGTGTCATGACCCCCCCCCCCCCTTGGGAGATTCTCTCTCTCTCTCATACACACACACACGTCTCCCCATCTCTCATTCTCTGTCTGCGTGTGTCTCTAATTATGCCTGAATTCAAAGACATCATTGCTTGTCTTCCACTAATAGACGCGTTGATGTGATTCTTGGACTTAGCCATCGTGTCCTATGTTGTTGCTGTATTGCCACATCTCGTTGTTTCTTGGTTAGGTGTTGGGAATGTCTCTTATTTAAAGGACTTAGAGCTGAGCTACAGGTTGGATGATATATGTTGTAGCAACAATCCTCACCAAAGTCAAGTGGTGTCTGTTCTTGGGGGGGGGGGGGGGGGGGGGTTGCGATAAATAAAATAAACAAGTTCAAGGTTAAATTTTTTTTTGTTGTACTTCACACACTCTCTTTCTCTCTCTCTCTCTCCTTTGTCTCTCTCTCTCTTTACCTTTCTCTTTCTCTCGCACTCCTTTCTCCTTTGTCTCTTGTCTCCCTTTCTCTCTCTTAACTTCTGTTTCATTTCTCTCTCACTGTTTCTCTATCCTGTCTCTCTCTTTCTCTCTCCTGTCTCTCTCTTTCTCTCTCCTGTCTCTCTCTTTCTCTCGCCTGTCTCTCTCTTTCTCTCTCCTGTCTCTCTCTTTCTCTCTCCTGTCTCTCTCTTTCTCTCTCCTGTCTCTCTCTTTCTCTCTCCTGTCTCTCTCTTTCTCTCTCCTGTCTCTCTCTTTCTCTCTCCTGTCTCTCTCTTTCTCTCTCCTGTCTCTCTCTTTCTCTCTCCTTACCTTTCTTTCTCTCTCCTGTCTCTCTCTTTCTCTCTCCTGTCTCTCTCTTTCTCTCTCCTTACCTTTCTTTCTCTATCCTGTCTCTCTCTTTCTCTCTCCTGTCTCTCTCTTTCTCTCTCCTGTCTCTCTCTTTCTCTATCCTGTCTCTCTCTTTCTCTCTCCTGTCTCTCTCTTTCTCTCTCCTGTCTCTCTCTTTCTCTATCCTGTCTCTCTCTTTCTCTCTCCTGTCTCTCTCTTTCTCTCTCCTGTCTCTCTCTTTCTCTATCCTGTCTCTCTCTTTCTCTCTCCTGTCTCTCTCTTTCTCTCTCCTTACCTTTCTTTCTCTCTCCTGTCTCTCTCTTTCTCTCTCCTGTCTCTCTCTTTCTCTCTCCTGTCTCTCTCTTTCTCTATCCTGTCTCTCTCTTTCTCTCTCCTGTCTCTCTCTTTCTCTCTCCTGTCTCTCTCTTTCTCTATCCTGTCTCTCTCTTTCTCTCTCCTGTCTCTCTCTTTCTCTCTCCTGTCTCTCTCTTTCTCTATCCTGTCTCTCTCTTTCTCTATCCTGTCTCTCTCTTTCTCTCTCCTGTCTCTCTCTTTCTCTCTCCTTACCTTTCTTTCTCTCTCCTGTCTCTCTCTTTCTCTCTCCTTACTTTTCTTTCATTACTTTCTTTCTCTCTCACTGTTTCTTTCTTCCTTCTCTCTCTCTTCTCTCTCCTGTCTCTCTCTTTCTCTCTCCTTACCTTTCTTTCATTACTTTCTTTCTCTCTCACTGTTTCTTTCTTCCTTCTCTCTCTCTTTACCTTTCTCTCTCTCTCTTTCTCTTCTGTTTCTCTCACTTTCTCTGATACATCCTGCAATTTCAATTAAAATTCGAACATCAGGTGCGTGTATGTGTGTGTGTGTGTCAAGAGTTTTAATTGAAAGCACTATTTAAACACTCTGGTCTCAAAGGGCAGATACTTGATACTACTTTATAGTGTCACTTGGGCATGCAGATTACTCTAGCAGTGTTCAATCTTGTTATCTTATCACTTTGATTGTAAGGACTCGAACAGTGGATCGTCACAATGCGGTCAAAGTTGATGCAATGTAGACCTTTTCTATTACCGGAGAGGAAACTAAGTATTCGAATCCGTTTGGACAAATTCTAAAATCTTATTCAATTATCGATCTTCTACATACATTGTAATTGTAAAGTTTCTTTGTCATCCTCCCCCGCCCTAAATCCTTTGTTAATGTAGTCCCTACCATTTGTTAAGGAAACCTCTCAAGTGTTTGAGTAATTCCCCCTGGGCCTAGCTCACTCTTGTTGGGGGAAGTTTTCAATTTGCGTGTCTCCGTCAGATTTGAGAAAAGGAGAAAAAGACTGTGTGTAACATTACGCCAACTGTTACTGTTACAGAATTACAAAAAGAACCTATTAATTCTTGCATATTCACGATCTCCTTTTTTTTTTTTCATTTGAGGGGGTGGTAAAGGTATATCTTTACTGTTGTGTAACTAGCTCTCGTACAACATCTGCCTTTTAAGTCTATTCGGAATCGACATTGTCCTCAAAGTCTATTCCGAATCGACAGGTTCTTTGTAGCCTTTCACTGGTTTTTTCTCTTTCTACCAAGTTGAAAGCTTGTCGCATGTTCATCAACTCATTTAGCTTAGCCCAGTCCTCGATAACCAAGGTAGATTCCACAAACTCTATGGTCAACATCCTAACCAACAGTTCTATGTTTTATTATCATTTTGACCAACTTACACTTTTTTTGTTCATTCGAAAAGTTATAGAGAACAATGTCGTCGTTGAAGAAAGAGTAAATGTGTCCAGAACTGATTGAGTTCACAAGATTGGCTTCGTTTCCCCGTCTGTGTTCACGTGGACGTAACGTTTGACAGCGGCTACCCTGTTTGAGAAACATCAGTTAAATAACTACAAAGCTAGGATGCTTTGACTTCTATGTATCCAATAACAGAGGATCGGAACAAGTATTTCAACTAAAAGTGGAGGCTTCACTTGGCAGAGAGGCTTCGTCGCACTCTTAAATTCAGCATTACAGTGGACGCCTCCCTTGCTAGAGAGGATTTGTTGCTCTATTTAATTCAGTGTTGCAGTGGAGGCTTCCCTTGATAGAGGAGGCTGTGTCCCGCTAGTTAATTCAGTATTTCAGTGGAGGCTTCCCGTGATAGAGGGGTTGTGCCGCGCTATTAAATCATTTTTACAGTGGAGGCTTCCCTTGATGGAGAGGCTTGGTTGCACTATTGAAATCAGTCGAGGCTTGCATTGACAGACAGGGGCTGTGTTACATTATTGACTAGATTCTCGATTCTGTTTGAGATATTATTTGATTTGTGTGCTCAGAGTCTGGAATCAACACGTCGAGTGAGAGAACTGTTTCATAATGTATTTCACCTAGGAGTGAGTAGGTGTTGCACTCACACACACAAGCACCAAAGTCCAACCCGTGTAATCGATGTCCGCCTCGACGTTGCAAGTTTTTTTTTTGAGTAATCGATATCACCCCTTTCTTGTCTGCTCTTGTATCGGTCATTGCGTATTCACACATCGCAGTATCGTTGAGGATGAATTTCGATAAGAACGGACCCTCCGCCGACAATACCCCCATCACTCTCCGCCCGCATCATACACATCACCTGAAGTGCCGGTGTCTTTTGGGCCCATAGATCGATACCACTTATTTTGTGATCGATCCGGTTGTGTCTGCCACTCGAACTTTTCACCATGGGAAACTTTTGTCTTGAGGGAAGCTGATTGATTGTTGAAGGTTTATGTGGGGGAGGGGGGCGTTTGTTGGTTGAGGTCAGGGCAGCATTCTTATTGGCTACGGAGGAGAGCGCTGTAATATGAGTTGCTTTTCGCATACACTAATTGTCTTGAATGTGTTTAGTGGAACATTAAAGAGTGTCTGCTGATTAGCCTTGATGCGGAGACCATATGTTATGGTCTAGTAAGTCCTACTCTCCCTTTATGCATACGTTGACACGGAACTAGGTCAGTAGTGGACATCCAGACTCCTCACCGCTAGTTTAATTCCAATGACAAGTACATATCAGAATGACAAGCATGGCTTAGTGGCTGCATTGTTCTGAATGTTCCAATTCTGAAAATTCCCCCATAATCTCTATAACCTGATGACCTAGTTGTCATTACTAATTGTTGACTGAATGACTTGTTATGTTTTTGATAAAATGACAAGTATATAGTATGCGGCTACAAGTTAATGAATGCTCCAAGTCTGAAATTTGTATTCTCCAAAATCATTGTTACTTACTTAGTTGTTACCACTCGCTGTTTAAAGCTGAATTACTTACAGTTTGTTATTGGTGCTTACTGTTATACCATGCAACAGACACATACACCAGCATAAGTTTAATTCTGTCGCTAAATATGTTGTAATATTAATTTGATCATATACATAGAACATACTTCCCAAATCATAACAGGGCAATCTTGAGATATACAACATCTAAAGTGCTTGGATGACTGAGAAGATGTTTCACTTACAACAACATGCCCATACAGCACATTCCAAACTGTATCAGAGGAAGCCCACACATTTGTAATTATATTAAGAGTCGAGTCTATGACTTCTGACACTTTAGACCAATGGCCTGTTTGAACAATTGCTCTGTCTGGGAGAGATCCAAGTAGTTGCTAATATGCTACATCGCTGTTACTTATACCTTGTATCCCAAGACTCTCGGGATTAGCCGCGATTCCGAAGGTCGAGCACACCGCGGTTAGGGGAAATTACTTTTTTTTGTACTACAGCGGCTGTGTGGTTGTCCGCCTTTAAAAGCCCCATCTAGGAACGGTGTGAGAATCAATACATGACTTTTTGGACCAGGGCCGGTCTTAGGCCACTATATATATGCGGTCGCAGTGGGCCCCGCGCTTTCATAGGCCCCGCGCTAATTCTAGGTGTAATTATTAAATTGCAAAATATATAAGAAAAATTCCTAAAACTCACAAAAATTTCATGAAAAATAGACAAAATTGTGATTTGTGGGCGTCATTCATTGCGGAAAACGTCAATCCTATCGCGCGATAAAAGAAAAAAGGCATTGTCAGCTTTCATGTAATAAAATGTAATTATCGGGCGAATTTTCACCTTAATCGAAAGCTACAATACTTTATTTAGATTTACTTTTCTAGTAAATGGCATATAAATATACCATAGGTTGCATGGTTCGTAAAGTAAAGTTAATTTGATCGCAATTTTGTACTAGTAAAGTCGAATTTTTTTTTTCTAATACAAAATCTTAATTTTCACTTATTATCCTTATTTCCACCTAGACTAGGCCCCATGCGCAATCAGTTTCGCATAGGGCCCCGCAATAGTTAGGACCGGCCCTGTTTTGGAGTTTTGGATCCGAGTCAGTGCAATGTACAAAGTTTTTCGGCACCCCAATTGGCCTCGTTGTCTCCAGTAATGACCGTTTCCACCAGGGCGCCTCGTTGAGGCTGAGAAGCGTTCTAGAGAAAATCGAAATGGAGAAGAAGTGCTCTGCCGATCATTACACAGTACATCATGGAAACACAACTCTTCACATAGTAAAGTACCCGGTACTAGAAAGCAGATCAAGATAAACTATCAACAAAATGAAGTTCGCTTTTAATTACTTTTTATGCTGCCTGTAGCCCTGGAATCTCTGTCTCTCCCTAACAATATTCGGATTCAAGTTTGTTCTTCTCTGGGGTTCGGAAACTTGAAGATTTACCACGAAGTGTTGTTCCCAAGAACACATGGACAAACAACTAGTAGCTCATTGACCATGAGGCTAAAGAGGCAATAGATGAGCTGCAGAGGTTACATCCCTTTCATTGTATTTGTCTTCTGAAATAGAAAGGAGATTTTCTATTATCAGGCTGTCGAGTAAATTTTTTTTTACTATTGAACTGAAGACGTCCATAATGTTTCACAAAATGTGCATGCCACCAACGTGTTTTAAATGGCATCAATGTCTCAAGCATCCTAAGTGGAATATATCCGTTCAATTGGAAGTAATTGTTCAAGGTACGTGTCAGCTGTAACGAAACAATGTTAGCAACCCACCACATTGGCGCGCACTATCAGGCTACACACTAGATAAAATCGTATTACCTTCTACTTCAAATTATGAATAGTTCTTTTAAGAATAATAGGTGCAATGTAAAACGGTTCTTTTAAGAATAATAATTTTAATGCAAGTTTATTTGGCTACATATTATAAGTATATTGATAAAAATTTCACACTTTCAATTTTTTTTTATACGGAGACACCTTAAAAGAAAGACAACTTTAGTAATATCATACTTGATTTGGAATAAGCACAGTTATGTCCCTTGCGTCATTTTGGGGGGGGGGGAGTGGGGTGACAAAATAGTTTTATTACTAAACGTAATAATTTCTTCCCATAAGTAATAATGCATTGACAGTTTACTTAATCTCTTTGATTATTTATTATAATTTTTAAGTTATTTTAAGAATTAACATATAGATTATATAAATATATTTTCTTTACTTTCAAATGATACATTTCCTTTATTTTCAAACGGTCATTTGGTGATGTAACTATACCTAATGTTTAATTAACACAGCTCTACATAGCTGCCCTTTAACCATAAGTTAGCATGAAAAAATAAAATATTCACATATATAGAAACATGGTGCAGATCCAGCGCATGGCTTCGTAGTGATTGTGACAAGTCTGTGGTCATTGTTGTAAGTGTACAAAATGAACGTTTTTTTTCTTCGATTCCTTCTATCAGCTCACATCTTCTTCATAGTCAAAAGGTTGTCGAAAGTAAAAACTGAAATAAAAGATAGAATCATTTATTTCAAGCTGAGAATCACCTTAGATCGATGAGATTTTATCTTGTCGTGGCTAATACAATTATTACAACAGAAATGTTATTACTATATTTATATTTATCTCCCTTTTGTGTTGAAAATAAAAAGACATCCGTCCATCCCATTGGCGCTACAGCCCATGGAGGGCTCTGGCCTGCTTCAACACATCCTTCAATTCAGATCTCTCCTGGGCCTTTCATCTCCACGCCCTAACCCCAAGCTGCCTCCACATCATCAATCCATCGCATTCGATGTCTACGAGTCGCCTGCCTTTTGGTTTTTGCCGGTATACCATTTTCGCTCCTCTGTTCTCTGACATTCTTTCAAGTTGACCTGCCCGACGTGGTCTGTTTTTTTTTTATTTCTGTCACTATCGGTGGGTCTTCATACAATTGATCATGATCAGTGCGTGTCCTCCACCTTGTTTCATCTTAGATTTTCTTAAGAATTTCTCGTTCCTAAGTATTTGGATCTAGTTTTTGAACTGTAAACTTATAATATTTACATAAGATTTTTACCAAATTATTAAATTTTTACTACCTTTACTATTTTAAATGTGAATAGACCTTGTTTTTAATGATTTAACTGTATAGAAGTTGGCCCTTGTTATGTAAAGGGAGATTGATCCTTAAAGGATTACGGGCACGACATGGCCTAAATTGTGCCGATGTGCCTAAACTCAAAACTCAAACTCTAGTAGATTTCGGTTGTCTTTATAGTTGTACAGGTCTCGCTTGCATACATTACGGTATATCTCTGTATATTGTATTCTTGGAATTCCTTGATATTGTTTAGCTCTTAAGTAATTGATGAGTGCTATAAAATGCTCTGTCGCCCCCTGCTATTCTTTGCTTTATTTCTGTTAGAAGGCCTTTCTTGAAATTCTATTACACTCATATCGGAAGACATGGATGCCATTGATTTATTATAATTTATTTTAGCAGGGTTAGTAGAAGAAAAAAAGAGAGAAAGGCTATATTTGGAAGTAGTTCGTTCCAGGATTCTCTCCCTTTGACTTGTGTAGAACAGTTCTTGCTTAATTAATATAAGTGTATATGTAAGATAATTATTATTTTTTTGTTCTAAATGCTTTGAACAGTTGAAGATAGGACTTACTCCTGCAAGCTTATGTCCCTTGGTTTGATTAGCGACCAATCGATAATAGTCTTGGAGATGTGAAGAGTTCTCTCCCTTAGCCGCTTCCGTTGGAGTCAACCACCAGAACGAGGCCTGCGGGGAGGAAAATTGTTTGTTTGCTGATGTGTGCGCGCTGGGGGGAGAGTCGTTAAGTTGACCAACTCCAAACATATTTTTTTTTTTTTTTTGCATTTTATTGTCATAAAGCACAAACATGCTAGAGTAATCAAAACTATATTGATATTTACTCACTAATTTACACATTCGCTGAATGTGTCAAGTGGTCTACTTGAATGTGTGCACGCTAGATTGTGTGGGTTTGTGAAAAAGGAAAGAGAATAGGCAATGGTATCGATCCCAAGAGTTGCCAAATGCACACGCACACAAACGTCATTAGCCGATAGAGTTGTATTTCAAAGAATGCTTTTACTTTCATTTCCTTCACCTTTGTCGAACTAATGGTTATTTAAAGCCATCTTTTCTTGCGAGGTATCCGTGGTCAAGGATATGATGGTTCACCTAGCCTAAGTGTACCACAAGAACTCCCAGTTCAGGTACTATCTCATCCTTCCAGGAATAGAAATCAATAGTGATAGGAAGTCAAATGTAAGAGTTGGATTTTTTTACATGTTTTTAATGATTTTTTTTTCAAGGCTGCTACGCTTCTGTCTAGCCTATTTAAATTTTTCAACTAGTGACTTTTTCTCATGCAATATATATATATATATTTATATATATATATATATATAGTAGATTCATCTTTACCTTATAGAGTGCTGGGTTCTCGTGTAATATATGTAGTGGGTTCATCTTTACCTTATAGATTGTTGGGTTCTCGTGTAATATATGTAGTGGATTCATCTTTACCTTATAGAGTGTTGGGTTTTCATGCAATATATGTAGTAGATTCCTCTTTACCTTATAGAGTGCTGGGTTCTCTTGTAATATTTGTAGTGGATTCATCTTTACCTTATAGAGTGTTGGGTTTTCGTGTAATATATGTAGTGGATTCATCTTTACCTTATAGAGTGCTGGATTCTCGTGTAATATATGTAGTGGATTCATCTTTACCTTATAGAGTGTTGGGTTTTCGTGTAATATATGTATTGGATTCATCTTTACCTTATAGAGTGCTGGGTTCTCGTGTAATATATGTAGTGGATTCATCTATTGTTCTTTGTTTGCATGTATATAAGTTGTAGATTCTTCTTTACCTCATAGAATGCTGGGCCACCGTTCAATATATGTAGTGGATTCATCTTTACCTTATAGAGTGCTGGGTTCTCGTGTAATATATGTAGTGGATTCATCTTTACCTTATAGATTGCTGGGTTTTCGTGTAATATATGTAGTGGATTCATCTATTGTTCTCATGTATATAAGTTGTAGATTCTTCTTTACCTCATAGAATGCTGGGCCACTGTTCAATATATGTAGTGGATTCATCTTTACCTTAAAGAGTGTTGGTTTTCGTGTAATATATGTAGTGGATTCATCTTTACCTTATAGAGTGCTGGGTTCTCGTCTAATATATGTAGTGGATTCATCTTTACCTCATAGAGTGCTGGGTTTTCGTGTAATATATGTAGTGGATTCATCTTTACCTTATAGAGTGCTGGGTTTTCGTGTAATATATGTAGTGGATTCATCTATTGTTCTTTGTTTGCATGTATATAAGTTGTAGATTTTTCTTTACCTCATAGAATGCAGGGTCACCGTCCAATATATGCAGTGGATTCATCTATTGTTCTTTGTTTGCATGTATATAAGCTGTAGATTCTTCTTTACCTCATAGAATGCTGGGTCACCGTCCAATATATGTAGTGGACTCATCTTTACCTTATAGAGTGTTGGGATTTCGTGTAATATATGTAGTGGATTCATCTTTACCTTATAGAGTGCTGGGTTCTCGTGTAATATATGTAGTGGATTCATCTTTACCTTATAGAGTGTTGGGTTGTCGTGTAATATATGTAGTGGATTCATCTATTGTTCTGTGTTTGCATGTATATAAGTTGTAGATTCCTCTTTAAGTTATTGACTGCTGGGTTTTCTTTCTACGTCTCTGAATACGTGGATCTAATAAATGGATTCTTTATTTCTTGATAGAAGTGAATACTTTATGATTACTATTTGGTACTAAGTTGTTCTTGTTTTTTTTTAAAGTATGTGATGGGGGTTGTTTTTCTTCCTTCTTTTCCAACAGGGACTGTCTCCCACTCTACTCTGGACACTAGTTGAAGTGGCAGTGATTTGAAGTTAAGTTTTTTTTTTGGTCACTCAGAAAAAGGTCTGAAGAAAATTACGTTGGTATCATTCATTCAGACGATTGCGGCAAATCACGTGACCAAACTGTTTGCCTGATTGTAGCGCCTTCTCGCGTGAGCACTCGTTTGACCTTGAACTTGAGCTGCTGATTGTTTTAATACATCGGGCCTTTTTCTGCGCTTCTGTTCGTAAGTGAGTTGTCTCTTGTGAGGGTCATCCTTGCAACTAAAGAACATCTTTTAAGCTCTCTCTCTCTTTGCCCACCCACCCCCGCCGTCTCCCCCGTAGCTATTAGCTGTGTATATGTAGGGAAGTTATACTCCGCTCAATACAGCCGTAGAACGAATCACTGGGATGAGGGGGGCGGGGATGGCCAGAGCTCGTTGTCATGGCTACCGGATGGGGAGGGGGGAGGGAGTGCACGTCCTCTTTTGGATCGATGCATTGATTTCTTCTTTGGGGCACCGCTGAGCCAGGGAGAGAGAGAGAGAGAGAGAGAGAGGGTGAGACTTAGATGGAATGAGAGGAAGAGATGAGAAAGAGAGAGAGTCAAGAGAAGATGACTTCAGCCCCCATGTATTTCTAATTTCGCTTGGAGGAGTATAGAGTCTTTGAATTTTGGTCAATATCGTTTTTGTTGAGTTTTCGTATTTTCTTGTTAGTTTCTGGTTTGGATTCAAGGCAAGTCAATTTCTGTGTGTGTGTATTGAATGACATTTTTTTAAAAAGATGTTTGCAATACAAATATATGTAGTAGATGCCTTGTGGATTTAAAACATGTTTTGATATGTTGGGTGTTGGTCAGTTCATAGGATTCACTTATACATACACTTCCGGTCACCTTGGATGAACATCAGATTGCTGTTAGTATGAGTAGAAGTACTGCCCATGGTGTAGCTTTGAATGTGTTTTCTCCAACCTGTATAAAGCTTCCGTTGATGTTATTGAATGTTTTTGTTATTGAAATTGTATACACAGAGTCATTGTTATTATGTTGATACGACGCTAGCTACAAAGATGACTTGTATTATAATTACTTGTAACGACTAATACATTAATAATAAACGTTAAAATACAAGAAATGTAATACTTTTTTACCCACATTGAAAAAGGTGCCGGTACGCCGTACCCTTGCGTACCGTCACAAAAAAAAAAAAAGCACTGGATGTAAGTATTTGTGTGTTTGTGTGTCAGTAGGATGTTTAAACACTTCTACTACTTGTTCTTGTCAAGCCAAAGACTTGTTTGTCTCTGGACATGATTGCTGTATGATGGGCTTCTACTCTGCTAGAATAGATACACACACACTCATGTTGAAGACAAACATCAAAAGCTTCTCAAAATGTCTATGAACGTTTTTTTAGTTACTGGGAACAAAATTAATAATTCATTAATATTTAGGTGTCAGAATGATCGGGTTCTGGACTGGATATTAGGAAAAAAACGAAAGAATGAAGAGCTACAAGCTTCAGTGTGTCCCGAGAAGCACCGATACATTGTGTACCATTAAAAACTGTTCGAAATTGATTATTTCACATTTTTTAAAATTATTACTACTAGGGTGAGTAACAACTGCACGTCATAGAGCGTGCAATTTAACTGTAACGTTCTGTTCTTCATGTCACTGTGCACCAAACAGCACTGTGCACCAAGCTGTGTTTGAAATAGTTTGTCTCACCTTGAGGTAAAAAAATAATCATTAATCAATAACACATTCTTTATTATTGAACCGTGGTTCTATTTTGAGCAGCAGGCAACTCCAGTAGCTTCTGAAATGTGCCGTGAAAGGCGTTGAGTCGTCTCCCCCTATTTAATAACATACCCATTGATTTGCATGTTTGCTGTGAAGTATCGTTGCCAGGGTGTACAGCTCTCTGGTATTATAACACGAGCTTTCGATAGATCTCATCTAGTTTTAGGTAATACTATTGCTAAGACTAAAGCACTATTGCCATTGCCACAGATATATTATGTCACAGACAAACTAAGTAACAGTGATCTTCTAGCATATGTAGCCTTACAATTAGGTCTAAACATTCGCGAATAACCTTGGATCATAGTAGATACTTAGAGCTAGGCTAGCAGACATAGAGCCATAGGGTTTAGCTATGTTTGAGATTTAATCCATGTTTCGCAATTTGTTCTCTAAAGAAATAATTCTTTAAGTCCTGTGCGAGGCCCCACGCCAATCGGAGACCCTTAGGTGGCTGCCTAGTTTGCCTAGGCCTAAGGCCGGGCTGTCACACGTAATATTTTGTTAGAGAGATAGCAGAGAGTCGATTCTGTTTGTATTGACTCAATAGTATTATCTTGGAATCTAGTCTTTTGTGATATTTCTTCGAGTCAGAAATGGTATTAATGTACCACAGTCCTTGTGATTAGAGTCGTAAAGATTTCTTTTTTTTTTTTACTTGCCTTTTTTTTTTTTATTAAGCAATATGTTGTCTTTAATTTACAATATCAGAAATTTGACCTTTGACACGTGTCCCCGTTACTGCTGTCACATAAACGCTTGTTCGTCAGTCCCAGGGGACATAACAATGTCCAACTAAAATGACATCGAGTTTTTTTTTTACATTTTTTTTTTTTGGGGTGATTGAAATTACGGTATGAGTAGATTAACTTCTACAATGTCAATATCAGCTTGAAAACAGAACATGAAAATGTCAGATGTACTTTGGCTTCAAAAGAGAAACATAAACTATGGCAGTAACATAGAACAAGGCTCAATTACTTTTGGACTTTAATTTGATTTAACAACGCGGTCTTCACATAATTCCTAGAACTGGTCTTAGCACTGGGCTTAACATTGGTCATTGCTTGTTTTAAATGACCTGCATAGCGATGTTGTTTGTTTTCATTTTAAATTGACATGCATAGCGATGTTGTTTGTTGTCATTTTAAATTGACATGCATAGCGATGTCCTATGTTGTCATTTTAAATTGACATGTCCAGCGATGTTGTTTGTTGTCATTTTAAATTGACATGTCCAGCGTTGTTGTTTGTTGTCATTTTAAATTGACATGTCCAGCGATGTTGTTTGTTGTCATTTTAAATTGACATGTGTAGCGATGTTGTTTGTTGTCATTATAAATAGACATGTTTAGCGATGTTGTTTGTTGCCATTATAAATTGACATGTGTAGCGTTGTTGTTTGTTGTCATTATAAATTGACATGTCCAGCGATGTTGTTTGTTGTCATTATAAATAGACGTGTAGCGATGTTGTTTGTTGTCATTATAAATTGACATGTCTAGCGATGTTGTTTGTTGTCATTTTAAATTAACATGTCTAGCGATGTAGTTTGTTGTCATTATAAATAGACATGTGTAGCGATGTTGTTTGTTGTCATTATAAATAGACGTGTCTAACGATGTTGTTTGTTGTCATTATAAATAGACATGTGTAGCGATGTTGTTTGTTGTCATTATAAAAAGACATGTGTAGCGATGTTGTTTGTTGTCATTTTAAATAGACATGTCTAGCTATGTTGTTTGTTGTCATTTTAAATAGACATGTCTAGCTATGTTGTTTGTTGTCATTATAAATTGACAATTCCACTTGTAGATCTTGAAACATGTATGGACTAACATTGGTGTGCTTTGTCTTTCACAGATAGTCATCAGACCTGTGTGTATGTGTGTGTGTTGTGTTCAGTCAATGCATGCGTGCTGGAGTGAGAGGAGCTGAATGGAACCATCACGTGACTTGTTTCTTTTTAGAGCTCTGCAGGCTACCAGGGGATAGCAAGTCCTGTCTAGGTAAGACATGCGTGGACTGTGGATGCTGGCTTGAGATTTGTGTGTGTGTGTCATTTTTCTTACGACCTACATTGTGATCTACTTTGACATGATCCTTTTATTAGGGGATCACAATCACGGCATTTCTCATTTCTTAGTAGTTATAGTAGTTATCGAGTCATAGTAGTTAATCGATTCTTATAAATTAATCGATTCATATGAATAAATCTCAGGCATCGTGGTGTTGGATTGTTATGGCTATCACCTGTCTTAAACCTCACTAGTTTATATCTGGATACTAGATCGTATACCGGTACTTACTTCGACAAGACTATGCGCCCCCCCCCCCCCTCACATGAAGGTTCACATTTCATACAAATATTTTGTTTCATACAAGATGTGCATATTAAATTTAAGACAGTAAGGGAGATGGGATGAAATGTACAAGTGCTCTATTTCTTTAAGATTTATTACTATAATAAAGTCCATTTCAATTGAAGCTTGACGAGGACAGGGACCTCCACACAAAAATCCCGTCCAAGGCCTCCACTTATGAAAATCTTGCGAGGCCTTAAATTTACCGTTGTAGCCAGAGTTAGTTTGCAGACATTGATCATCAGTGCTCCTTTCGTCCTTGGGCCTCCTCTGAAGACGCCAGCACGTTACTGTAGCAACCCCGAGCAACTTAATGGATAGTGACACGTGCTGGGGGAAAGATGGCGCTAGAGAACCCGATCTAAAGAATGACCCCTTTTTTTTTTTCTTCTAATGATTACTAAGGAGGCCATTTGACCACTCTATGATGTGGTGCCATCATGCGATGATATCCGATGATAAGTTGTGTCCTGATAACGTTTCTTATCTTGAAGTCTTCTCTCCCCTTACGTTGACCTAGTTCACTTAGTGACTAGAGCGCTGACTTGTCCTTTGTGGTAGCCAATTAGTTTTTGTTGGTGTACATTCTGAAGTAGCTGCGCTTATCTCCATCAAGTGGTGAAGAAATAAGCCAAATGGTTTATTTATAATATCCCCGTTGAAACACAATAGGGAAAAAAGTTGTCTATTCTCTAAATGCTCTTCCAAGGCTACATGAAATACACGTGAACAAACACATCTCTATTTGCATTTGTCTGTTTTTTCAAGAAAGTGATTATTTTGTAATTATTTAAATGTGAAGAATAGACCAGTTACTAGAACAGTTTATCAAATGTCCACTTGTTCCTAGCAATAAATCATTATTGCAATAATAATAATCTAGTTAAGTTAGTATCACATTTACACTAGTTTCCCTTTCAGACCTTGCGATCTATGAGGCAGATGATGTTAAGGTCATCTGTTTCTATGGCCAACAGTTAACGAGCAGGATGTCATGTGGCCAGCACAACGACAAACCGCCTTTACTTTACCCATCTAAAGTCAGGTACTCATTATATTTGGGTGGAATCAGATCGCCCTAAAAATCCTGAAATTCAAAATCCCTGTCTTCACCGAGATTCGAGTCCAGGATCCTAGGTTCCGACGCTAAGCGCTTAACCAGTCAGCCACCGCACCCCCACATTTACACTAGCTATATCTATATGAGTTATAATTTTAGATTGAACAAATGCTCTATTAAACCTAAAAAAAAATCTTATTTCAAAATCATTCTATTGGAAACAAAATATCGATCTAACTTTAATACGTAAAATGGATGTTAGTAGAATTTGATCAATATAATTCCATCTCCAAAGGCAAATACTCAACACCAAGTCTTACTATTCAAATGTTGTTTTCTCGGCTTTTATGTCATAGCGTGTGATCTACTGTCCTTGTTAGAACTCCAGGCAGCTAGTCCAACTAAACCAGGTTGTAGCTCCAGACAGCTAGATTAGGTCGTAACTGCATACAGCTAATCCATCTAAACCAGGATGTAGCTCCAGACATCTAGATTAGGTCGTAACTGCATACAGCTAATCCAACTAACCAGGTTGTAGCTCCAGAAAGCTATTCCAACTAGACCATGTTATAAACTCCAGACTGCTAGTTTAACTAAACCAGGTTATAACTCCAGACAGCTAATCCAACTAAAACAGTTTAAAACTCCAGATATCTAGTCCAACTATACCGTTGTAAATTTATTATTTTCTTAATAAACTTGAATAAAACTTGAACAAACATTTAAAACAAAATTGCACTTCATTGTTATTGACATTATATACAGCCTTCAATTTCAATGTAGATATATGTAGAAACAAGACATCGGAACTATTTAAAATATTTTTCCTCACTTGGACACTACAATCAACTCATCTCCAGCAAGTTTCAACTAACCTTAACTATTCGTTCACCCCTTTATAAACTAATCTGTGATAGTCTTACTAATGGTTCCATCAGAGTACATCAATCAATACCAACTCCATAACAAAGATCTACTAGCTGAACCATTTTAAACATGGTAACTTATTGGTCTAAGACAATCTCCCATCACCCTTCCAAGACTAACATATTTTCTGTCCATTTTGATTTCATGGATTTAAAATAATGTTTGAAATGTGTGAACTATTTTGTTGTTGTTGTTGTTACTGTTGATATCCATACTTCATCCTCTGCTTGATTCCAAACGTTGAATTATGGGTAGCCGTTGCATCATTGGTAGCAGAGGCGTAGTGAGCAAAAAGGTCGCCTGGAGTCAAGAAACTTTATTGGCGCCCCATTTCCCATGAACAGCACACAGAAATATAGGCTTAGAAATAACAAGCATTGAATAATAATAATAATGTATTACATAACTAAAATATCTACAATAATTTTTACTTTTTTTTGCACCTCTCTGCGTGTGGCGCCCCAATAAGAGTGGCGCCCTGGGCATCGTGCCCCCCTTGCACCTCACCCTCACAACGCCTCTGATGGGTAGTCATTGTTTTTGTCCCTCTAGACGCGCTGTGAAGAACTCCCCACTCGCGTCGTACTTGACTTAGGCTGAGGGTGGTTTAATACAGCTTGTATGTTGTGCTTGACTTGGGCTGAGGGTGGTCTAATACAGCTTGTATGTTGTGCTTGACTTGGGCTGAGGGTGGTTCAATACAGCTTATATGTTGTGCTTCACTTGGGCTGAGGGTGGTTCAATACAGCTTGTATGTTGTGCTTGACTTGGGCTGAGGGTGGTTCAATACAGCTTGTATGTTGTGCTTCACTTGGGCTGAGGGTGGTTCAATACAGCTTGTATGTTGTGCTTGACTGACGTCTTCGCGTTGGCTCCTTAGTAAGAGGAGAGTAACGTCAATCTAGAATTAGTAACTCTCGTTTTCTCTTTTTGGTACATTTTACATCATGCGTTTTTAGTTACACTTGGTCAGAGTTTGCAGAGACGACTTCTTAGTCATTGTCTCAGGAGCAACTTCTAGTGTTAACAGGTAGCCTACTTGTTTTTACGTTGACTGTGTGATTACATTAGCAGATGATTAGCTAATGATTAGTCGCTAGTATGTCACGACTACTTCTTGGTGCTCTAGATATCACTAGTATGGCATGTCTACTGTTTGGTGCATTAGATAGCACTAGTATGGCATGTCTACTGTTTGGTGCATTAGATAGCACTAGTATGGCATGTCTACTGTTTGGTGCATTAGATAGCACTAGTATGGCATGTCTACTGTTTTGTGCATTAGATAGCACTAGTATGGCATGTCTACTGTTTGCAGCATTAGATAGCACTAACCTGAAGAGTCGAACATGTACTGTGAAGACCTGTATAAATAACTAAGGCGCAATCTGAACCAGTATGGATAAAGAAGGTAGAGTCTTCAACCAAAATTCTGCCCAGGAACATCCATTACTCAAATCCGGTACTTATTATACAGATTTTTAACAAGTCCGCGCTTTTTGATCGGGAAATTTCGCGCTACTATTGTCGGCGTTATTTTGTCCGCGCTACTTTGTCGGGTAATCAGTTTGATTGATATTCAGCGTCTTTTCATCTGAAATGATGAACCATACTAGCTAGTCTAATTGTAACAACAGTTACAAGTCACACCTGCGTCAACTGTTCATTATTTGATTTCTTAAAAAACAAACAAACAAAACTCTGGGCAGAATGCCTGCATCCAGACAGAGACACTTGTACCGGAAGACATTATCACATCCACAAGGGCAGTAATAACAGCAAACATTGTTAGCTGCGCGTCTAGGCTTTGTAAATTAGATTTTCTTGATTCTCTCTCGATTCATTATTCCACGTTCTATTAGGAGCTGCCAAACCGAAGGGAAATGCTAAGAAACAGTCTTCACACCAAATACAATGTACTGTCAAGTCTAAGACTAGTCACAAGTCTAAGATTAGTCACAAGTCTAAGACTGGTCACAAGTCTAAGACTAGACACAAGTCTACGACTAGTCACAAGTCTAAGACTAGTCACAAGTCTAGGTTTAGTCACAAGTCTAAGACTAGTCACAAGTCTAAGATTAGTCACAAGTCTAAGATTAGTCACAAGTCTAAGACTGGTCACAAGTCTAAGACTAGTCACAAGTCTAAGATTAGTCACAAGTCTAAGATTAGTCACAAGTCTAAGACTGGTCACAAGTCTAAGACTAGACACAAGTCTAAGACTAGTCACAAGTCTAAGACTAGTCACAAGTCTAAGACTAGTCACAAGTCTAAGACTAGTCACAAGTCTAAGATTAGTCATAAGTCTAAGACTAGTCACAAGTCTAAGATTAGTCACAAGTCTAAGATTAGTCATAAGTCTAAGATTAGTCACAAGTCTAATGGTTGTAGTGGCACAAACTTCAAACACGTGTTGTTGTTTTTACACGAGTTTGTTTGTTATTATAGTTAAGTCGAATCCCGTTAATGACCATCGGAGCCATCTGTTAATCGAACCAGTCGCTTATTCGTACCGAATTCTTAAGTGCAGAAACCAATGCAGTCTAATCTGGTTAATCAGACCAGCCGGTTATTGGTACGATTGCGTCCCGATGTGGCCGATTAACCGGATTGACTGTATTGCTGTTGACAGAATATGTTTCCCTTCAATCAACCCAATTGACCGAAGACCATCCTTTTAAGCGAATAGCTGCCAACATTTTGCAGTTTTACAAACCAAGTTGAGTGTTTGTCGCTAAGCCCGAGAAGATTTCATCTCGAGTTCAATACATAGAATGTTACATAAATAGAAAACAACATCAACCACTAAAATCAACAAACTACCGTACAAATTAGTTCCACTTTGTCTCAGAGAATCGTTGACAACGGTGGTAGACTTATTGGATCTTTGGAAGTCCTAAGGTTTTACATTACTATATCACGCAGACACTGCCACTGTCGGCCACATCATTTCTATCAACAGTAAGAGTCAAAAGGTGATATGTTTTATATTCTAGATCCGACTCCCATTGCGGGAGAACTATTCAGTTTGGGCTCACAATGTAAAAACTTCCGGCCACTGAAATTGAGCATCTTCGAAATAAAAAAAATAAGCCAATTGAAAATATTTTGTGTGCACTCATCCCCCCTTCATCTTCCAGTGTGTACATCTGCCAAGAAATCTTCACCACATTGTCATGCGGGACATTTGAAGTCCACACTCCACCCGTTTTTTTGGGTTGTCTAGAAGTGTCTACAGACTTCAACCTTACAGAATCGAGGATCGATTTGTGCAATGAAAAAAAGTGTCCATTTTTGTTTAATTAGATCTTTACGACTTAAATTCACCTATTCTTAGGGTTAAATTTAAGTTGGTATGGAAATTTTTATTTGTCAGGGATCTATTTCGCATTACGCTTGGTTTGGTAATACAAACGCCTTAATGAGGTGGTACGATAACCAAAATAAAAAAGGAAACATAACTTCTCTCAAAGAACGTTTTCAAAACATTGTTGTGTTACTTTCACTGTTATCTTTGGCGAGTCTTGAACTAGAAAATATTTAATTCAAGTAATCTGTTCTGTGTTTAAACTCACTCGTGAGTGTAACAGTTGTTAGCATGTGCAGGGAAGATCTGCGCGCATCTATCTGTTCAACTGTTTTAAACTACTCACATGAGCATCTCGGGGCACAGTACTCGACATGGAATTTACGTCAGCTCTATAATAAGACCTTTTTTAGAGCCTGTAAATCTTATATATATATATATCGCAATTGTAATCGTCATGCTTCTAGCATACTCAGAGCGATATCGTCCTATCTCTTCTGTGGATCAGTTGGGGGTGGCATGGGGTAGGGAAGGGGGGAATCTGGGAGAAGGTTTCCGTTCTGCCCTTTTTCACTCAGCAAAGATAACTCAGCTTGAATCGGGATTCGAACTGGAGTCCCCTTGATAGTTAGTTACTTTATAGTCTAATACATTTATTTAAATATTACCAAAAAAAAAAGCATTAACTTGTAAAAGTTTTATAATATTCACTTTTGTTTTCATCCTTTTGATGTGTGGGACAGGGAGGGAGAGGGAATGTTGTTGTTTTTTCTGACGAAAAACTATATCAAGACACACGCCATAAGAGCAACTAATATTTCAAGGACTTTGTTTGACCCTCTGCTTAAATTTTAAAAAATTACTTGTCAATTTAAAAAAAAAAAAAAAAATCTGTACAGTTGGCAGCAAGCAAAGTTGATCCAATCAATGGGACTTTATTTCAAATTATATAGGGCTTACTCAAGCTAATCGAACAATTGCGTTGGAAAAAGACCAAATTAAAGCTCATTGACAGTGATTCAGGTCTAACGGCTATTTATCTTATAAGTCTTATTGATATCGGAATCTTTGTTCTTGATTCAATAGAACGGGTTTTATTTATCTGATAAACTGGCTTTGTCGTGTTACGTGTATCTAGCATACTGGGCTCTGTTATTTAAAAATAAAGACCGACACTGCCTCGTCTTTTTGCTGCGTGGCTGCAGTTTCGACCACAATTTATTCTGCGCTGTCGCCAGTTACTGGGCCCGGGGGGTGGGGGGGGTGGCGAAGAAAGGAAACACGACATCTACAGTCTTCAAACAATTGCTCACGCACATTCCCACTGCGGTGTTAGGGTAGAACTAACAAGTAAAAACATTGTGAAATCGATCTCAGTGCTGTGCATTAGTTGAGGTGAAAATTTCATTATGAGGCTAGAATATTGATGCGGTTATTGGAGATGTAGGAGGCATTGTGTGGTTATTATTTACTGTGTCAATCTTGTCACTCTCTCATTGATGCACCATTGTAACTAGTAGGTGTAGGGGCTAAAGTGGTATTTAGTTGTTCTCTCTCTCTATTTCTCTCTCTCTCTCCAAAGCTTTTATCAACTCACCCTGTCTTGTCTGTGTGTGCTCCGTCACCCATTCTGGGATCAGGCTGAAATTTTGCACAATTATTTCTTTTACTTGACAACACAAGAATCAATTCTAAAAATGTAATAAATTAGTTATTAACTATTGGTAATAAATTATTTTGTTTGGTATATCGAACAAGGGAAAGAAATTGTAATTGCCTTTGGTGGTAAGCTGAATTAGTCCCCTTTATAGGCTGCCGCTTTAGAGTAAAATTGAAAAATATAATAGATAACAATAAAATCTTCTATTTCCATATACACCTTTTTAGCAGAGTGGTTAGAATGTCGGCTTGAGTCCCGAGTTCGAATTCAGGTCGTTCCCCCTTTTTTTTATTTAAAAAAATGCTTTTAAAAATGATTACGGTAAAATTCATCCAGATATCCCTGTCTTTACCGTTCCCCCCCCCCCCTCTTTTTCCTAACTGGTCCAGATAAGTGAAAGGGTCATAGCGTAGTGAGAAAGTGAAATAGCGCTAAATAAAAACAATTAGGTAAAACTATTTCTAACCGCACAGATGTATTATTGTTAGTCTAGATCTATTGCAAACTTAATGACATGACTGATACAAACTAATTGATACAATTATACTTCGTCTAAGCCAGTGATTCCCAAAGTGGTCTATATAGACCCCCAGGGGTCTACGAAGACCTCCAAGGGGTCTACGAAAGTAAAAAAATAAATTGGGGGTCTACGATAATAGATTTCATTTAAGCAGGTCGTTACTTAGTTTTCACATTTCATTAATGTAATTATTTCATACACTAATATATGATTTTATTTCATACACTAATATATGATTTTATTTCATACACTAATATATGATTTTATTTCATACACTAATATATGATTTTATTTCATACACTAATATATGATTTTATTTCATACACTAATATAGGATTTTATTTCATACACTAATATATGATTTTATTTCATACACTAATATAGGATTTTATTTCATACACTAATATATGATTTTATTTCATACACTAATATATGATTTTATTTCATACACTAATATAGGATTTTATTTCATACACTAATATATGATTTTATTTCATACACTAATATAGGATTTTATTTCATACACTAATATAGGATTTTATTTCATACACTAATATATGATTTTATTTCATACACTAATATATGATTTTATTTCATACACTAATATATGATTTTATTTCATACACTAATATATGATTTTATTTCATACACTAATATATGATTTTATTTCATACACAAATAAATGATTCGTACCCGAGTTAATCCTTTCAATTTTTATCCTGCTATTGAAACGAAACATTGTTGTATTCAATTTCAATACTTATTTAAATAGCTTAATTTTGTCTACATGTAACTAATATTTAGAAACAATGAAAGAAATGTAGACTGTACAGCGTTAATTATTTAATATTGGGATTCATTCCTTCCTTGTCAAACACACAGTTGCCTAAGTGACTCTTTTATGACGATAGTTACGCTGGAGGATCATCTGAGACAATGCCACCCTGACAAAAATTAAGATTTGAACAACTTACGAACACTCTAAGTTCAGAATAGACCCACAAAATCTCTGTTCGACATCATATAGAGAAGATTTTGGTTTGTGAGCGTCTTTCAAGATTTCTTTACTTATAGCAAAATACGGAAAACAGCAAAGGTCAAACATTGATTTTACCAGCCGTTTTACAAAAACATACATCTGTTACTATTAAAAATTTCTTTAAGCGACAATACAGTTTAAGGTCGCTTCGATGGCATGAGTTATAAAATTAAAAGCTTCTTATGTAAATCTTTGCAAAAGATAGAAATACAGTTTGGTCCTACAAGGTGTAGCTCTGTGTGCTAAAAACTGTCTAATGGTCACCATCTTATCTCATCTCATCTATGCCTGTAGTCTTTTCTGGGCATAGGCCACCAACCAGCTTTCTCCAGGCATCTCTGGTGTGGGCGAGACTCTCCAACTGTCCCCACGTCTTGCCCATCTGCTTGGCATTTGCTTTCAAATCGCGGTGCCATGGTAAAGCTCGAGCAGCCTTCCATCAGCTAAAGAACACCTGGGGATCTAGGTAACACCATTGTTAAGCCGATACTACTTTATGGAGCAGAGACCTGGAGAACAACCATCACCACCATGAAACAATCCAGGTATTCATCAATAGCTGCCTGAGGAAGATTCTTATAATCCGCTGGCCAGACAAGATCTCGAATGAGGAACTGTGACAAAGAACAAAGCAGCAGCCCATTGAAGTAGATATCCTTCAGAGACGCTGGAGATGGATGGGTCACACCCTTCGCAAGCCTGCATCCAGCATAATAAGGCAATCCCTAGCCTGGAACCCACAAGGAAAGAAGAAGAGGGGACGGCCCAGGGATACATGGCGCTAATGGTCACCGTCTCCTTATATTTCCTTAAGGTTGACCCACGAGACCTGGTTTAGGCTGCAGTTACTCACCTTTGCCCCTCTCCTGTTAATGAAAACTGTTCCGCAGATTTAATATTTGAGCCACACGTGAAAGATCAAGAAATACACGAGCAACTGCTCTTTGCGAAACCTTTTACAATGATACTTAAGGCATATTCATTCATTAATTGATTAATATTTAATGTTAGAAAGACTAATTCATAGAAAAACAGATTCGTATATAAAACATAATATCCGTGGTTGTATAGTAATGTATAGTTTTAAAGTACTATTTCACTCTTCAACTCACTACAGTTAGAAATTTGTTTAAAAATAGTGTTGATGAATTTGCAAAAATTGGCAAGTTGAGTAGGGGGTCTACCGAAAACCAGAAAACATGGCAAGGGGTCTACGAGACAAAAAAGTTTGGGAACCACTGGTCTAAGCTTTGTGTTTTGTTTTTTGTTTGTTAAGTATTCTGTATGTTTGTTTTTTTTCTTGTTCCTTGCATTCACATGTCTACATAAACTAAGGACGTGAACGAGAATTTCGCTGATTACCTTTTATTATTGCTGACCTAAGCGATCAACGGGGAAACTCAGGACGTTTCTGACCGCATGCATCTTTTGGGCAGAGCACTGACCTACGGAGTATGTCTGTCGTCTGCCTCAACGGTCACGAATGGAACGTTTACTTTGTAAGGGCCTACCTAATCTGTATAAAGGGAATCTTTTCCTAATGCAACTAAATGTAAATGGGCCTGTGTATCCTTCTGCTTTGCCTGGAAGTGTCACAGCAAAACTAGTTTGAAACTAAATGTAAGAGGGAAACTAAATGTAACTGGAGAAACACAATGTGGTCCAGTGGGTCAATAAACTGCGCTCGCGCTCACACAAAGTCGACTTTGTACTGGATGAGTCCCAGATTGTTGTGACGTTTTCAGAAAGTTATGAAACGAATTTCTTTACCCACAAGCTTTTCTTAAGTATTTGTTCTATCGCTTCCGAACCTGAGGTCCTGGGTTCGAATCTCGGTGAAGACTGGGATTTTAAATTGTGGGAATTTTAGGGTGTCCCTGAGTCTACCCAACTCTAATGGGCACCTGACTTTAGTTGAGGAAAGTAAAGGCGGTTGGTCGATGTGCTGGCCACTTGACACCTATTAAACCGTAGGCCAAAGAAACAGATGATCTTAACATTATCTGCCCCATAGATCGTAAGGTCTGAAAGGGGGAAACTACCAGTAACACATGATTTCACTTTAGGTTCTAGAAATATTTATGCATGACCAGATTAATTTTCACACTGTCCTAGTAGTGCTCATAGACACACACTAAGTGACTGTACTAATAGTGCTCACAGACACACACTAAGTGACTGTCCTAGTAGTGCTCACAAACACACAGTAAGTGACTGTACTAATAGTGCTCATAGACACACATAAATGACTGTACTAATAGTGCTCATAGACACACACTAAGTGACTGTACTAATAGTGCTCATAGACACACACTAAGTGACTGTACTAATAGTGCTCATAGACACACACTGACTGTACTAATAGTGCTCATAGACACACACTAAGTGACCGTACTAATAGTGCTCATAGACACACACTAAGTGACTACTAATTGTGCTCATAGACACACACTAAGTGACTGTACTAATGAAGTGATAAATTGTTAGGGATGGGGGCTCTCAATTTTTCCCCCACTTCAGATTTCAGTCGTCAAACAGTAGAAACTGTTGTGAAAAGTAATTGAAATTAATGTAGTAAATCTATGGCAGGCAGGTTAATTCACCAGGGCAAAGACATAGCATGACAGCCTTCTATATTCCAAGAGTTTTGTTGCTAATTCTACCAGTCCTTTTCTACCGAAACACAAGTACTGACCACCGACACACTGTCCAGTGTCACTCCAGTCTCGTCACTGATAGCACGACAGACAGCTCAGACTCCCATAACCTACAGATCACTTCAGCCGGATCTACAACAGACCTTCCTCTAGAATCAATATGTCTTCTTCTACTCGTGTTGAAGGGTGCTCTGATGCGCACCATCAGTGTCGGCGCGGCAGCGGAGTTACAACAATATTAGTGAAAAACTTGTGCTGAATAATAACAAGTACAATTCGATGATAACTTCTTGATAGTCTCTAAAGTAAACTTTGTCATACCGTCTTGTTATTTTTAAGCTCCTCCTCTACTTGAAGTTGCCAACTTACGAACGAACTCAAATGTGTTCTACTGCATGGCATGGTGAGTTCGTTGGTTCCTGAGTAAAAATTCTCTCCATCTGAAACAGATCTACCTTCTATCGCCTGTTTGGACCTCGTTACTTGTGGAGCCTAGAACAAAAATTTTGTAAAAACAAAAACGAAACCAATGAGATCCAGAGATGGGCTTGAGGGGAGGTCTCAATGGAGAATTAAGTTCATTAGGCGCTTGATTGGGTGTTTCCATCAAGCCTCCATCATTAGCCAACCACCCGCCACCCCCTTTCCCCCTCCACCCCGGACAATTTTTGGACCAGAGAAAATGAAGGGAAATAAAAAAAATAATCTTCATAGAGGAAGCATCTATAACTTAGAACACGAATCACAGAAAGCTTGCTCTGTACTTACACATTTTTTCGAATCTCAGTGAAGACTGGGATTATTAATTTCGGGATTTTTGGCGTCCACCCAGCTATAATGAGTACCTGACATAAGCTGGGGAAAAAGTAAAAGTGGTCGGTCGTTGTGCTGGCCACCATCATCTGCCCTATAGACCGCAAGGTCTTAAAAGGGAACTTAACTTACTCTACTGTTTACTTCTAAACTAAGCTTACATAGATCTAAATCTACTTAATTACACCAAAACATTTTACATTCAGTCGAGACCCTTGAATTCAAACACACATTTCTTATTGACATTCACCCCTATTTCCAGCATCAAACAGCACTTCAGATATTTACTACCAAACAGCACTTCAGATATTTACCACCAAACAGCAATTCAGATATTTACCATCAAGCAGTATTTCAGATATTTACCATCAAACAAAAACTTGAGATATTTACTACCTTCCTTTACATTCTTTACTTTGTGTTTCTTTCCATTAAAACATTGTTACGTGATTATAGAGATACTAGAGAAATAGCTTTGTAAACTCATGCACTATTGGGAATCTGCCACTTTTGGTTTAGCTGTAATCGTCCTAAAGTGGCTTGCTTCCTACCTGACTGAACGCACCCAAAGTGTCGTTATTAACGGGACAGAATCAACAAGCTTACTCTTGAAGTACGGAGTACCTCAAGGATCAGTTCTAGGTCCAGTACTGTTCAATATGTATACATACCCACTCAGCGGTGTCATACAGCCAACCGGCATCTTATACCAATTCTTTGCCGACGACTCACAGTTTTACGATTCCTCATTACCCCCAAGAGGCGTCGCATCTGGCAGATCAGCGTTACCGTTGAAATTGGATGATTGAGAATAAGCTCAAGATGAACGAAGACAAGACAGAAATAATTAAGATTGGCACTCGGAACAACGTCTCAAAAGTCGAGTGCACAGATTCTCTTTTTATCACGAACTGCCAGGTTCCTTATGTCCATGTAGTGAGGAATCTTTGAGTTTTCTTCGACTCAACACTATTTTTCGACCCACACATAAGTCAGCTCTGCAAGGGTCTTTATCTGCAGCTGCGCAGATTAGACCAGATCCGACCATATTTAACAACGGAGTCAACAAAAAAACTAGCTGTGGCATTCATACTCTCCCGCCTTGACCACTGCAACGCCTCGCTAGCAAGTTTACCCGATGACAGAATAGCGAAGGTTTGATTTGTGAAATCGTGAACATATAATATTTACAAAAGACTTTTATTAAATTATTAAAATTTTACTATCTTTATTACCTTAACTGTGAATAGACCTTGTTTTTAATGACTAAACTATATAAAATTTAGCTCTTGTGGAATGAAGGAAGAGTAACCCTTGAGGGACTTACGGGCACGACATGGCCTAAAGTGTGCCAATGTGCTAAAAACTCAAAAATCAAACTCAAAATAGCCAAGCTGCAACGTATTCAGAGCAATGCCGCACGAATTGTCCTAAGAAAAATAAGACGAGATTCTGCAACTACGCTCCTGCGCACGCTATATTGGCTTCCTGTGAAAGCGAGAATCAAATACAAGGTGTCCACACTTTGTCATCAGTGTATCTACAACAAAGAAATACCCTTGTACCTTAGAGAACTGATCACTCCATATGTCCCTCAGAGAGCCCTGCGCTCAATGGACTCAACGCTTTTAGTGGTGCCACGTTTCTCCCTCAAAAAAGCTACGGTCTGCGGGTTTTTTTCAGTGCACGGACCAAAGGTTTGGAATTCACTCCCCATTGATCTCAGACAGACAACAAGCTACACCACTTTTAAGAGGAACATTAAGACCTACCTGTTTAAAAATTTTTTTAGATTAGTTTGTCATTTAGCTGTGTTTGTGTTTTCAATGCTATTACAGCGCGTTGAGACTACATTCTGTTTGTTAACAGCGCTTTAGAAATACAATTATTATATCTGCGCGAGAAACTAAACAATGTCAAGGAGGCTAAATTGAATTTCAATGTTGCCAAGTAAAAAAAAAAAAAGCCACAACGGATAAGCTTAAAAAAATATTTCTGCAGTGTTGGAAATGTGCAAAAACAAAGTTCATCTAAAATTTTTAAAAATATAGTTTATCAACACTGCCTTTGTTCTGTACACCGGATACACCAAAAATGTATCTTTAATATTTATAGTTTTTTCTTCATTGTTGAAAATCTCAAAATCTAATTGGAAAACCAAAAGTTGAAATGGTGAGCTTTACACATACACTTGGTAACACTTTTTTTGTTTTATTCTTAAATCCATTTAGATCTATTTGATTCCCCGCTTCCTTTTTTTTTTGTTCCTTGTCTTTCAGCTTTATCTTCGCAATACTTAAGAATACTATTGATTGTATGTTTTATTCAAGTCACTCAAATGGCCGCCATGCTGAGTGAAAGCTTTAGTCTACTTCCTTTTGCCAGGATGGCTCTTGTGCTAGCCGGTCGAAACGCCTCGTGGTACACATGGTAGAACAATGGCTATATCCTATTGATTTTCCTGGGAGCACACATATAAGCAAGCAACTCTGTCCGAGCCTGCTTTCCACAGTCTGGGAATACAAGCGGCGGTTATTACATAGCTATTCCTTTACCTTATTCGATATTTAGCGCCGCAGTTTGGGTAGCCAGGCTGCAGTCAAGTTTTGCGCTTATGATAACAATCTGGCTTTTGTTACGGTACCTACTCATTTCACACCACGTTTTAGAAAATTGAGAAGCGGATGGCTGACAAAAACATTCACACAATCACTAAACACTCTATTTGTCTGATTATATATATATATATATAGATAGATAGATAGATAGATAGATAGATAGATAATGTATATATATATATATATATATATATATATATATATATTATATATATAGAGAGAATGTTTCCAGTGCTTGTCTTGAAAAATGACACCAGCACCTTGACAGGTGCTAGTTGCTATTTAAACTTTAAATATTTTTGTGGCTTGATCAGTTGAGATGGTAAGAAACTAAAACTCACAACAAGTCATACAATCCCCCCCAAAAAAGGGGCCATTAAGGGGATGGGTCGAATTCACGACATTCGCGTTATTAGCGCGACGCTCTTTCAACGTATCTATCCAGCTGTACTATTGTGGGCGGAGTTTTAGCTTGAAATAAATGATTCAATTTTTTACTTGTCCTTAGTCTCACGCTCCAACTTTCTTCATAGTATAAAAAAAAAAAGGCAGATGTTGAAACTATTCAAATGTAGAATTTCTTATTCACACCTGAAAAAGTATACTTGGTCTAGCTCTATATTTTAATCTACTGGAGGTCACTCACAAAGGATACACATTTGAGACCAAAAGAAAATCCGCTGCCGAGGACAGACGCGATCACTCACAAAAGCCGCAGGATACACATTTGAGACCTTAAGAAAATCCGCAGCCGAGGACAGACGCAGACGGCGAAAAGGAAATCTTAATCGACCACCGGCGGACAAAGGTTATACTTGCCCTGGATGTGGCAAAATATGTAGGTTACAGCTGGGGCTTCGTAGCCATGGGAAATACTGCATTCCTCATTAATCTTCGGACTCGAAGACAAGCCTTATTATTATTATTTGAAAAAAAAAAAGATAAATCAATCAAGAGCTCGTGTTTTAGACACTTACAAGCGTCCTCTGGACGTTCTCTCAACAAAGGTAAGTACCAAGGTGCATCTGTCTTCGTATGTTGGGGTACCTATTACAAAGTCAATGGCCATTCCTGCAGTCAAATGATTGTCATTCCAGTCATTACATTGATTAACTGATGTTCGATAATCGGGTCACCTGATCGATATAGCGGGTCACTTGGCGGTCAGCTTTAGGTCCAGCAGACGACCATGCTAAGCGGAAACTAATTAGCGTCTGGGAATGTCCCTGGCCTGTATAAGATGTTGATGGAACACGCTATATTACCATTCCTTATGCATTCCAATGGCATCTGTGGAGATGACGTCAACCGTGTATAGCTATTGGTTCAGTGATAGCCGCTGTCGACACAGAGAGATATTTTTGGCTAATGCCCCTGTAGTCCTATTCAGCTGTAATCCACACTTTGAATATTTATAAATGTCTGTAAGGTGACTATGTCACGGAGATTTATATGTAGCCTTTTTTGTTCTCTCCTCTAAGGTGTTCCATTCGTGCTATTTTAGTTTTATACAAGAGTTCTAACAACAAGAATAGAAGCTTCGTTGTTAGTAATCCATTGGACAATTAGTTGTGACATCACAGTTTTTGGCGCTTTGAGCGAGAGGCAAGATGGCCTTGGTTGAAGCCTTTGCAAAGTGTTAGGGCACGATTAGGAATTGAGTTATTTGTTTTGGCGTAGAGAAAATGGCGCGACTAGTAAAAACAAGGCTAGGACTTTAGGAAGAATAACGAAATGTGAACAGAATACTTGTGACGGCTTTACAGAGAGGCCGTTTTTATGAACCTAGAGATTTAGCTTGACGATATTCGACGATTCTATTCGTCATTATTAAATGTCTTGTTTGACATTTAAATGTTACCTCCGTTTTGGAATTATCTGCAAAATACACAGCAATGAAGCACCAACAACAAAAAAGACATCTGAATTAGTATTACAAACATGGTACTTAAAATTCTGTTTAGCTTGTATACAACCAACTGGTTTTTATTTTGACTATGAATGACAATGAACTAATTGACTTGAAACGTTCAGACGTTCCTTCGGACTTGAACATTATTACGTTCTAGGTCAGGCCTCCTGCAGTAATGAACATTATTACGCTACGTTCTAGGTCAGACCTCCTGCAGCAATGAACATTATTAGGCTACGTTCTAGGTCAGACCTCCTGCAGTAATGAACATTATTAGGCTACGTTCTAGGTCAGACCTCCTGCAGTAATGAACATTATTAGGCTACGTTCTAGGTCAGACCTCCTGCAGTAATGAACATTATTAGGCTACGTTCTAGGTCAGACCTCCTGCAGTAATGAACATTATTAGGCTACGTTCTAGGTCAGACCTCCTGCAGTAATGAACATTATTAGGCTACGTTCTAGGTCAGACCTCCTGCAGTAATGAACATTATTAGGCTACGTTCTAGGTCAGACCTCCTGCAGTAATGAACATTATTAGGCTACGTTCTAGGTCAGACCTTCTGCAGTAATGAACATTATTAGGCTACGTTTTAGGTCAGACCTACTGCAGTAATGAACATTATTAGGCTACGTTTTAGGTCAGACCTCCTGCAGGACGGCAGAGGATGACGGCTTCTAGTGTTCGAACACCGTGACGACATTCCGGATCGCGTAACACACGACCAGGCATTACAAGTGGCAATGATCAGAGCATATTGGTTTTGTCGCCCTTTCCATTAAGGCTTTAACTCTTTCTCTCCTAATGTACGATACCAACGCTGATTTGAACTCATTAAATTAAAATAATTACGGAGAGAAGAGTTAATCTTATAGGAGAGCGTAGTCACGTGGTTAACCCGGCATTAGTTGAGGATTCTTTATAACACCCAGGCAACAGATTATTGAGAGAACTCTTTCTTCTGGGAGACATAGTTCCTCGAACTCTCATTTAATGGCTACAAAATGCTCTTGTAGAGATAGTCCGGCCCGTATCTCTTTCTCTCAGTTGAGATATGTCATTCAATTTCATGATACACAGATGTGTTAACTGGTCTACCACATTACAGTTGGGCCATTAACTTAAACAGGTGGGGGGAAGGGTCGAAATAATCCATTGGAGTTTTGTAGGTGTACATTAAAATTAATATTGCAGTCTTTATCAATAGCTACACGAGTCATCAAGTCAGCCAAAGCCTCTCGATAGGAGCAATTAGAAGTCCTCCTGTAAAGATTATCTCCCAGCTTTTCAATGTGCTGGCAAACTTTTGGTTGAAGACTTTTCTGCCAAATAAAAATCTCGTTCAGAATTCAATAGATTGATATTTCTACTCAATCGAGTCACGTTTCATTTTGAAACTAGATCACGCACATGCGCACACAACCTGATTTATCTGTTGTGATAGATTGACTGATTGATTGAAAAACAACTGAGAATCTAAATGTTGTTTTGTGCTACTTACTTTAGAATGCCCTAGAGTTGTTTGTTTTTAAAAAGTTATAAACAAGTAATTCTTTATTGATGAATCATGTTCCCTGTGCTGTTCTGTATTGATGACTAATGTTCCCTGTCATGTTCTGTATTGATAATAAATGTTTCCTGTAATGTTCTCTATTGATCGATCACTTGTGTTCTTAATGATGTTCTCTATTGATGAATTATGTTCCCTGTGATGTTCTCTATTGATGAATTATGTTTCCTGTGATGTTCTCTATTGATGAATTATGTTCCCTGTGATGTTCTCTAATGATGACCTATGTTCCCTGTGATGTTCTTTATTAATGACTCTTTTTTCTTGTGATGTTCTCAATTGATGACGCATGTTCCTTGCGATATTTCTATTGATCACTCATGTTCTCTTTGATGTTCCTATTGATGACTCGTGTTCCCTGTGAGGCTATCTGTTAATGACGTGTTCCCTGTGAGGTTGACTATCAATGAAGTGTTTCTTGTATTGTTCAACCCAGTTGTATCAGTAATGCATGTACTTTGAGCACCAATATTGTTATCTTGATCGATGTCCCAGGGCTAACCTTCAAGACGGCTAACCTAGTAACTGACTCTAATTGATAATCTCGGGACTCAGATTTCTGTTTGTAGCTTCCCTCCAGTCACATTCCGTTTTCATGTTGATACTTTGAAAACTGACTTGTACAAACTCGGAGACTCCTTGGCTACCAATGTACACATACAAAAGTAAAATGTTACCACTGCACTATGAACATAAAGAACATACTACCCAAACAGGTGAACATAGGTGAAATAAAACACGAACGTTTTTAAACATAGAAAATGTGAATATGTGGCATACATTCATATTTACATACATACAGAAAAGAGAAGCAACCTCAAAAGTCTGGTTTTAGTCCCTACTATTCTTATATTTTATATTAGTTCTCAGGACGGCCTCCACAGGGGATAAAGAGATCTCTTGTCCTGGGTCCCAACAGGAAAAAAAAAAGGGGGGGGGCCTCCTTTCATGCTTTTTTAATGCATTTTGAATACGTGTTTGAAGGGCCCACGTTTAGCCAGGTGCCTGAGGCCCTAATATTTCTGGCAGAGGGTCTGTAGTTGTAAAATATAACATTGTATGTTGTTTTTTTCTGAATCTGTTCAACTTTAACATGCATTGTTTAATTACGTGAGTTTTCTTTCATTCCAGGTGTAATTGAATGTTAAGCTATGTCCACTGGTTCTTATGACGAGGCATCAAATTTGGTTCAAGTTCCTACTTCTCCTTTATTTTCCGGCGCTAACGACGTTTTTGAAAAGTCAGACGACAATGGAGCTCAGCCTCATGACAAGTCAGACATTCCAGAGGATGGCAAAACTTTAACTGCAACTAAAGGAAGCCGAACACCGTCTCCGAAACAAAGCCCTTTTAAAAAGTCCAAAGCCTCCAAGGGTTTAGGATTTCTGATCAAAGCTAGGGAAGGGGCCAAGAAGGGGAGAAAATCGCCATTGTCTTTCAAATCATTTTCCAAGTCCAAGAAGCACCACAGTGGCGATGATTTTGATGACTTCCGACCAGACGCAGCAGCAGAAGTCACAGTTGACGAAAAGGTGAAGGCTAAATCTGAACATTGGCAGGCTTTTCTTCAGATGCAAGATCGCATCAAGGAAAATGTACTGAAAACACAAAGCAGCATTGGAAAACTGACGTCTGGTAGAATCTCCCCTTCAGGTCGGATCTCTCCTGGCAAAGGTAAAGATGAGGATGACAGCAACATCCGGTTCACTAGTTTAACTCAACAGGATAGTCTGCCGTTGGAGAAAGAGGACTTCAAAAAAACTGGCAAGTTTCATGAAGAGACTGAAGATAGTAGTGAGAATCTGAACAATTTGTATGACTCTTCTGACTTGTCCAACTTGATCTCTCTGCCTCACTTAACTGTATCATCACCATCAGCATTTCTGACGCTCTCAGCTACTGAGACTAAATTCGACATGGATCTAGATGCCTTTGCTGACATCTCTAGCTCAACCACCCCTGTTAACACTGGAAGTAATACCACAGGGTCTGCTAATCTAATAGATGAGTTTGACCTCCTGGGTCTGAACTCTGCCCCACCACCCAGCAACAACCGCATGTCAACGCAGAGTTCCTTAAATGAAGACCTACTGGGCCTGGAAGACCTTCTTTCTCAGCCTGTTTCTCGGGACATGTCACAAGATAACCTGACCTGTGATTGGTTTGGAGGCTCATCAACGGCCCAGAGTAGTGCTCAGTCATCACTATGCCCGAGCCCTGTTCAGTTTGATATGGACCTTCTGACCACACAGGGCAGACTGGCGCCAGAAAGCACTGCTGTCTCAGACTTGGCCAGATCCCTTGTGGATGACTTCCTTCAGTGGGGGGCTGGCAACGCTGATGAGCCTTTATCTAAAAATCCTTTTTCGTCTGATGACTTCACCTCAGACCAGTCCTACAGTGCCAACTCTTTTAACCCATTTGCCACCATAGTGGAGTCTGATGACACAGATAATGATTTCACATCACAAAATGACAAAATCCCATCCTGGTCTGCAATACAGGATAGAAAATTTGATCCTTTTCAAACAAAAATTGAAAGTTTGCCAGAGCCTGCTTCGACTTTTTCAGGACTGGATCCTTTTGCACCTCAAAGTTCTGCTGTGATTTCTGCTCCACTTGACATAAATGCTAATGCTGCACCTTTGGAGTCACATGTTCCTATTCCTCCTTTAAGACCTGCTCAACCTACTTCAAAGAAATCATCAAGGAAAACGTCCAACCCTTTCTTGGTCAATGATGATGATCTAGCCGATGGTCCAGTGACATTTGATGACAATTTTTTTGCCAGTCGTGGCATTTTTCATGCTCCTGTCAAAGATGTTTGGGGTGTGCCAAGTACATCCAGTACTGCACAAACAGCAGCAAACCCTTTTCAAGATGATCTCTTTACTTCTGATAACATTCTTCCAGCTTCAGGCTTTGCAGATGGTTTTGGTGAGCCTTCTACCATTGGCCAGCCTATAAACCCTTTTCTCACTGCTAGTTTTGAAAACATTGCCATCCAAGCCCAGTGCCAGCCTTTGTCTGCAGATAATCCTTTTGCATCCATGGTAAGTGGTAAAAGCCCTGTCCTTAGTCCAGCACATAGCCCAGCAATAAGTCCAGCACACACTTCTGCTTCTGCTGATGCTTCCAAAGTGTCTGCATTTGATGAGTTAGAATTCATTTCAGTGAACATGACAGAGAATATGGAAAGTTTAGTTGATAAATCTGGCCAAGGCAATGTGAAGACTGCTAATGATGATTTGGATTTCTTGGGTTTGGACAATACAAAAGAGGTAACTGCTGCAGTTGTTGATGATGACTTTTCTGGTGCTTTGAAATTTGACATCAGAGCCAAATCAGCGTTAGACACTTCTGGGCCTGTGCCAATGCTTCCACCTCCTCCCAAAGCTCCGAAATCTCCATTGATGCCTCAGAGGGAAAATCCTTTCAACAAGGAGTCTCCACCAGAAGAGAATTTTGCCACATTTGCTGAGATAGAAGAAGAAATAAAGAAAAAAGAGGAAACTGAAGCAGCAGAACAGTCTGCACTCAAAGAGAAACTCGGTCGCATGAAATCATTAACTTCTGAAGATAGCACCCCAGAGGAGGAAGGTCCTCTGGAGCCTCTTGAACCATTTCACCTCAAACAAGATAAGGAGTTCTGGAAACTGATGATCAGGCAGCCCACTAAGAAAAAACTAGCTGGAAACAGATTTTGGAAAACATGTATTGTCCGCTTAGGTCAGATGAAAGATGGTCCTGTGGTCAGGATGTATATGGATGAGAAAGATACAGATCCCTTTCAGGTCAGTTTATTGACTAGGTTTCTATCTTACTTCAATGTCTTTTCAGACTTTGAAATGTTATGTTAGCTTTACATATATATATATATATATATATATATATTAGCCTTTGCAGATTTATTTCATAAACCTTTTCATTACAGGAACTTCCTATCCAACCCTGTTATTCTATTAGCGACATATCAATGCAGCAATATGATCAGTTTGGAAAAATCCACACGGTTAAAGTGAGTTGTATTTTTTTTTTAATTTAAAATGTAACTTTAGCATAAGATTTAGATACTGATTCATCTTAATATGATTGCTGTTAATTTGCTATTTAGCCTTTAATTATTTAAAAGTTTTAATCTATTTACATTTTCAGATTCAATACATATTCTACAGGGAAAGAGTGGGCATCAGGCCTGAGCGAATCACTCCTTCCTTTGTTCGTAAGCCCAAACCCAATATGATTTTAGACCATGCACCTCAAGTTTCAGAACTGATCAAACTTGGCTGCTTGGACATTGATGAGATCACATCCTTCGTGTGGGCCATGGAAGATCTATTGATGAAGCTGGAATGTCACAGAGATAAGACCTTGAACTACACAAAAGAAGAAGTTCAAGCAGAAGTCTGGGATGAGTACTTTGCAGTGGTGGACAAGGACAGCCATGTGACATCCCAGAAAGCTCGTGTCAGGATATTCTTTTTAGCCTTCCTGACAGGGATGCCGACATGTGAACTGGGAATAAGTGATCGGAGGAGAAAAGGAAAAGAAGTCGTGGGCAGACATGATATCATCCCCGTCAGAACGGAGGACTGGATTCGAATAGAAGAACCTGAGTTCCACCATGTGGTTGATTTGGAAACCTACGAAAAGACTCACAACATTCGATTCACCCCTCTGGATGCATGCCAGTTTGAACTTGTGCGTTTCAGAGTGCGGCCTCGGGCGAACCGAGAGCTCCCTTTGCAGCTTCGAATCACTCAGGTCATGAAAGCGCGCCACTTTGAGGTCAGAGTTGATCTGCTAGTCACTGGATATCATGCATTCAGCAAAAAGTGTGGCCAGTTCCCCTGTGAGGACATTGAGGTCCGCATTAAGATTCCTGAAGTCTGGATTTATTACTTTCGCTATGAGAAGCGTTTTGGATATGGTTCTCTAAAAGCCATGGCAAGAAAGCCAGGAAGAATCAAAGGACTTGAACGTATCACAATGATGGCCCAAGGTTTGCTCACCCCTGCACTGATGGAAGCATCAGTTGGCTCCGCTAAATATGAGCATTTATATAGGTCAGTTGTATGGCGGATACCTCGACTCCCAGAGAGAAACCATGGTATGTAAAATGTATCTTTTTGAATCTCTTTAACTCATTTATGTTTTATTATGCTTCTGCATTTTTTTTAGTTCATTCATTTTTTAAATTGAGTTTCAACACTGTGTTGAATGTCTCATTTCTATTTCTTTAAATATTTGTAAAATTACTTTTGTATACTTTCATGCAGTGCGCTATGGTCCAATATATCTTGTGGAGAAAGTTTCTATGCTGCAATTAGGCGCCCTGCAAACACAACTCAGCTTGAGTCAGGGATTGAACTCAAAGACTCCTTGATAGTTAGCAGTTTATGCAGTTCAGCCACACATCCCAGAATGTACTCAGAAAAGCTCCACACTACTATCACAAAATAATTTTGTCTCATTATTTTATAAACTATATGTGTTATCAATGGCTGTGACTGAGTGCAAAAAGTGAGTTGCTCATATTGAAGAAGAATTTTTAAAAAAACAGAGAAAGTCATGTTAAAATGGAAAATTGTTTGCTTGAAAACACTTCTGGCAACACCCCATACAAAAAAGATTTCTCTAGAAGCTCTTGAACCATAAAAGTAAAAAATATCTTTGAAAATTAATTCCAGTCACTAATAACAAAATTAGGAAAATATTTAATTATTTATGGGGTGTGATGGTTGATTGGTAGAGCACTTGGGTTTTGAACTGAGGAGTCTCAGATTTGAATATCAGTTAAGACTTGGATTTTGAACTTTGGGATTTTTAGGATGCCCCTGAGTTTACCCAACTCTAATGGGTACCTGACATTAATTGGAAAAAGTCAAGGCGGTTGGTCATTGTGCTAGTCTCAATGACACCTTCATTAACTGTCAGCCATAAAAACAGATGATCTTTACATCATCTGCCCTATATGCAAGTTGTAAAAGGGGTTCTTTACTTTTTTAAAAAATTGAATTTGTGGGTTTTTTTTATTTGAAGTAAATTAAGTGTCGTCTATTGAGTTTAAAAATGTATTGCATCATTTTTTGTTTAAATTTTTTTTCACTGTAATTATAACTCTTAAGGCATTTTTAACAATCAGTTCCTAGTTTCCTAAATTGTAAAATATTCAATATTTTCAACTTTCAGGTGCTTATAAAAACCATTTGTTTGTCCTACACCTCTCATTGGGTCAGCATGATGAAATTCCAGATCAGCTGGACCAGTGGGCAGATTGTTCCTTCACCATGCCAGCGTCAACTGTCTCCAAGGCCCAAGTCAGATCAATTAGTGTTGAGAATCCAGACCCACCAGAGAAATGGGTCCGCTACATTGCCAAGTATAATTACAAAGTGGAAATAGACAATCATATTGAGACCGAGTCTGACAAGGAGACGAGCGACTAGAAGTCTCACTAAACCACAAGACAGAGGAGTGAACAAAAAAATTTTTCTAGGACATTGACTTGTGAGTGTCTTAATGGTTGAAAGACTTGAAAGGGAGACTATCCTGTTTATTTTAGGACACTTCTTATTCTGTCATGCTTACAACACTGTTGAAATTTCCAATGAAAAATATGTGTCTGAAGGATCAAAATGTATCAGTATTTTAGAAATACAAGTTTTGATCATGAAGAAATGAAACTATAGCCTCCACCTGTTTTCAATTTCTTTTTTAAGTGTGTAAATCAAAGCAAAACTTTTATGGACTTTTTTTTTTTTTTAAACTTGTATATTTTTATTTCTTTTTTATCCCTGCAACAATTGAAATTTTTAAAAAAATAATTCCAATAATCATAATAATAATTAGTTTCGTTAGTACATTTTTCATTTTCTGAAATCAATCTTACAATTACATTATTTGATTCATTTTGATTCTTAGGTCATCCTGACATTGTTTTATATACATTTGTTTTCTCATATTATAAACTTTCTCTAACCCTTACCACAAACTAAAACCACAAAACAAAACTTCAATAAACATAATACTCTAGAATATTATTTAAATTTTATTACATACTTTTCATATCATTCAAGATTGTTATTTATTTTGAAATTCATAATGTTTTTTATTCATTGGAAATCTCGTGTACGCTAAATCAAAATTTGGACTATGTCAGCATTGAACAGCATTCATCCCAAAAAAAAAAAAATCCTATTTTTCAACTCATATCAAACGTTTCAATGCACTAGATTGTTCATTATATTTTGTAAGATGCTTTGACCTACAAAATTGATGTCCTACATTTATTCTTCTTATCTTATAAATTACAAACTTTACTTCAAAAAAGAAGATAATTACGTCCTACACATTTCATGTGTCAATCTAGTCACGCATGTTGATCAATGACTTATACTCTGCTCAGTCGTTGGTTTTCCTGGCTGATTCAGGCAACCCATACCATTCTCTAATGGCACTTGGGAAGAAGGAGCACTTGTATGAATTTGATCTCATTAGGACTAGAAGATGAGCAGTAAATAATACTACTGTTTCTTTATGAATGAGGAATTCTTAAAGATTAAACTGTCAAACATTTGCAAAATAAGCTTTTGACATTTCTACATTAAGACCAATTTTGTTCCAACTCTATTATTTTTAGAAGAAGAAAAATGTTTTTACAAAGACATAATTTTGTTTTGTTTTACATTTGTTTTAAAACTGGAACATTCCTATGTTGTTGGTTTTTAGTTTAAATAAATATACAGAATAACAAAAAAAAAATAGTTTTACCATTACCATATATATTTATATATTATATATATATATATATATATATCGCCTATAAATATCTGTATATCTATATGTATGTCTCTAAAGCTTGCGGCTGGGCTGATGGCAGTAAAAATAGTTTGTGGAGCATCAGCTTCCATATAATATAATATAATATAATTATTCATGCCACTATGACCTATGTCCCTTCCCTCCTTATTTCCCTTTACAGCTCCTTCCCTGATGTCTTGACCAACATAAGAAACATCTCCACCTGCTGTCTTAACCAACTTTATACAACCTGACATCTTAACCAGTTTTAAACATCTCCACCTGATGTCTTAACCAGTTTTAAACATCTCCACCTGATGTCTTAACCAGTTTTAAACATCTCCACCTGATGTCTTAACCAGTTTTAAACATCTCCACCTGATGTCTTTACCAGTTTTAAACATCTCCACCTGATGTCTTAACCAATTTTCAATATCAAAATATATTATTATTTACCATTTATTATGCTGTTTTTTTTTTTACTTTACAAATAACCATGGCTCATTTATTTTATACCTACCTTTTTTTAATTTATGAAAGGCATTTAAAATTGTTTTCAGTATTATGTAGAGATTTATGTACTTGTAGCTTTAAAAATTATTGTATACTTTTTTTTTAAATTTTTATCATCTTTTTTTTTCTATAAACAAAAAAAATTTTTGTGTTCTTTTTTTCTTAATAAGGAAGCACTTTCAGCAGAAACCAGCAAATATTGAACTTTCTCTTGTAATTGGTTAACCTGAAATGTTTTATTTTTGTGTGTGTGCAATAAAGTAGATTTATTAAATGGAAAAGAATCTACGTATTAGTTAAAAGAGACTTTTTTTTTAAGTCTTTTGTCAATAAAGCATGCATTATTATATGGCTGGTTGGTCGGGTGGTATAATCTTTGGGGTATCTTTCTGATGGTCTGGAGTTCAACTCCTGCCCAATTCCATCCTGCAAGAGGTTCTGGCTAGGACTTAGATTCCTCATATTTGAAGGAACAAAACAAAACAGCTGCCAAGACTAATGATTAGAATTTGATATAGGATGCAATTACTTTGTGTTGACCAAACATTCAGTATAATACTGTTTGTTTTGTGATGCTGTTTAGTTTTATTTGTCAACCAAACTCAGTATCTTAGCTATGTGATGATTGGAATCTCTTCAATTGTAAACTGCCTGTTCTTTATGTCAAATGCTGTATTTAAAAAAGAATGAATTCTAATGTCTCCTCTGTGATCTTATTGAATGGAGTGATACTCTGTGTCAGAAGAATCATGTCTTTGTCATGAAAACAAAAGCTGCTGTTCCTTTTTCATGTCGATTGAGTGTTGAAATAACTTCTGTCTATATACATGTTTATCAAAATGGTGTTAAGGTTTTTTAAAGGAAGTAGTGGAACTTTCTAGTATTATAAGTACATACAATAGAGGACTGTGTATTTACTGGAAGTATTTGGGTTAATCTAGACTTTAGTATTCAAGCCTTTTCTTTGACAAACTTAGTCCAAGCTTAGAAGTATTTTTATATGTGGTATTTGTGTAAATAAATTACTGAGTATATGTTTAGATATTTAGATTGATACATATAGTAATGTTATCTTATAGCCCTGAATGAAACAACAATATTTGCTTATGAACATTATTTTTTTAAATTAGTGTCTGAATGTTTGCCATAGCATTGAGACTACCACGATATGATCTGGAATAGACTTCACATTGCTGGATTTGTATATGTTGACATGTTTATAGAAACTGAACTGATCTTGGTGTATGTGTTTATGTAAACTTTACAAAGTGGAGAGGAGTGTCAACCAATGTCAACCGTTTTGTGTTGTTTTTCTTTTTTGCAGATGTTTCTTTTCTACTTATTTTTTTCCCTTCCTAACCCAGAAGTGAACATTTGTGCTGCTTATTGAATGTTGTGAACTGTATAGAAGCACTGCTTTAACTCCCTTAGATCTCTAAAGATGTGTTATTTTGATCAGTGATACTCTAGAAAAGTTACTCCATTGTTTATGGTCAGTGATATACATGAATGCATTGTCTGCGTTATTATTATTAGAAGTAGCAGTAGTAGTAGGGATAAAAACACAATGTCATTTACAACAGTGAACGAGTTTCTTTTTTTTTTTTTTTTTGTTCCGTAAATTTGACATTTATTTCTGGGTACCATATTGTATACAAGTACATTATAATTGTAACTGAAACCTTGGTTTATTTTCTAAACTCTTAGACCTTTAAAGTTAATGAAAGGATGGCGCAATATCAGCTTAGTCAATTAAAAACAAAATGATTATGAATCAAAGTTTTGGAAACATTATTTTTATAGTAGGTTTTTATGCTGAAAAAAAACACTTTTGGAAACTATTATATCCTATTAACTAAACAAGTCTTTCTGTCAATGCATCTGTTATTAGTTTTAGAATCATTAATTTAGTACAACTTTTTAAAAAATGCCTCTTGTTATTGCTTACCTGACTGACAATAGAAAAGTACGAAATTTAAACTAATACTTGTCTGAGACTATTCTTGGTTTACACAATGCCATGCACTCCTACTGTTGTGAGATTTGTTGTCCATATCAAAGGCACACATCTATGTATGTCACCTCCCAGTCCTATCATTACATTATTCATGACATTATTAACTGTTACCTCTGGTTTATACTTTGCTCTCTCTCTATAAATGTGTCATTTCTACAGTATTTCCAATGAGATAGTAGATTCTAGAATGTGTATGTAGAAGTTTGTTTCACAGAAATGATGTTTAGATGATTTCATTTTGAAGAGAATAAAAGAAATTTAGAAATATTTTCTTGCAATACATCTCATAGATAAATTGTTTTCACTTGTCTTGATGCCAAATATATTTTTTTTAAAATCATAATTCTATTGCTTATTTTGAGGAGAAATTGACGGATGGTATTACATGATCATCTAGTTTGATAGGGAGGGAACTCCAGACAGAGGGGTCAGTGAAGAGCCAATCCCTCATCCTGGCCACAGGATAAAATCCTTTCCTGGGTCAAAGGTTCATAATAGGAATGCAGTCGTCTCGAACCTTATGGACATATCAGTGAGGTGAGGGGGAAATAAATCAGTTCTTCACTCCCTTAAAACTGTTGCCAGCCAGTTGTGATAAAAAAAAGATACCTAGCGCCATTATTTTTTAATTTAAACATCACCAGAGCTCTATTTTTTTTATTTAAGCACTATTCCCTTGGTCAGAAGCCAGTCAAGGAGTTGGAAGTTGACCTCTTGGTATTTTGCTATCTTGACTAATAATAGTAGTGTCGATGATATGATTGTAAAATGTTTTACGTTTCGGATATTCCTTCAGAGTAAAAGATAATTTACTTCCTAGTCTAAACCTCCTGCATGACGACAGGGAATGGCAGCGGGCAGGGTATTAACCCTGTACTGCCGAGACAACTGAGCGACAGTCCAGCAATCTTATCAGGCAGCCATATTAAGGGAACTAGCCTGGGCAAACTTTAATCAACTAATGTAAGAGGTGGGTGAAGTTAGTGGCGTCCTAAAAATCCTGAAATTAAAAAATCCCAGCTTTCTTAAAGATTTGAACCTAAGACCTCATTTGGAAGCAAAGCGCTTTACCACTCTCTGCCACCATGCCAGTTGCTGGCCACATGGTTCCCTTGTTAACCATCAGCCATAGATACAGATGACCTTTACATCATCTGCCTTATTGATTTTATGCAAAGTCTGAAAGTGGTACTTTCTTTTTACTAAAAAAATTTTTTCAGCCTAGCTCTGAAGTGTTGGTAGTCTGCTGCCACATAAATTACATGCCTAATTATGCATGGAAATAATTCTGCAATCTGGAAAATTTAATATGTAGCATGCGCAGGATTCAAAACTCTCAAAAATGCAGAGTGCATGCCAAGTTTAGTAAAAAAAAATTTTAAAAAAATGCTTACTTCAATTTTTTTTACTGCAGACACACATTGCTTTTTTTTTTTTTTTTTTTTGCTTAAGCATGGTAAATAAAAAAAATTCAAATAAAAAACTAAAATAAATGAGCTACTGTCAGAGAAATACAACATCCTGTAAAAAGCGTTATGTTTTTTTTGTATTTGTAAGTTATGGTTTAAGTACATGTCATGGAGAGTCAATAAAACTAGTGATATACATACAATGGAGTCTTTCAGTCATAAGACAAATATGGCTCATTCTGTGGAGGACAGGAGCCTGGGGCTTTGGCCAGAATGTTGCCCAGGCAGCAGTTCCCCTCTCTCCAAGTGGAGAGTCCAAAGGAACAGCAACAGCCCATATAGTTTGGTGTCATTTTCAGTTGTTTTCTTGGGCTTGAGTTGGTCTGTTTTATGGTGTTAAAGCATCCCAAACAAATGCATATTCAGTATTGATCTAATAATAACAAAACACATTTTAGTTGTATAATCTTTCAAGTATAAGTTAAAATGTGTTAATGGTTAAAAGAATTGGAAATGTTCATTGTATACATCTAAGCTGTCAGTTGGAGAGTTTGATATAGGTTAACCAAGAATAAAATTAGTGATTGTGTTTATGAAAGTTATTCTTGATTGACATTACAATATCTAGCAACTTTCTAATGATTTTGAAGTACTTTACAACTAATTAGAGTAATAAATTCTGATGTAAATAGGAGAAAATTACCTATTTGGATTTCTTTGAGCTATTAATGCCAAAACGTTTGATTATTTTTATTTTGAATCTATTTGCATCAACATCTGTACATTAAATATATAGTGCCTAGTCAAGATCTGTAGAGAATCACAAAGTAAATGTTATACACTTTAAGAAAACATTCTGAAAATAACTGAATTATGATTTACTCAGGTTAAACATATAGGTATAGAACTTGATAAACAAACACCCACTTTTTATTGTACAATCTTTATTGATAAAAGTTTATTAATAAACAAGTCAAATACATTTAAATAAGAAAATATTAGGTCAAGGTTAGGTAACTTCTTGAAATTAATTACTTCCAATAGAAGTTTGAATAAAAAACATTTCTCCAAACAGTCCATTAAAAGTAAAAAACAAAGGCCTTTAAGACGTTCCTTACAGTTTCACCACATTGTACTTGCAACATTTGTGTTTATGAAAGTCAGTCACACCGAACAATAAATGCAATGCTCTAAAATTAAAATATATATTTAAAACCAGACTCAAAAAAACAAAAAAAAACAGGTAATGTTCTCTAGCAGTGGTGAACATGAATTACAATGTTTTGAGAACTAGTCTAATGCTACAGAGATACATCTAGAATAAAGGAAGTAATTTAACGGGAAACAGCTTAGTAAGAAACTTTCCATCTACAAGAAAAATCTAAACTGAAATTGTATAACTAGTTTAAAGCATCAATTAAATTTATGAAAGCAATTTGCAAAAACTAGTCTTAATGTTTAGACAAATGTTAAGACAAATTTTATATTCAACTAACATTAGGTGAATTAATGTTAACTAAGTGAAAAATGGGGTGATTTTATCTTAAAATTCTTACTGATATGACACTATCCAAAGAATGGTCTACACACACTGAATGTTAACTAACTCATATCTAACACTGAGGGAATGCTAGCCTAATCAAAAACTTACAATAACAATACTAAAAATCACAAAACAATCCAAACCCGAAATATATGCAAGTTATACAACCAGTTAAAGAGAATACAAAACAAGAAAAATGAAAGGACAAATAGTTTTGATTGTGGAACTAATGTGAGCTAAATCATCCAAAACAAAATGAAACACTATACTATCCAAATGTTACAAATTATTTTGATAATCCATCTAACACAGGCAATATAAATATTAGCTTAATCATCAAAAACAATGAGTAAAAAAAAAAAAATACAGACCTACAATAATGAAGGAACTACACAATGTTTCAATAATTCATCTTATACAGGAGAATTGATTTTAGCTCATCAATACAAAAACTATGACTTAAAAAAATGTTTTTATAATCTATCACCTGGGGAATAAATGTTTAGCTTGATCAAAAATTATTGTAAGAGAAATAATGAAGGGATTACACAATTTTTCCCTACTCCATCCTACACTTGGGGGAATAAATGTTAGCTGAATCACCAAAAGGAATGAAAACAAGACAAAATACAAATCTACAATAATAAAACAATTATGAATTGACAATGTTAATAATAAAAACAAAAAACTATACAAATAATTACAAATTGTCTTGACAATCCATCTAACACTGGAGGAATAAATGTTAGCTAAATCATCAAAAGCAAAATGAAGGATGAAAGAAACAGTACACAAATCAAATGATTACACATTGTCTTGACTGTTCAGCTAACACGGGGGGGAGTAATGTTAGCTAAATCATCAAATACAAAAAAGTGATGAAAGACAATTGAAATACAATAATGAAATAATACATTTATCTTGACAATCCATCTAACACTGGGGGAATAAATGTTAGCTGAATCATCAAAGGCAAAATGAAATACAATTGAAACTCCACTATTCAAATGATTATACATTGTATTGACTGTTCAGCTAGCACTGGGGGAATGAATGTTAGCTAAATCATCAAAAAAAAAAAAAAATGAAACGATACAATATTCAAATGATTACACATTGTCTTGACAATTTATCTAACACTAAGGGAATAAATGTTAGCTAAATCATCAAAAACAAAAAGGAATGAAACACTACACTATTCAAATGATTACACATTTTCTTGACAATCCATCTAACACTAAGGGAATAAATGTTAGCTAAATCATCAAATACAAAAAAAAAAAAAAAAGACAAATGAAACACTACACTATTCAAATGATTACACATTGTCTTGACAATCTATCTAACACTGGGGGAATAAATGTTAGCTAAATCATCAAAAACAAAAAGACAAATAAAACACCACTATTCAAATGATTACACATTGTCTTGACAATTCATCTAACACTGGGGGAATAAATGTTAGCTGAATCATCAAAAGCAAAATGAAATACAATTGAAACTCCACTATTCAAATGATTACACATTGTCTTGACCATTTATCTAACACTAGGGGAATAAATGTTAGCTAAATCATCAAAAACAAAAAGGAATGAAACACTACACTATTCAAATGATTACACATTTTCTTGACAATCCATCTAACACTAAGGGAATAAATGTTAGCTAAATCATCAAATACAAAAAAAACAAAAAGACAAATGAAACACTACACTATTCAAATGATTACACATTGTCTTGACAATCTATCTAACACTGGGGGAATAAATGTTAGCTAAATCATCAAAAAAAAAAGACAAATGAAACACTACACTATTCAAATGATTACACATTGTCTTGACAATCCATCTAACACTAGGGGAATAAATGTTAGCTAAATCATCAAATACAAAAAAAAAAAGACCAATGAAACACTACACTATTCAAATGATTACACATTGTCTTGACTGTTCAGCTAACACTGAATGTTAGCTGACCATCAAAAAGAAAAAAAAAGACAAATGAAACACTACACTATTCAAATGATCACACATTGTCTTGACAATCCATCTAACACTAAGGGAATAAATGTTAGCTAAATCATCAAATACAAAAAAAAAAAAAAAGACAAATGAAACACTACACTATTCAAATGATTACACATTGTCTTGACAATTCATCTAACACTGGGGGAATAAATGTTAGCTGAATCATCAAAAACAAAAAGACAATTGAAACACCACTATTCAAATGATTACACATTGTCTTGACAATTTATCTAGCACTAGGGGGAATAAATGTTAGCTAAATCATCAAAAACAAAAAGACAAATGAAACACTACACTATTCAAATGATTACACATTGTCTTGACAATCTATCTAACACTGGGGGAATAAATGTTAGCTAAATCATCAAAAACAAAAAGACAAATGAAACACTACACTATTCAAATGATTACACATTGTCTTGACAATCCATCTAACACTAGGGGAATAAATGTTAGCTAAATCATCAAATACAAAAAGACAAATGAAACACTACACTATTCAAATGATTACACATTGTCTTGACAATCTAACACTGGGGGAATAAATGTTAGCTAAATCATCAAAAACAAAAAGACAAATGAAACACTACACTATTCAAATGATTACACATTGTCTTGACAATCCATCTAACACTAGGGGAATAAATGTTAGCTAAATCATCAAATACAAAAAAAAAAAAGACCAATGAAACACTACACTATTCAAATGATTACACATTGTCTTGACTGTTCAGCTAACACTGAATGTTAGCTAGACCATCAAAAAGAAAAAAAAAGACGAAACACTACACTATTCAAATGATCACACATTGTCTTGAAAATCCATCTAACACTGGGGGAATGAAACTTAGCTAAATCATCAAAAACAAACAAACAAACAAAACAAGACTAATAAAACACTAATCAAATGATTTTAAATTGACAATCTAACACTGATGGAATATATGTTAATCATCAAAAACATTAAGTGAAAGTCAAAGTGAAACACTACAATAGTCAAATAATTACCAATTGCCAATACAAACACTATTGGAAAATTAAACATTTTGATCCTTCCTCTTCAAATTGTGTGATGAATTATTTTACCTAAAGCATCAAAAACTGAATACAAAGTAAGACACTACCTAAATGTTTGCAAATTGTTTGGACAATACATTCAACAGTAGGACAATGTTTGCCATATGGAAACAAACGCCTAATCCATAAAGATACATTTGACCAATAGATACTGGGGGAATCAAAGTTAGCTACTTAAAAAAATGAAAGAGACAAGACAATAGGGGTATAATTTAATTTGTATGAACTTAAAAAAAAGTGAAAAAAAAATAAATTTGATTACAAATTGCTTTCACAAAATTGTAAGAATAATTAAAACAAAATGGGTGCAATAAATTTAAGGCAAATGATTGCCTTTGGCTATCAGGTTGGAAATTAAACATTTTAAACTATTAAGACTATTAAATTCAATATTTTATAATAATGAGTTTATAATGAAACCAGATTTAACTGCCTTTAGAACTGTACCACTAGGAAATATTTATCAAGGAACATACTGCAACAGTTTAGTCTATTCTAGATGTAGCATGAATTTTTATTTAATAGGTGGATAATTAAACATGGGTTTTTATGGTAAATAGGAATTTATGATTTTGAATTTATCTTTCAATTAGAAAATATATAGAAAGCATAGACTATTTCCTCAAAAACATTTTAAGCAGACACACACACAATTTGAGACTTTCTTGTGATGTAACATTTAGAACAGACATTTGAATATATCAAAATGTACAATAAATTTAGTTTTTAAGTACATTGTTAAAGAATGATAAATATAAACAATTTTTAGATGAAACTTGTGCATACATGGTTAAATTGAACTTTACATATTTACAAATGACTATTTAAGCAATACTTTTCTAGATATTTTTTAACTAATGCAAGATTAATATTTGGATACATAACTTTCTATACAAATTTTGGAAACTTACCTGTCATTTATTTTTAGTATTTTTATGACAAAAGAACTGTTGCAACAAGAAAATATGTACATGGATATGCCAAACTTAGATACTTTGACTTAAAAAAAGTTTTTAAACAGGTGATGTTTATAACATTGTGAAGAGTCTGAATTGGCAACAGTGATATTTCTGTGTTTCATTTTTAATTTGTGAAATTTTGAGTAGCTGTCAATCATGTATTTAACTGTAAACATTTCAAATTTGTACCTTTTTTTCCTGTTTATTTGCAATATCTTTGAACATGCACTCAGGCAATATGAATCACAACAGATGACAGGGTTACATCTATGTCCAATAAAATCTGTCATAACACCAACATTTGTTCGGCCTGAATTGGAAAAGCAGGAATATGTTTGCCCTTCATTATTGTTCTCGTTGGAAATCAAACTAAGTTTTTTGGAATGGCATGAAGATACTATGCAAACCTGACAGTTTCCACGAGGACTAGAAGTGTCTTGAATGCCAATGGTCTCAAAGGGGCCTGCAGAATGTGATGAGCTTTGGTAGCATACATGGTGTGAACATTTGTTATGAAGGTCTAAATGTGGTAAACAAGAATTGTGATTGTCATTAGATTTAATTCTCTCACAGCTGCAAGATAAAGGCATGATGCAGTGTGGTGATGTAGATATTGGACTGCATTCTGAAGAGAATAAATCTGACATATTCCCATTTTCTTCTGCAAATGATACATTTTCAATACACATTTCATTATTCATTAACTCTTCCCGAGCCATTTTACTGGATATATAGTTAGCCAAACCAACATCAGTATCTTCAATGGAAATACTGTTATCAATTAAAGAACAGTCAAAAGCAATCTTTAGTCCAAAATCAGAATCTATAGATAAAGTTTCCACCATCAAGACGTCTGTTTCAATGGCATCAGTTTGTGTTTGTTTACAGCATGTGACAGTCAACTTGTTGGATGACCTGTCTGGTTCAGAGTTGTGTTTTCTTCTGGTAGACTTAATGCTGCCGACTTGAGATTTTTCTGTTAAACAGTAACTGGCATCAAATGGTATGCTTACAGAAAGAAGTTCACAATTCAGCTTAGGAGGGAATACTGGCTGAAGGTCACTGAAAGAATCTTGTAATAAATTGTCCAAATTGTAAAACTTATGTGTAATACAAAAAAGATTTGCTAATATTGTGTATTCTGAATTTGTCTTAGAACCATTACTAAACATAGTTGACTGAAAAGATTCTGGAGAGCTGAAGTCCTGCAAGTAATCATCTTCGAAGTAAGCGTCCTCTGATGAGATATCAAAAAGAACTTGTGTAGAATCAAGTTCTGACACTTCAATGTCTGTTCCATTGATGCTGGAAAAAGTTGTGTCAAAGCATTCTGTGATAGGATGGTTCTCACAGCCTGAAAACAGATGTCAATTTTTTTTTATAAAAACAGAATAGCGAAAATAATATATAAACATTTTAGTAAAATATGAAAAATGAAATATTTAATGTCGCAAAAATTTATTAGTTTAATACCATAGCTAATACATTAATGAAGATCAAGTGGGTTTTAATTCTCTCCCCCCCCCCCCCCCCCAATTCTTCTAGCCAGCTTTTGCTGTTCTATGCTCTTCTTCAGTATGAGCCAAGGAAAAAGTTTCTCTGCCACTTTTGGTTTAGCAGGAATCGTCCTAAAGTGGCTTGGATCCTACCTGTCTGAACGAACCCAAAAGTGTCGTTAACGGGACAGAATCAACAAGCTTACTCTTGAAGTACGGAGTACCCCAAGGATCAGTTCTTGGCCCAGTACTGTTCACTATGTATACATATCCACTCAGCGGTGTCATACAGCCATCCGGCATCTTATACCATTTCTTTGCTGATGACTCATACGATTCCACAATATCCTCAGAGGTGTCGCATCTGGCAGAGAAAATCATTGGTACCGTTACAAGGGTGAGCGATTGGATGGTTGAGAAAAAACTCAGATGAACGAAAACAAGACAGAAAGATTGGCACTTGAAACAACGTTTCAAGTCGAAACCACAGATCCTCTTTATCACAAACTGCCAGGTTCCTTATGTCCATGTAATGAGGAATCTTGGAATCTTCGACTCTTACACTATCTTTTGACCCACACATAAGTCAGCCTCTGCAAGGGTCTTTATCTGCAGCTGTGCAGACCAGACCAGATCCTACCATATTTAACAACGGAGTCAACAAAAAGGCTAGCTGTGGCATTCATACTTTCCCGCCTTGACTACTGCAACGCCATGCTAGCAGGTATACTCGATGACAAAATAGCCAAGCTGCAACGTATTCAGAGCAATGCCGCACGAATAGTCCTTAGAAAAACAAGATTCTGCTACTACGCTCTTGGGCACACTCCATTGGCTTCCTGTGAAAGCGAGAATCGATTACAAGGTCGCCACACTTTGTCATCAGTGTATATATATAACAATGAGATGCCCTTGTTTCTTAGCAAACTGATTACTCCATATGTCCCCCAGAGAGTCCTGCGCTCAATGGACTCAACGCAATGCCACGTTTCTCCCTCAAAAGATACGGTCTGCAGGCTTTTTTAGTGCATAGACCAAAGGTTTGGAACTCACTCCCCATTAATTTCAGACAGACAACATGCTACACCACTTTTAAGAAGAACATTAAGACCTATCTTTTTTAGATTGTCATTTTAGCTGTTGCGTTTGTAATGTTATTACAGCGCCTTGAGCCTACATTTTGTTTGTTAACAATTATTATTATTATTAATTATTTAGGCAACCCATTCCATTCTCTAGTGGCACTATCGAAGAAGTGGCATTTGTACTAATTTGTTCAAGGGTATGAAATAAATGTTGCCTTTCTGAGTATTTTATTAGGTTTTGTTTTTCTATTTGTAAGTTATGGTTTAGTATTTTATATATTATAGCTACTTTGGGCCTACTTTTTATTCTATTGTCCTGAAGTGTCTCTAAGTGTAGTGATTTTACTCTAATTAAAATTTGAATATTCATCTGTTATAATTCTCACTTCTTTATTTTGTTTTTTTCTAGTTTCTTTGTTTTCTTGAGTTGAGGGATCCCAAACAGAGGATGCATATTCTAATATTGACCTAACTACAGATAAATAAAAAGCATTTAGTTTTATATACTAAAATTCAATGTTAATCAGTGAGATTTTTTGGTCAGTTTTTTTATTTTTTATTTTACAAAGGTTAAAGAAGCACCAATTTAGATGACTAAAATTGCAATAACTTCTCTCGTAGTTAACTCAGCACCATAAATTTGTCATCATTGGAAAGCATTTCTCTAGCTTTGTCTAAGTAGGTTACATTGCAATAGGATGATTTTGAATTTTTTATCGAAGTACCTATCTACTTGTTAATGTTTGATTTGTAAAAAAAGTTTTTTAAACCCTGTTTTGCATGATTTTTTAAAATAATTTCATCAATATGGGGATTCCATGATATCTTTTCATTTATTTTTACACCGAGGTATTTTGAGTTTTTAGTCTGTAACTGATTTACCATGAATGATATAAGTTTTTTTTGTTTTTTTTTTAATACCGGTACTCTTATATTTAATATCTAGTCTCGATCTAGTAGTAATCCACTGACCCAGAGTTACAAAAATATATCAAATATATATAGAATAGTATAATAATATAGCCTGTCCAGACCAATACGCATTGTGCTATTACTATTGGAAAAAAAAAGTATTGACTATTGTCAGTATTGTATTTAACCACTATTATTTTATACATATAAATTATAATAAACCAAACGAATGTAACAACTAACACTCAACGAAATGATCCAACAATAACACTGGTGATCAGTACGTCAATCATACGTGCGGATAGACAGCTGCCAAATAATTGACCTGAAAAATTAGGGGCCTTTGATGGGAAGTTTTACCGTAATTTGTAAGTAACTATAATTACTATTATTAATTGATCATGCTAATGGCTAATGAGCAAATCTAATTATGTAATACTTATATGGTGCCATGTTTCTCCCTCAAAAGCTACGGTCTGCAGGTTTTTTCAGTGCACGGACCAAAGGTTTGAAACTCATTCCCCATTGATCTCAGACAACATGCTACACCACTAAGAAGAACATTAAGACCTATCTGTTTAAAACTTTTTTAGATTAATTGTCATTTTAGCTGTCGTGTTTGTAATATTACAGCGCCTTGAGCCTACATTTTGTTTGTTAACAGCGCTTTATTAATAAAATTATTATTATTATTAGCTATTCCACACCACCATATCGAGTGTTGGTTATGCTGGGTCATTATAATGGGGTTTGTCCAAGGTGAATTAAATTGGGGCATTCAAACAGGTTATGATTCATTAGGGTGAGCGAAGTGTCCGAAGTGTGTGGGGTTTATTGTGTTTAGGTAAAAATGTAAAGATGTGTCCTGTTCGGAACTGAAAGATTGTAGATTATTCTTTAGGGGGAGGGGATTGACACTTCAGTTTGGTGTGGTAATCTAAATAGCTCAGCCTGTGCTTTCCGATACCCATTGGTTGAGCCACTCTTTGTATCTCTGGCTAACACTAACTTGGAAAGTAACTGGCCTGTCCAGTTGCTCCATGGATAACCCCGCCTATGACAGTATGATTTTTCCCCACAGATACCTACATTTTAACGCTTAATTGTACAGCATTGTCAGTAGCCTTGACATGTCAAATAATAAATTAAGAATTAAGATTTAGACAGGAGAAAACAGCATTGAAAAATATGGATTTCAAACAAGCAACGACTTAGTTTTCTGTTAAATTTACACTTACTTCATTCTAGTGAAGTATATTTTCTAGTGTACATGAATGATATGATCAGCACAGGTGACTTAAATTGTACATAAGGAGTGGTTTTGAATGTTACTAACTTAACAGGCAACTAATACACAAAGGAATTTATAAATGTTTGGCTTAAAAAAAAAAACATTTAAGAAATGTCAATTCATGGGTATCTCTAAAATTAAAGATGCAAAAAAAGTTTTCCTATTCTTACTCGACAATTAGTAGTATAAAGATGCCCCATCAATTGACAAGCAAAATATGAAAATACTTTTTTTTTATTATCTACGTGGAAGAACACATTTACAACTATATCTAAATGTAGAATTTTTCAATTTCAAACAAAATGACCAATATTTAATTTACTAATTTTTTTTAAAGATTCATGTTTTGTTAGGTACAATAAATAGTGGAGGAAAGTTTTAACTTGATTTGAGAATGGGATAAACAATGTATTCAAAATTTTTATCAGATTAGATTTTTTTAAAAAAAAATTCTCCCATCAGATTTTTTTTTTTCAAAAACTCTCTGGAGAGAGAGCTTGCCACCCTTTGAGGCAAAGGGCATGAAATGACCCAAGTCTAAGATTTCCAACTTCGTTTAATCAAACAACAAAATGGAATCAGATTTATGAAGGAAATACAACATACCTTTACAGGAACTACTATGAAAATTAAAGGCAAATGAAGTATCACTCTGAAGGTCTGTTAGAATATCCATTGGTGCACACATAAATTGAGTAACTCATGAAGAACTGTCACTGCAAATAAAGTTTATATATTTACCTGGCCAAGTAGATTTTTATGTATGATAAAAACATGAATAGATCTACAAGTGAATCTCTAACACAGTGTCATACAGATGCAAAGATAAGATTCAGGTGTAAAAACATGTTTCTATATGGTCTCATCATAATCACTATGTTTGAATCTAGAATAGAACTCTTAGAAGATTAAACATAATTAGATCTACTTAGCATGTCACTTATGCCAAGACCAAGTGTCACCAAGTCATTGGTTTTCCAGGCTGATTTTGGAACTAAATCTACTAGACTAGATCTAGATTATAGATGTGAGGAAGAAGTTCAATAAAAACTTGTCTTTCTGAACATTTTACAACAACAAGATCTAATAGACTCAGGCCAGTCAAGTTCGATATACCGGTATTTATAATCTGTTGTTTTTTTTTTGTAAGTTTAAACAAAGAATATTGTTTTATTGCCTAGCCCTAAATTCTCTTGTCTTATGCCGAGTCGGTCTGAGTTAACTCATTGATCATGATTATGATGATTGTCTCCGTTCATTATGTTCATATATGCCTATTATTATTATTAATGATTAATTAATGTTTTTATTATTTGTCAGGGTTCATTGTTTTTATATATAGACTCTAAAGAGTGTAGATAGGCCTACTTACAGCGCTAAAACAAATGTAAGATGAATCTCAGGAAATCTAGAGCTTGACTCTCTGGTTCTGGAAACCGTCGCGAAATGTCACCAATTTCAATTATAGATCTTCACACACTTAAATTCACGAGAACAAACTTAAATTACACACTTGCCAGATTTTTAAAGTACATTTCTTATGCTTAGATCTTAGACTAACTAGGTCATTGATAAACGGAAACTATTTATTGATTATAAATAAATGTTTAATTAATTTTAATGCTTATTGTGTATTATATTTATATAATTTTTGTGTACAATATTTGTACTTTAACTAAAATGACTTAATTAATAAGTTATTTTTAAGCAGACATTCTGGCACATTTATTTTAAGTTTCTCAGCAAAATTAATGTTGCTCGTGGAAATTAAAATTCATCTGAGTTCTCATCAGTCAAGAATAGGCCTATCATTGCACTTAGGATTAGCAATCTATTAGAAAAATAGCCCGCCTCCCCTCTCTATCTCTCTCTCTCACACACACTCTAGACATCGGGAGCCATAACCAATGCATTTAATGCACGGTATCCGAGCCCCGATGTGGGAATGCCAGAGGTAGGCATACATATAGCCCAGTTCAAACAAGCCGCTACATCATTCCACACAGGGACGCCATCGCCATCAGTGCATCTTAGATTTAATGGCGTTCCTTACACGAAGTATAGCAATCACAAAAATAGGAATATGAAGAAATTCCCCGTTAGTACCCTGCATCCGGCCGCTCAAATAGCGGGGGTCCAGCAATGGTGACATACATAGTGGAACCTTCAGATAAGACTAGGAGACGTAGGGGTGAAGAGCTCCCTTGTCAACGCCAATCGGCTGAGAGCAATCCTTCTTAGCGGTCAAAATGATGATGTGAACGCTTTGCGCTGCAATCACCAATGGACTTTTTTCGAAGTTAATCATTGCAAAGCGCAGAACGGGACAAATCGCCTACTAAACTATTGCTTGGTATAAATTACAACCCTATGTGAGTCAGAGAAAGAAGTGTCGCATAATTTTCATGAGTGTCCCCACCATCTTCACGAGCTAAAAAGAAAAAAAAAGGGGGGGGGGGGGTCATGTCTAGAAGGCCGCTAAAACCATAAACTTGGCAATATACATAATATTTCCTAGAACTATAGGAACCGTATTGCAGTTATGAGGGGGGGGGGGACAAATTTTAGTATAGAAACCACACAATCTGTACACGAATGTATTACTTATGTTAATAGGCCTAATATATAGGCCTACTAACTATTTATATCTCAACCTATTTTTAGATTATTTCACACCCCCCCCCCCCCAGTATGTTGGCCGATTTGGTGGAGTGGGGAGGAGGCGATGGCATCAATCCCACCTCCTCCCCTAAACTTTCGAGAGGGGGTGATCCAATTTATTTGTAGAAATCACAGCTTGTTAACAGAATCAATCAAATATCTATATGATTAAAACTTGTTATTGATATTTTAACTGATCTTTATATTATGTTGTTCCCCTGTTGGCCGATGGGGTGGGGGAGCGAATATATCTACTGCCCTTTCCACCTAAACCCATTGAGGGGGGGGGGTGGTCCTACTTTTACGGAGAAATCATAGTTTGTGAACAACATTAGTTGAATATCTATATACTATAAGCTACATATTAATATTTCAACCCATTTGTATAGTATGTCGCACCACACTCTAATATTAAATTTTATTAGTAGTAAATATAAAATGAAAAAGGGTTGTACCAGGTGTGAGGGTCGATACATGTAATCGCCCTCCGCCCATAGGACAAACCAATACCTTTTCTTTTGTATTTTAGTTAAGAAATAACAAAATTAAAAAAAAAATCTGTCACTAATATAATTATTATATGCTATAAATTAAATTCTTATATTGAGTCACACCATCCTATATTCTTTAATGCCAAATGCAATCATTAATAGAAATTATAAAAGGAGCGAGAATTAATCGTTTTCACTCTACCACCCCTTTCCAGACATGATGTTTTAAAACAGAATAGTCAAATATGGCGACAGAGTTTATGTAATTGCACATTGAATTATCATAATTATTTTAAGGAAGACTTTGTTTTGGAAAATTTAGAATTCATACGAAATTTTTCAGTAGGCTATAAGAATAACTATTGAGATGAAGTTCTGAACCCAAATGTTTCCTAGTCGCCTTTTTCAAACCTTTACTCAATCTGATATTTTTCCAGTTAAATAAATTTGGGACTATAACTCACAATTTATGCGTGAATCCTAAAAATGCAAAAAAATTACAGTAGAATCTAATTGGTCTACTTAATTTCACTTTTTTGCTTAGAGCTTTAAATTATAGTTCTGTAACGAAACGAAGTTTCAAACATGCCTATTGAACAAACTGTATCACTTACAATGAGCTTTTTTAAGAAAACATTTTTCGAATATTTTTTTTTCTCGGCGGCGATCCTCAAAGCCATAATCTAAATCTGTGGGGTATCTTATCTTTTCAAGGAACAGATTGGTTGCATTCGCAATGAAGTAAGGGCCTATAAATTGATATTAGAATATTTTTCAAGTAAAACATTATTCAAAAGGTCCTTTTTGATAGGATGAATAATGAGCTGTAGATGTCAGGAGAATGCGTTTCTGCAGTGAAGAATGCAAGAACGCTTTTGGCGTCGGGGCCCCAGAGCCCCTAGCTGTCAAGAGAAAGGCCTCAACATTGTTATTTTTGTTTTTTCGCCGAAGGTTGAAAAACACTGCTTTTTAAAAATCTCATACTCTCTCTCTCTCACACACACACACACATATATGCTCGTTTATGCATAGGGTTAAGGTTTACTGGGCGTTAGGGTTAGGGTTTAGAAAAAAAATCGCCCCCCCCCCCCTTTCCAAAGTTCTGGATCCGCTAGTGCTATAGGCCTACGCGCGCGTCATGTATCTAGTCATGCATGTTAACCAAATTCTTGAATTCTGCCAAGTCAATGATTTTCCTGGCTAGCTCAATCAACCCATTCAATGCTCTATGGAAGAAGAAGAATTTATACAAATTTTTCCCAGCATATGGAACGAGGAATGTCCCTTTATCCTTTGTGTCTTTCTGAGCATTTTATTAGATTTTTTTTTTTTTTATTTGAAGATTTTGGCAAAGAAAGTCATCCTGACATTATAGATCTATGTCCGATGGGTTCTAGAATGTAGACCTTATATTTTTAGAGCGTTTTTTTTTTTTTTTGTTGTTGTTTGTCAATGACATCAAGGTTGTTTTTTGCTTTTTTCAAATAATTTCTAGTAAAATATTTGCGTCCAGGTGATTCAAAAACTTAAAAATCTGTAAAATGTTATATAGGTCTGTGAAATGCTGTCACTCAAACGGTTTCATTATTTCGACTTTTTATTCTTATATTTAACATTAAACTTTTAACTCAAATACTCTATACAGTAGACAACATCATGTAAAATAAAAACACCTTATCTTTAATTTCATAAAGAAAAAAAGTCTAGAGTGTTATCCAATTTTTCATTGAAAAATCTTAAATTTTTCATGAAACATTTTAAAATTGCGAATAATTCTTATCAGTGTTTATTTACCGCGAGCGGGTCCTTAGAAAAACAGTACTACAGTAGTGATGATGTAGTCTAGATCTAGATTAGATCTAAATAGAATCTAGATTAAGATCTAGATTCAAGATCTACTAATAACAAAATTAACTATATAGAGTCTAGTCTAGATCTATCTACGATTCCCTAATTTAGATCTAAGTTGGTGACTTAGAAATCTACTTCAACAAAGAAAGTTACTAAATCTAGATTAGATCACTTTTTTAAAGTTTTTAGTCAGTGTTTAGTAAGTACTACTCAACTACTGTACAGCTGTTTAGTAACTGTTTTTAATGAACAATATAGACGTCTACACTGTATACAATAATAAAGCATAATGTGTGACAATATAAAGCTCAAAAACTAACCTTTAAATTCCAGCAGAATGAAATATCCAGAATATGTAGACTTTTTTTTTTTATATAGAGACACAAAGAGTCTTTTCTTTAAATATCCCTAACTCAGTAACTGGGCCTAACCTAAAAGTAATTTTAAAAGCTAACTTAATGAGAACATCAGAGTTCAGAGACAGAAAAGATTGGTATGAATGATGTAGTCAATCATAGTCAATGCCATCGTAAAGCTGAAAAGTAACTAGAGTAACCAATTAATTGCGAACACTGATGAAAGTTCATGTTCAGTCATGACTTAAAATAGTTCAAGAAAAAGGAGTTATAGCAAAAGCCTAATAAAATCTAATTCCTAATAACACAACAGAGTTACTCCACCTGATTCCGGCTGTAGGCTCTAGATGTTTATATCTCTATGAATGACAAATAGATTTGGTTATTAAATACTTTAGATTATAGAGGAGGAATTTTTTTTTTCTTTTGTTAAGGTTGGCTAAACTCTATTATCTATATTAAAAAAATACTCACTCATAAAATAATTTAAATTCCATGCTTCTGTGTTAAGTGTGTGATTTATACATTAAGTTTGTATGCGCGCATAACATGCTGGCGTAATACTCAAGATTCACAAACTGTGCTATTTTTACTGGTTTTTTTTTCAGACTAATTACAAATGGGCATTCAAGGTTTGCTACCATTCCTGAAGAAAATACACAAGCCTGTTAACATAGCTGAATTCCAAGGATGCACAGTTGCCATAGATGCCTATTGCTGGCTTCATAAAGGGGCATTCTCTTGTGCTGACAAATTAGCTCTTGGAGAAAAAACAGAGCAGTATGTTGTGTTGATAAAAACTTATATTTATTTTTCTTTTGAGACACAAAATAGTCAGTGACTGGGGATAGAGTCTAATGTTTTATGGTTCAGTCCTAGAAGAGATCATGGGCTTTTTAATTTAGAATTGAGTTAATTTGTAATGTTGCACCCACAGAAGCTGGCTAGATGGCTTGTAAACATTAATTTTTATTTTGGTAATATCATCTCCGAATGGGCTTAAGGCTGTAACCTCTACCTTTTAAATGTTTGGTCAGCTTTCATTAGCCTCTTATTTCATTTAAACCATGAAATCAGTCTCACTCTGTCCTTTCATCCTTATTCTAAATACTTGTTCCTATATGGTTGTGAAAGTTGGACTCTGAATGCTGAAGATAAAAGAAAAAAAACAAGCATTTGAGAGTAAATGCTACAGAAAACTACTGGCTATCAGATATCAGGAAAAGAAAACGAGTTTTTACATTTACAAGTCAACATGCTGGCAGGCTGGCAAAAAAAGGAAGAAACTTCAATACTGTGAAGAGATGAAAACTGAGCTGGTTCTGTTATATTTTGTAAGACACACTTCCCTTTCAAAGTACATGACCAAGCCCTCCCTATCTTTTATGTTTGATTACTCTTAAGTCTTAAAAAAAGAAGTTTGCAAACATCATTTTAATCTAATTGATCAACTTATCATTTTAATCTAATTGATTAACTTATTTTAATCTAATTGATCAACTTATCATTTTATTTGATCAACTCATCTAGGTATGTTTACTATTGCATGAAGTATGTTGAGTACATGTTGAAGAACAATCTGAAACCCATTCTTGTATTTGATGGCTGCCATCTCAAGTCTAAAGCTGATGTAGAGAAAACTAGAAGAGAGTAAGTTATCTTTATTTGCATTACTTCTTTAAGATGTATGTAGTGGTTTCTGTACTCCTCTATGGTTGAGAAAATTGGACTGTGAACACTGAGCCTGAAAGAATTCAAGTCGTTAAAAGTAAATGCTACAGAAAACTAATAGGTATCAGATATATATTTACAAGTCAACATGCTGGCTGGCAAAAACAGGGAACTTCTCAATATTGGGAAGAGATTAAATTAAGACATGACTCATTTTCAAAAATCATTCTTCAAGGAACATGGAGGAATGTTCCTCCTAAAAAAAAGCTGGTAACAAGGTGAAAGAATGAACCAAACCTCTCTCTTGATATTCTGCTAAGAACAGCTGCTGACCAAGAAGACTGGAGGAATTAGGTTGTGCAAAATGATGGTGAAAAAGTGGCCCTTGGATACTTATAGCAGAGTTTGATAGTGAAGTTTAAGTCATAGAGACAAGATCACTTCATAGATTATGAAATGTGGATTGTCCAACAATCATGTCACTGTATTCTTAAGACTATTAAAAGAAAAATCAATTTTGATTCTATCATGTTAACATGAACTGCTATATTAGCACTTGGATTTGCAAATGATTAATAATCTTTTTATTTTAATAGGAAATTCAGTATTTTATACTACAAGATTGTCCAAAAATAACTGTAAATTGAAGAATAGTAAATAATTACTATCCAAGATATAATAATAATAAGGCTTGTCTTCGAATTAGAATATTAATGAGGGAATCCAAGATATAACATTGCATGTAAATAGTCGCTTATGTTACAAGCCATGGCTAAGATAACTTTTTTCCCCCAGCACTCCTGTAACATTGTTACGCAGAATTTCATCATTGACTTTGATTGTTCAGTGAAGATTAAATTCTGTGCAATGATCATCTATAATGCTCTGCTTAAATATTTCTATTCCAGGAGGAGAGAACTCCATCGCAAAAAAGCGGCTCAGTTCTTAAGGGAAGGTAAAAAGGCAGAAGCTAAGGAATGTTTACAGAGATGTGTTGACATAACACCACAGATGGCACTCCAGCTTATGAATGTAAAGACCTAATTTGTAAAACTCTTGTTCTTTCAAATTCCATAAAACATTTTTGTTCCTTCTTGCATGAGATTTGATGATAAATTTAAAACTTGTTTCTGGTTTTGTTTAAGGCATGTCGAGATAGAGGTGTGGATTGTATTGTTGCTCCCTATGAAGCTGATGCTCAACTAGCATTCTTGAACTTGAAGGGTATCGCTCAAATTATAGTCACTGAAGATTCTGATTTGCTGCTGTTTGGATGTGATAAGGTTGTTTTCATTTGTCTCATTAGAGTACTTTATTTTCACCAGACAAAAATTTTATTTCTAGCAATAAAAAAATAATTTACATTTAATGATTTTAATATTATCATTGTATTGAAATTACAATAATAATTTGAATTGTTTTTTGTACAGATTATTTTTAAAATGGATTTTTTCGGTAATGGAACCCTAATTGAGAAATCTCGTCTGAATGAGGTCCTATCAATGCAAAGTGGTGTCTACACATTTGAAAAATTTCGTCAGATGTGTATACTGTCTGGCTGTGATTATCTTGCATCTCTACCTGGTATAGGACTTGGTAAAGCTGGAAAAGTTTTCAAAACTGCCAGACAGACTAATCTTACTCAGGTACTCAATCTTTAGATTAGACAATGTAGCATATAAAAAATTTATTGATTGATTAAAACATTTTAAAATTCTTTTCCCTCAGCTCTTAAAGAAGCTACCAACTTACTTAAAGATGAACTTGACAGTGCCAGAGGATTACATTGAAGGATTCATCAAAGCAGAGAATACTTTTCTATATCAACTTGTATATGACCCTCTGAAGCGCAAACTTTGCCCACTCAACCCTTATCCCCCAGGCATAAAAGCTGAAGACCTTGATTATGCTGGACAGTATCCTTTTCAAATATTTTTTAAAATTACAGTTATCTCCACTTTTATGACCACCTACTTACACTTGTTCCTGTGTGGTGTAGTGCCCATGGTTTCAAAGGCAAGGCTGCTGCATTAAGAACACTGAAAATAAATCTTTAAGAATATTGACTTTCTTGACTTAATCCTTTTGACTCCCAGTGGATCATAGGGCCACAACATCACTTTGCCATCTGACTGTTCTGGGCTATTCCCTTCAGCTGAGTCGTGTCCATGCTGCCATCTTTACCTCTTGGTCTAATGATCTTTTCCATGTTTGCTTTGGTCTTCGGCCTTTTTCTTTCAGTGTGGGTTCCAGTCTAGGGCCTGTTTTGCAATGCTTTCTTTTGTTTTTTGCAATGTATGCCCAATCCAAACCAATACTGGTAATACCTAATTAATATATTATGATTTATGTAAACTTACCCAGTTGCTATGGCAGTCTGACATTTATAAATTGATGGGTATAGGAATTAGGAATATTCAGTAACTTATAATATGTTTAGATACAATCTAATGTTTTAAAAGATAATCTTCGACATCATTTGTAAGAAGTTTTTATTTATAATTAAGACTTTATTATATTTATTTGATGACATTGATACCCCATATATCCTTTCATAAATATATAACATATATAGATACGATTTTGTTAAAATTATGAAATCTGGTACTTAAAATCTTTTTGGTACTTTTCAGTCATGTCAACTGACAAGGAAGATAATCCATCAGCATGAATTTAGAAATCTATTTTCTTTGACTAAAATTTTCGCTCAGATATTTGCCAGATGATTTGGCTTTTCAAATAGCTATTGGTAACATAGACATCCATGATCATAAGAGTATAGCTTACTTTGATCCAGACACATTTCAGGTGAGTTTTCTTACCACAATTTGTCGCAGTTTCTTTACAAACATTTTTGATCATATGATGAACTTAACAATATCATTGTGTAAATATATGCATTACTAATTAAAGGGAACATGGTGGTTTGACTCTTTTTATAGTCTACTATCACCTTTTACACACACACACAAACCCACACCACACAAATAAAATATGTGCACTGACAATTCCTTGGAATTTTTGTATTCATTTGTACATCTAGATCAAGCCCTTCAATGATACAGTAACTTTGCTCTGACCTTCTCTAAAACTTTCACAGTTTAGACCAAATATGTATTAGACCTAATATATATATATATATATTAGATGTTTCTGAGTCTTAGCAGCATTAATTGAATGTTTCACAATTTCTATAAGGTTTATATTTAAAAGGTTGTAGATTGTGGTCCTCCCCTTAACAATATCGTATTACATTTTGTTGAACTAATTTGATGGACCTTTTTTTTTTATATCTTTTATAAATATACATGATCTATTTTAAATGGGAAAATTTGACATGTTTAAATTGAAAATATGTTTTGCCCTTCAATTACCTCTTTTTAATGTTTTTGTTTATTGTAGCCCAAAAATGCTAAAAAACCAACATCATATCATGAGCTTAGCATATGGAATAAGTCGTATAGAGTTAAAGGTGCGTCACCATGTAAGCCTTTACGAGAGATGATGCCTTCTCTGCATGATAAAGTGCAGACTATAAAAGTTCAACCATTCAAAAGAAGCCCAAGAAAAAGAAAACAAAAAGGTATAAGCCTTTTAACTGTTAATATCTACTTTGACCTTACTTTTTCTAACTTCTAGGGACTATTTGCACTATTTGTTTTTATTTTAGGGACTCAATATTCTTCCTTTTTCAGTTTATAGTAATTGACTTCTTCACAGTCTGTGCACAAGAAAAATAGTTGCAAGTTGTTCCTTATATTAACTTGCAGAGATTGTTGGTGTTAACCTGATGAGATTTTGTCTGATATGTTAGTTTGGTTCAATGGCCATTGTTCTGAGATGAGTTGGCTTTTGTCAATAGGTATTGTCTGATGTGGGTTACTTAAGAGTTACAGTAAAAGGCATTGTCTGAGATGGATTTAGTTTGGGGTAACAGATAATGAAATGCTTGACTTTCATATTAATAGTAACAGTGCTTACATTCAAGTTTGTAATGAATTTATTAAATATGATTTATTCTTTGAGCTGAAATAGATTACATAAAGATGGCTTTGTTATTTAATTTTGCTTTGATAAAACTAGTGCATGAGTTAATTGGGCTTAATTCATTACAAATGTTAATATTTGATGTTTCATGGAACAATAATAAAAGAAAAATTAGAATACTTTAAATAGACATACCAGTACATGAAATAAATAGTAAAAAGATAAATCGTGTTGAAAGTAACAATAGTAAACAATATTAATAACTAATTTTGAAAGAAGAATCCCATACCTAAAAGAAGGCTTAACATAGAATCTGCATTTAACATAAAACAAACAACTGATCCTCTCACTTTATTAGTTTCAGTGTCAGAGGCTCCAGATTTAAAAACTGATGAAGAATTGCTGTCTGAATACTGCCATAATGAAAATGAGATTCCAAGTCCCAAAAAAAGGAAAGTAATAAGTGAAGTGGATACATTGCCAGAGACATCCACACAGCTAACCAGTGATAAGATTGAGGAGAGAATTTCAGCTCTTACTAGCACACCCAAGAAGCTTGTTTCTCCAGTTCTACACAAAGACGTTGATGAAGATAAAGGCAACAGTACTGAGTGTGATGAAGAAGGAGAATCTTTGACAGCTGCAAACATAGGCGAGGAAGTGTTCAAGTCAAACGATACCAGCATAGAAAATGCTGCACTCACTCCAACGAAAGGCAGGAATGTTTTTGCTAGAAATAATCCAACAAGTGAACAGCCAAAATTCAGTTTGGATTCGTTTGCTGTTGAGGTTAAAAGCAGGTAATTTACCATCATTTCCTGTCACTTGTTTGTTGTGGCATGTTGACCAGCTACTTAACTCTTTATATTTCTCTCTGTCCTACTTTTAAAAAAAAAAAAAGCATCATTGTGAATATAATATCATGTCACTATTTGATAACCTTTTCATAGGTTTCATTATCTTTAATTATCTCACTTACCAGAAGGTTATTATTGTCTAATAGCCATCTGAATTTGGTCAGAATTAGATTTAGTCCTTTTTTTATAGGCTCCCTTATGAAAAATCACTTATGATTTGTTCTTTCTTCTTTTTCTTTCTCAATAACTGATAAAATCCAATTTCACTTTATCGATATTGTACTAAAAATAAGTAATGTGACTACTTTTGGTCTTCTGAAAATGATTCCATTAGTTTTAAAAATTAAAGAAGCTTTTTTTTTTTAAACACATGTTGGGGTATACTTTATTTCTAAACTAACATTTAAAAACCTTATATAGTTATACTACAGTATAGTAATCAAAGATTGTACTTCTAAAGGAAAATTAATGAATTGTATTGTCTCTTCACTGTATACTAAATTTTGGAATTTGTCTATAATTTTACAAAGTAGTTGTTTCTATAATGTTAAATTTGTGTTTGTTGGTGCACCAGCTACTTATGGTCTTACGAAAAAAAAAAGTTTTCAAAATATTCATACATTAAAAAAAAATTGGGTAAAACAAGATTTTAGAAATAGTTCTTGTTAATCTGCATTATTCTGTCACCACAGTTAGCAATACTATCACTTGTGTGTACAGTCTAATGAGTTAGTAGCACAGACCTCCAAGTTTATTTGTAACAAAAAAAATTCTCTTTTTAACATTGTTTCCTCATTTCGAAGATTTTTCATAATTTCAAGTTTTTAATTCTACTAGGTGGAAAAGTTTGTTAAGTAATGTAATGCTCCAATCAAATATGTTAAATATATTATTCTGGCTTTTATGTGTTTATTTAACATTAAAATTAAGTTTTAACTTTAAAGTTTAAAAAAAAGTCATCTGAAACTTAAACTTTCTTACGTTACAGATATTTTCACAAAGCTAGTCATTCAGCAACAATTCAAGCTGAAAAAACATCACCTTTGTTACGGACACAACAAGGGTTGAAGAATTCCAAGTCCCCTGCCAAGAATACCTTACAGCAGATGTTTATGGCATCCATAAAACAACAGAAAGCGTGTGAAGAGGACACAACTCTGTCAGAGGATAAACCTCAGAGCTCACCTTCTGATGGGGATAACAATTTCCTATGTGCAAGAGACTCTTTTAAAAGTTTAAAGAATATTTCTACATTTTCACAGTCTTGTAAATCTAGTATAGATGCAGACAAAAAAACTACCAAACAAGAAACAAGGGAATCATCAATCTTCAATAGGTTTCAGTCCAGCTTCTCTCAAACAAGCAACAAAGGGAAACCATCTTCTTCCAGTTCTGCTTTTAGTTGGTCACAAAGCAAAGCCAATGCCAATTTGACCAAGTCTGGGGAAAAAGATGTTAAGCCAGACATAGCTTCATCCAATGATAGGCTTCATATGAGTAAAGGCGTAATGAAATATTGTAAAACAGAAACTAATAATACTGGTACCCCAAAGTTGTTAACACTGTCTAAATTTTTTCAGTCTAAATCAAATCAACCTGATCCAAACTCATCCTCTGTCAAAAAAAATCTGCTTGAAAACCAAACACTTATTGAAGCTGTCAAGTCAGCGAGATTGCCTTTAGTGAGTGATCTGAAGGAAGTTAGCTCTCAAGCTACTTTGAGTGCCTCAGATGACGTCTTAGAACTTAAGTCACTATCATACGATGATTACTTGAAATCTGTTGTCTCCAGGGAAACTTCTGAGAGTTTTCATCAAGATAGTGAAAATATTTGCTTTGATTTGCTTCCAGATGGTGAGTTCATTTATTTTAAAGATTAGTTCTTATTCACTTTCTCATTGTAACTAAATACCATTTTTGGTTTAGTTGTAATCATAGTTATGTCTGGGAAAGTATGTAGGTCACAGCTGGGGCTGCATAGCCTTTGGAAATACTGCATTCTTCATTAATCTTCAAAAGACAAGCCTTATTATTTTAGTTAATCTGGTGCCTCTAAAAACTTGGAGCTTTGGGCAAATAGAACTTATATATAGCAAGGCAATTCATCTTCGATGCAAATTGCCCCAGGTCTGCGCTAGACAAGCAGTCAACCGTGACAAGCTGACTGCCGAAGTTTGAAGAAACATTTAAAGTGATAACTACTCAGGCCAGGCACGTGGGATGTGGTCATGTTATTAACCAGAAGGGTCCTGTGATGTTCCATCTGGTTCTGGAAGGCCAGCTAGGACCCTATATAAAAAGCGGAGGTGTCACAGTCAAGACGGCTCATTACAGTCCGGTTGACTACAGCACAATTCTGTGTGGTTCTGTATGGTGCATTTGCAGAGAGCCTGAATAGTGAGAAACATTACAATATTTTAAAATGCCTAACACAGTTAAGTCCTCAATCACTAGGGCCCAAGAGACAAAACTTTATATAATATGAATAGTAACCAAGTTATTGATTTTATTTGTATGTATTTTTGTTATTATTATTATTATTGTACAAAAAATGTATGGTACCAGATAAATAGAAAGAATTTTACTTATGACTTTAACATTTGTCATGACAGTAACAAGGAATGAGCCACTGAACAACACAAGCTCTACAGAAGATTTATCAAGCCAGACAAGTTCCGTTACCAGCATGTCTGTTGGAAGTGCTTCAGATGTTATTGATCTCACACAAGATGACAAGGTGAAAACTTAGTTTTGTTTACATAGTTGTTTTTTTTACATTGCTTGATTCCCTAATTATTGTGTTGGATATTAAGATAAGGGTTTACCTGTACTGAGAGTATGACATCTACTTGGTTATCTAAATAGAAGACATGTCATAATCTTGATTCATCATTATTAAAGATTGTATTGACTTTGATTAATGTAATATAAAGTAATGGTGTAAAAAAACCCAAATAAAACTCTTACCAGTTAACAAGATGACCACACAGAAATATTATTGGACAAACATTAACTGGATGCTAGTAGTTAAATATCAACCTTTAAAGTGGACATATGTTTCTGTTGTTGTTCTGTATTAGTCTTCTCATTTGAATGAAAGTATGTTATCCATCTATCCCAGTGGCAACACATTTTTCTATTCAGAATTCTACTGAGCTTTTTGTCTCCATGTCCAAACTCAAAGTTGTTGTAGATCTGCTTCTACATCATCAAGTCATGATATTCATGGTCTGCCTTTGGGGCGCCTGCCTTTTGGTTTTTGCTGGTATACTATTTTCGCTCCTGTATTCTCTGACATTCTTTTGAGGTAACCTTCCCAATGTAATCAGTTGTTTTTATTTATGTCACTATAGAGGGATCATCATATAATTGGTATATCTTTTTGTTAGTGCATGTCCTTTATTCAGTTTCATCTTATATAGCACCATATATTTTTCTAAGTATTTTCCTTTCCAAACTAGTTAGCAGATTTTCAGTTGTTTTTGTCAGTGTCCAAGTCTGACACATTAATTCTCCCAAATACCATCTCACCCGACTAGACATGCTTTACATAAGTTATAATAATACAAATGTATTTGTATCTTTTCAGATACACAAGAAAACCCAGCTCTCTGAGAAATCAGGTTTGTTATTATTGTAATAAAAAAACAACAACTGCTTATCATAATGATAATGCCTTGTATTGATATAACTGCCTGATTGTATTATTTATTCTATAAAAAAATGTGTTTACCCTTCACCATTATAATGACTTAATTTTCGTCACATATTTCAATGATCTCTAGGTTTGGCTAAATGTAGAGTGCCTGGATTGTCTCGTAAAAAGAAACAAGCTAAAACCACAACTAAAACAACAGCAAAAATGGCTCAGCAAATGTCTATTAAAGACTTGATGTGCAAATTTCAATACAGCAAAACAAGGTGAATGTATAATTAATGTAGGCTTACTTTAGCTATAACTTATAAAAAACAAGACATGAACTGTTTAATTCTGAATAGTTTATGCATTCACTTGGAGTTCTAAAGGTTTCCACTGGGTTATAAATCAATATCAGTCATTCCCAATGTCAAGGTTTACTTATAACATGCTTGTTCTGTTGCCAGCTCAATTGCCAAGCATTTTTGCTAAACTAATTTCTGGTTGTAGGAACGTAAGAATATTTTGACATTTATAGTTTAAAATTGTTGTCTCTACCAGGACTTAGATCTTTTATTTTTTCCTACAACATAAATATAGTTGTATATCCCCAGTGTTGTATTTCCATTTGAAAAGGGCCTAAGCTTTTTGAGATATGAGTCTTTAGTAAGTCCAGAAACTATGTGTCTGTGCTACATATTTCTTTTTTTTTTCAGGGGGGAGGGGAGAGAGCCCTAAGCTATAACTTGTGTTGTCTTTAGGTAAATCATGCCTTCTATATTCCCTTCACTAAATAGAGAAAGGTGGATTTATAAAATGTGATAGATCTAAATATTACCTGGTATATAAAACTTGTGCAAATAAATAACTCTTTAATATCATATATTACTGTAAAGGTTATTATTGTTCTTCCTTTGCATAAACAATCAGGAAGACTTAGGCTTATAATGAGATGATTAATCAAGTTCACTTGTTTATAAGGCCAATGATAAATGAGGGTGTCATGTGGCTTTCTCGACAATCTTTAAGTAAATAACAAAAACATTAAAAATACTTTGTTAAAAATCAATAACTCCTTCATACAACTTAAAGAGTGATTGATTTTCTCTAAATAAGATAAGATAATTTTTATTGATTCAATCAATGGAACATCAGTTTGACTACAATTGACAACCTCAGCGCAACCACTGTACAATAACAATATAGATGCAAATACGAACAACATTCACACATGAAACACATACACACTCACAGCCAGTGCTTAATAATATAGACTTCTATGTACTTCTCTATGACGACAAATGATCTTGTAACACTGACCGAACGTGGGATGAAGGAGTTTTAAAATCTTACTGTTTTAGTCCTAATAGAAAGGAAACGACCACTTTGTTCAGATCTGATGTAACAGTGGTTTAATGGGTGCAGGTTATCTTTAAGAATAGTGAGTGTTTTGGAAAGGCATCTTTCATGAAAAAGCTCTTCAAGAGATGGTAGCTGTGTTCGAGTGACATAGGATGCTTTTTTAATTAGTCTATTTAGTCTAAGTCTTTGTGCCTGTGAAGTGTTACCACACCAGCAGGCGATGGCAAAGTTAATTAGACTGCCGATGGTTGCTGTATAAAAGTTTAATGATTGTTTTGTCGATGTTAAATTTCCTTAGCTTTCTAAGATAGAAAAGTCGTCGGTGAATTTTGGTGTAAAGGTTTTGACAGTGTTCACTCCATTTCAGTTTGTTGTTGATGGTTGTGCCTATTCTTGCACTTGTTCTACGGTTTGGTTGCGTATCTGAATTTCTGCAAGATGGCCTTAAATAACTAATAAATGTTAGAATATTTTTTAAGGCTTGAATCAATAATGCTTATATTCAGAAATTCCCGATTGCCTTAGTCCTTACAAAACTGATGTTGTATCTAGTTCTAGACCATGTTCTCTACCCAAGTTTATATATATTTTTTTTACTTTGAAAAATTATAACGGTCAAACTACAGATTTTCCCAGTTTGGCCAATATTCTCAGCAATATACATCAACTGTTAAATTTCTAGGTAAATAGTTGAAGCCGTTTTTGAGATCCATGTCTGGGTTCCAAGAAGTTGTGACTTGAATAGATGAATTGTTAAAAAAAAATAAAGTAAAAGTCAAGTTCCCCTTTCAGACCATGTGACCTATTGAGGCAGATGATGTAAAAGTTATCTGTTTCTCTGGCTCAGGGTTACAAGGATGTCATGTGGCCAGCACAATGACCAACCTCTTTTACTTTTCCCCAACTAATGTCAGGTACCCATTAGAGCTGGGTGGAGAGGATCCCTAAAGATCCCAAAATAAAAATCCAAGTCTTCACCAGGATTTGAACTTAGGACCCCCAGAAGTGCTTTACCACTCAGCTACTGCAACTCCAAACAATCCTGAAATGTTCCCTTATTAATGTCAGACAGCCAGTAAGCTTATACACAATATGTAGATTTCATTTTGTTACAATTTAACATATTTTTTATTGAACAGTGAATCTCAAAGCAGTAGTAAAGAATCAACCCTAACATGCAATGATGACATCTCTGACAATGAGGACCTAACTCCAAACAATACTGCAGATCTATTGGAAGTGACAAAAGTTCAGAGAAAACTTTACCTGTAGCAAAATTAAATTAAAAAAAAAAATTTTATTTTATGAAATATTTTAAAGATAAATTGTGTTTCATTGTTTTGACTTGTAACATAAACTATGTACTTTTTATTTAACATAAATTATGTCTCTTGTTTTATTTCATTATTGATTTTTTATATTGTAATTGGTGCAGCGCACTAAATAAAACACTATAAATATATTTGCTTTTTTTCCTACTTAATTTGTAACTAAGCGTTTGATACAATTTTGTACACTTCAACAAACAGTCTTGGTACTTAAAAAAAACAAAACATTATTAATAGACATGTAAAAATAGCATGTATAGAAATTACTATAAACGTAACCCTGCCGAACCAAGTAAAAATGAATAATGTTTAGGCCACAAGGCCTTCATCAGCTACTAACACAAAAAAAAATAAATAAAACAACACAAAATAGGCTTATGGTTTACTGATCTATCTGATGTGTATAGAAATCGATGTAAGCTAAATGTAAATGGAATACTGATGCAAACACTAAGTTGGTAATGTGCTGAAGTTATCTACAGTAGCTGGCAGCAGATGGACTCTGAAAGAGACAGTTCTCATGAAGGCAGCAGGACACACATTTGAGGCCTACAGATAAACCCTTGTAGAAGACAGGCGTAGATGTAAAAAAACTTTTAATAGACCACCAACACACACTTTGTCTACATCAGATGTGGAAAAATATGCAGGTCGCAACTGGTTTTGAGTGGCCATGTGAAACACAGCACTCAATCTTTAGAATTGAAGACATTACCTTTATATTGTAGTAAGTAAATCTATAGCAGGCAACTCAAAGGAAGTGCTACAGTAAGTAGTAGTAGTAGTAAAGTTCCTTTTCAGACCATATGGTGTATAGGGCAGATGATGTAAAGGCCTATGGTTAACGGTTGTGCTGGTCACATGACACCCTCTACAGTAAAAAAAATGGGTTTATTCACCAAAACTAACACATAACAGCCTTCTACATTTAGTCTGTTCCTAATTCTATCAGCCCTTTCCCCGGCAAACCTGATCATGGTCCCCACTAGTTTTCAGGCAGCACAAAAGATGGCTCCTTAGTTCCCAACAATTCCGACTCTTCGTAATCTCTTGATATACCGGTATGATCTTTCTTCTATCCCAGAGTTTTCCTGTTCTTGTTCAATAATGCGCTCCTATGCGCCACAAGCACTGGTGCAAGGAAGGATTGCAACAATATTAATTATAATAAGATAATTATTTTAATCTTAAAAGTGAGGAGTAAATTATATGTTTAGAGATCAAGTCTATGGCCTGCTGGCTATTGTCTGTTTTACAAAGCAGCCTTTAGAAGAGAAAAGAATTTTGTCTCAACTGTATGAAACATCCAAACAATAGTTTAACAACACTAAATTCCTGATCAAGTTTTCTTCTTGCTTTGAGTCACGTCAGATTGGAATATTTTAAGGTAAATTTTATTCAGGGGTAATAGAGACAAAATTGATACATTATTGTGATGTGGCAAAAATGTAAGACCATTTTACATTATTTCTCCCACACACACATTTGTCAGATCAAGTTGAATATTTGCACAATTATTTCTTCACCTGAGAAAACAAGAATCAATTTTAAAAATTAACCAATTAGTTAATTTACTACTTCTTCCTCATTCTCATTTTTATTTTGGAGAGTTCAGATGACGAGACCAATTTATGAGATGAACTGTGTAGTGGTTTCCAAATCTATGAGATCTCCATATAGTTTTCTTTCTATTGGGGTGTTTTGGGGCCACTGTCTTGTATGGGCCTCATGGTAAAGAGAACAGTTTTGAAAGACATGGTCACCATTTTCTGGTGACATTCAACATGGGCAGATTTCACTGGTTTAAATTTTGAGCTTCCGAAACATTCATTGTCTCAATCTGTTGTGTCCGGTCCTGAGTCGAAAGATTAGATGTTAATCTTGTTGGGATAGCTTTTAGTAAGCATCATCTTTCTTGTGATTCAGATGAGAGCTTGTCCATTTCTCATTTAATTTTATTTACTTTTAGTTTTTTCATTTCTTCTGGATAGAGTTCAATGGTTTCTTTGTGAATTTGTTCTCCCACTCTTAATTAACTTTATCATTTTGTTTGGAACAAGGGAAAGAAATCGTACTTTACAGATGTGACAGTATAAGTTGAATTAGTCCCCTTTACACTTTGTGTAGAGAATTAGGTCATCGCTTATGAGTTTGAACCTAACAATAGATAGGAGGCTTGAGCCCTCAAGCTGGAATTCTTTTTATTATAAAATGCATTTAAAAAGTTATCATGGTAACCTTCACTCAAAAATTTCCTTTTTTCTCTCTCCCCCCCTATGCTTAATATAAGGATTTTTAAATATTTTTTTTAAAAAGTATTTATCATATTTTAAATGTTTATATATAGTAGGGACCTGTATTTAAGAGGCTTTAAGGATCTAGTGTATCAAGATTTTATAGTCGATGTAGAAATTAACATGAAACAAGTGGTGGAAGGTAGATGTGCTAGCCACTGAGCTATTCAAGTGCTTATAAAAAAAGAAAGTTATATATATTGTTAGTTTGCTGCCCTTAGCTTATTACATTTTCAGTATAAAACAAAATTAATTAATTACGACAAAACTACGAAGTTTTGTAACATAAAGCAAAAAAAAATACATTTGTAAATTATATCATTTATAAGAAAAACAAAAAGTCAATCTGATTTTAAAATGAACAATATTGTTCATTTATTTTTCACTGTTTCTTTTCCATCCAGCATTGATTGTCAGTAGAATTTAATTTCATTTTTCTCTCACTTATTGACTTATTTAATTGCAGATATCTATTTTTTAAATCACAAAATAAATGTTTCAATTTTGAAAAGTTTCTCCGATGTTTTGTTTTATCAAGTTTAGACAACTTTGAAAACATAATGTCATAATTGTTTTGTTCATTCTTATAACTGAATTCTACATCCTTGAAATTATCTGCCAACTGATCTATAAGTTGAAAGGATGCCTTCTGTGACGAAAGTTGTTTGGTTTTTGCCTTCACTGTAATGCTTCTCAAAAATCTACTGGCGTCTGCTATTTTATTGATTAATGAGGTGTAGTTAGGCAATATAACTTCAGCATGGGAAAGATTTGGTTGACTACTGTTGGTGACATGACTATAGGGATAGTGATAATAATAAGCTTCAGCAACATTTTGATGAGCTACAGTTTTGCTGGATAAACTACAGTTTGCGTTTGTAATAGCTGACTCATGTAAAACATTCACTGGTTGGACCTGTGGGTTTATATATTCCTCTGCAGGTGGTATTTCACTTATGGTCTGTTTGATAAAAATAAAAAAAAAAAACATCTTCACATTAGGAAAGAAAAATATGCATGTTTCTATTAATAATATTTATATTTCTTTAGTATCCTTGGAGGAATTTTTTCTTACTATTGTGCATTATACATAAAACATTACAATAATAGCAAAAGAAATGTACATTTATACCACAGACAGACAAAAAAAGTATCTCACATGGTATTGAACTGGTGTATAGCCTACAGAATGAGCTGGGGAAATATTGATCCCACAGCACTTCATAATATAGAGAGTTTTAGAGACTACAGCACTGGACAGTTAATGCTGATATAAAATCCAATCAAGAACTGGGTATATTAAGGTACAGCCCACAGCATGGATCAATACTGGTATATTTCAACAGACATATCAAAACCTACTTTTGACCTCACACACATACAGCTAATGTTTTTTTTAAACAATATAACATTTTACTTAACCTACTGCATAAATATTTTAATTAATTCTGATATTGATGTGGTGCATAATGACAGCGTTAAGAGTCCAGTAAGTGGTTTTTACGATACTCACTGTATGATTCTGTTTTAGATTACTTGTAATTGTCTGTTTCTTGGCCATGGACTTCATTGCTTCAGAGTTTTTATGTTGTGCAATGGAGTCACTTTCAACTAGACCTACACTTTCTGATAGCATCTGGAGAAGATTTTTTTAGCAATAAAATAATTACTTTTAGCAAAAATAATGAAATTGATTGAGAAATCATTCAGAATGTTATATTTTCCATGACCATTTGCTGAACAATGCAATGCCAATATTAAAAGTTACATCTAATGCAGTGATTCCCAAAGTAGTCTGTATGGACCCCCAGGGGTCTACGAAGACGTCCAAGGGGTCTATGAGACAAAACAGTTTGGGAATCACTGATATAATGTAACATCCAGTTACACATTGATAGGAAGGGGTTACAATTTCGGCCTTTAAAATTCCGATCATAGCTGCTTATTGGAACATTTTAAAGGGTGAAAACTGTGTAGATACTCTGCTATTTATACAGTATTGAAAGTATATTTCACACTGTATTATATTACTTTTATTGTTTATATATAGATTTTATATAAGAAATGTAGAGAAATAATCTATCTAAAAAACAAACTAAATTTGTCTGCTAAACTTACCTGACTTTTTTTAAAGTTTATATTTTCCTTGATTGATTGATACAAACTCTTGAAATTAGAAAAGTCATTTTTTAGATGTCTGTAGTTTTTTGAATAATTTTCCTTCCTAGATCTTGACATTTTGTGTAAATGAAAAAAATGGTGTGTTTCTTTCTTCTTAAAAGTAGATTCAATCTCCTTGTAATGGGTTTCAAACTGATCCATTAGTTGAAAAGATGCATTCTGTGCCCAAACCTGTTCAATATTTGACTGCATAGTTATAGTGGTCAGAAACTGTCTTGCATCTGTCATTTTATTAATTAATGCAGTGAAGTCAGGCAATGGGCTATCAATACCTCTCCAGGATGGTTGACCAATGTCAGTGGCCTGAGAATTGGGAATGTAATTATTTCCAGTTGTTGAAATGTTTGGATGACAAGAAGTTTGGCAGGATGATGATAAATATGCTTCTCGACTTTCACAGTACATGTTTGAAAGAAGTACATCTTGTGGTTGTTCTAGTGTGATGATATTTTGCTCTGTAGTTGATGTTTCACATTTGACCTGCTTTGAATAACAATAAGATTTTAGGAATCAGAAATGAAATTAGAGACAGTGCCAATAATATTAAAACAGTATTTTCAATTTGTTTTATATATGTATGTGCTGGATGTGGCAAAGTATGTAGGTCAAATCTGGGCTGCGCAGCCATGGGGAAATATTGCATTACTTGCTAATCTTCTGACTCGAAGACACGCCTTATTATATACCAACAAAAACCAAAATTAAAACAGTAAGTTCTGCTAAAAGCACTAGCACATTAAAACCTGTGACAAACAGTTCTGAACAGCATAAACTATTGACTTTTAGAGATCTTTTAAATTTTGACATTATTTTTATTTCAAGAAATGTGTTTCAAGTACAATAAAAAAATTTATTTTCTTTAAATACCATATTTTAGTTAAATATAGATAATTTTCTATAAATGATTTATTATTTTAATTTGACATGAAAAGGTAATTTTCATTATAGCAAAATATTTTAATAAAAATTTTAATGTTTTGGTAATCTCATAGCTAACATAATTTAAATGAGTAAAAAAAAATCTGTATAAATGCTATAAGAGAGACTGGAAAACTTCTATTTGCGCTCCTGGATTATTGTGAGCTAATAAAGGGAGCAAGCAAATGTTAATTCTCAAGGAAAGGTCACTTTCTAAATGTGGTGGAGATGAACAAAAGAATCATCTCTTAGAAAGACAAAACAAAAATGTCAAATAGACCTGCAGGCTCTCAAATACATAGGGATTAACCAACAAGAACATCAAAAATAAGACTGATGTCCACACCAGTAAGAATGCTTAGTGACATTCCCTGATTGTTTCAATGAGGAGGAATCAAAACCCAGACATGTAGAAAAGACAGAAATCTTAATATCAGCTTTAAAAAAAAAACTCACAAAAGAAAAAAATTAAAGCACTCCAGGAAATTAATATAAAAAAAACAAACAATTAATGCAAGATAAGGGTAAAGATGAATGTTAAAATCATAAGACAAAAAACAACAACAAATAAACAGAGTGATTTCAGACAAGGCATTAAAAAAGCAGCAAGAATTTATATCTAGAATAGTACATTATAAAAAAAGTTTAAGTAAATCTAGAACAGAATTAGGATGACCTACAACTGGGTACTTCTTGAGATCTATTATTAGTAGCCCATAACACATAGAGGTAACAGCTACTTACTTTATATTCACATTTTAATTTAGTTAGTTCCAGGTGGTCATTTGAAAGTTCTGTTTTTATACAGACATTCTCTTGGAGTGAGTTCTCAAAATTACAGTCCTTGGAATCCTTATCTTTTTTAAAAGCATCAAACTCAAACTTTGGCACAACTTTAATATCCTGCACAGAAAGATTACAAAAGTTGGACAATTTTTATCTCTGAAATATTAGCATTATTAATTTTGTTCAAATGGGTAAAAAGTCAATTCAAACCACTGACTAGCAGAACAGTTAAAAAAACTAAAACATATTTTTTGTCCTTGACCTACTGTGTGGTTTAGTTTTGTTTCATTGGCATCAGAGAGTTTCAGCTTTTTAGCTGAGGAATTCATTTCTTCAGTGTTTTGGTTACAAAGACTGTCTTTATTGGTAGAATCAGGCTGGACAACTTGGTGATTTTCAACTGAGTCTAATTCCTCTAATTTTCTCTGGAGAACAAATCAATACAAAAGAATGTCATACTAAACCAAAACTGAGCAGGTCTTAAGTTTTCTTTTATTTATTTTAATTAGGGAGATATTGAAAGAAACATTTTAAAATTTGTGCAGATACAACTTTGAAAAGAATTATAAAATGTGTATCAAACTGGTTATTATATGGGTATCAGTACCAAATTAGTCATTACATAGGTAGCAAAGTAGTCATTTCTATATGGCTTAAAACAATAGAATGCTTTAAAATTAAACATTCATCTTTCTTACCCTCTTGCCTTGTGGCGTTTCTTCCACTTCAGTCAGTTTTCTTTTCTTGGATGCTTTTTTAACATCATCTTTCTTTCTAGAAGAAACCATGTTATGTGCTGACTCAATCCCATCAATCTCTTTGGTTGAAATGAGTCCAGCCACATTTGTTTCATTTTTATCACAAGTATCCAATATCTAAAGAAAAATAATACTGTGCATGTAATGATACATCATCTGCTTTTGTAAATGAAGATTTTGAATAATGGCCTTAAATTATTGGTTTAATTATCAATTACATGATAGGCATTTTGATTGGATAATAAACTAATGTTATCAAAAATTCTACTTTAAGATTTTAATTAATTGTTTCTCTAAACATGGGTAGATCTTAGAACTAGAGCTGTGTATTTAAAACACAAGAATTGCATAACAGAGTTACATATTTAATATGACCATACAAAAAAAGTTGCTTAACAGAGTTACTTACGTAAAAAGATCATACAAACGAGTAGCTTAATAGAGTTACTTATGTAATATGACCATATAAAAGAATTGCTTAACAGATTTACTTATGCAATAAATAAAGCATGCATTTTTCATCTATACTATAAATGTTTCTTTAAAAACTTTTTCTTTTATTCTGTACCTATAGTTATCAATAGTTGGCTTTTTGTTTTCTCATATTTCACAACTAAATCTGCAGTGAATTAGAAGGATTTATCACATAAAGTAAAATTTTAAAAAGTAAAAGGTAGTCGTTTTCAGATGGGGGATCTATGGGGCAGATGCTTATCTGTTCCTATAACTGATGGTTAATGAGGGTGGGTATCATTGTGGCAAACACACCAACCAACTGCCCATCAAATGTCTCCAATATCTCCCAGATCAAGATCAAACTTATGTATCACAAATGTGTTTAAATAAGTTTTCCAATTTCTTATCATGTTCACATTTAGATTCAACAACTTCAATGGAAATTTATTGATTAAACAACAAATAGCATCATTTATTTTGAATCAATCATGATACACAATCGCATAAGTTAATCTCCTGGTCTTGCGACTTTTATGTCTGAAATCTTGCTTGTTGACAAGAGTCCCATTTGCACTCTCAGGGAGAGCACCCTTCAATTGCTGCCATAGCTCTCATTATAGCAAGACTTAACTCCTGTTGGAGGCGTGGTGGCTGAGCGGTAAAGTGCTTGGCTTCTGAACCAGGGTCCGGGGTTCGAATCCTGGTGAGGACTGGGATTTTAAATTTCGGGATCTTCGGGCGCCTCTGAGACCACCCAGCTATAAAGGGTACCTGACATTAGTTGAGGAAAAGTAAAGGCGGTTGGTTGTTGTGCTGGCCACATAACACCCTCCTTAACCATAGGCCACAGAATCAGATGACCTTTACATCATCTGCCCTATAGACCACAAGGTCTGAAACGGAAAATTATCTCCTGTTAGCTTAGTACATTTTCCAACAAAATTAATTATGACTAAATGATTAACTAATTGGTTAATGTTTTGATTGATTCATCTGTTGCCATTAACAATGAATAATAGGTAAAAATTTAACTTCATTCAATATAGGGGAGTGGGAGAAATAATGTCTAAAAAAAAAAAATGGACCAGACTGACAGATGGAGATAATTTCATGTCCAATAAATGGAAATTCAGTTTGACTACAATTATCCACCACAGCATTACTATTATGATAATAACAATATAGATGCAAACTCTACTGAGGGTAGCTTGGCTCACTCTTGATACCCACTTGATACCTAACTCACGACTGTAGCTCCCAATAGCTATAGCAGGCACAGCTGCCACACCCCAGAAACGGCTTTGACTAGCCAGTTAAACCAAGGAGAGGGTATTTGACGTAACTAACACTCAGAACACTGAGGTTTTGTCAAACCAAGTATGTGAAGCCTGGACTTGGCGGCTTGAGTGAAACACAAAACCTAGACAGAAAGGCAACTACCAGCACAGTGCTGTGGAGCACTCTAGAGTAGGACAAGACACACAGAAAGTCTCTGGTCATCCTCTGCATCCGAACTTGTCTCCAAATTTCTTGACCAAATCTTGCTTTTGGAAAAGGATGGGTTTAAGGGCGAGAGAGTGAGGTCAACGTTCTGCACCAATCCTCTGAATCAGAAACCCCATTAGTAACAAACCATGCTGAGAATTACTCCCTTAGAGCACGTGAAAGGAAGCGAGCAGTGAGTTTTAAGGTCCCCTTGTCCCAGTACAAGGATAGCCCTAATGCTGCACACGAACCAGCTCTCTCCCTATAAAATCCTTGTCCCGAACGTCTTTCATGCAGAACACGACATTCATACAGAATGTGGTCTACTGTTTCTATTCCCCGATGCAGTGGCGCAAATCCTACTCACTTTAATCAAAATTTTCAGCGCAAGTCACATAGTCATCCCCAACAAAACCACAGTGCAAAGCCCTCAGCCCCTTGGATGACTAAAGTGGTCATCATCAAACCACGATGGACAAACTATATATACCGGTATAGATGCAAACACAAACATTATTTGCTTGCCTTCATTTGGGAAATGTAAATGAAGAATAAGGTGCGAGGTTCAATAAAGATATTTCTGCAAGGGCAATGGACTACTGATGGTTCTTGCAACATAATGCATACTTAACTATTATAGGATCAAAGGCTTTTGTAGCACATGAAAAGTTATTTTTAACCACACACCAAAACCACATTTTTTGTTCAAAAAGATCAATATAAGAAGAAAATGATTTCAAACAATGAAATGAAGAACAGTCCAAAATTAGTAATAAAGTTTCAGGTGACTTACATTACAAGCAAAATCACTGTTTCTTCTTCTTTTAGAGGAATTTTTACCTTCTGTATCTTTACTTTTTGGCTTTGTGATCTCTTCTATATCTTTATTTTTAGGTTTCTTGGCCTCTTCTGAATCTTTATTTTTAGGTTTCTTGGCCTCTTCTGAATCTTTATTTTTAGGTTTCTTGGCCTCTTCTGAATCTTTATTTTTAGGTTTCTTGGCCTCTTCTGAATCTTTATTTTTAGGTTTCTTGGCTTCTTCTGCTTCTTTATTTTTAGGTTTCTTAGCCTCTTCTGTTTCTTTATTTTTAGGTTCCATAGCCTCTTCTGTTTCTTTATTTTTAGGTTCCTTAGTCTCTTCTGTTTCTTTATTTTTAGGTTTCTTAGCCTCTTCTGTTTCTTTATTTTTAGGTTTCTTAGCCTCTTCTGTTTCTTTATTTTTAGGTTTCTTAGCCTCTTCTGTTTCTTTATTTTTAGGTTTCTTAGCCTCTTCTGTTTCTTTATTTTTAGGTTCCATAGCCTCTTCTGTTTCTTTATTTTTAGGTTCCTTAGTCTCTTCTGTTTCTTTATTTTTAGGTTTCTTAGCCTCTTCTGTTTCTTTATTTTTAGGTTTCTTAGCCTCTTCTGTTTCTTTATTTTTAGGTTTCTTAGCCTCTTCTGTTTCTTTATTTTTATGTTTCTTAGCCTCTTCTGTTTCTTTATTTTTAGGTTCCTTAGCCTCTTCTGTTTCTTTATTTTTAGGTTTCTTAGCCTCTTCTGTTTCTTTATTTTTAGGTTTCTTAGCCTCTTCTGTTTCTTTATTTTTAGGTTCCTTAGCCTCTTCTGTTTCTTTATTTTTAGGTTCCTTAGCCTCTTCTGTTTCTTTATTTTTAGATTTCTTAGCCTCTTCTGTTTCTTTATTTTTAGGTTCCTTAGCTTTTTCTGCTTCTTTATTTTTAGACTCTATAACTTCTTCTGTATGTTTTTTTTTACGGTTCTTAACCTCAACTGTATCTTTATTTTTAACTTTCCTAACTTCTGTATCTTTAGTTTTAGGCTTCTCAGCTTCCTCTGTATCTTTAGGTTTCTTAGCCTCTTCTGCATCTTTATTTTTAGGTTTTGTAACTTCCTCTGTATGTTTATTTGTAGGTTTCTTGGCATTATCTGTATCCTTAGTTTTCTTAATTTCCTCTGTAATTTTAGGTTTCTTGACCTCTCCAGCATCTTTATTTGTAAGATTATCAACATCTTCTGTACCTTTAAGATTCATGACATCATATGTATTTTTATATTTAGGTTTCTTTACCTCTTCTGTAGTATCTTTAAGTTTCTTGACCTTTTTCATATCACTGTTTGTATGTTTCTCAACTGTATCCATATCTTTATTTTTAAACTTAATGACGACTTCTTTATCTTTATTAGGAACTTTCTCTGTATCTTTACTTTCAGGTTCATTCAGCACTTCTTTGACTTTAATTTGAGTTGTTACAACCTTATCTGTATCTTTGGGTTTCTCACCAATGTCCAAATCCTTATTACTAAAACGATTGACATCTACATTTTTATGATTCTTAACTTCTTCCATATAATTTATTTTAGGCCTTTTGACTACCTCTTCATCTTTTTTTACAAGATGCTTCGACTCTTTTATGGGTTTATTTATAGGCTTCTCAAAATCTTTTGTAACATTACTAATGTCTGTTTGAGCAAGTTTATTGACTTCTTCTGCATTATTACTGCCCCCGAACTGTTCCTTGCCTTTATTTTTAGTTTCTTTAACATCTTCATCTTTATTTTTAGGTTCTTTAATCTTTTCGACATCTTTAATTTTAGATTTCTTTTTTATCTCATCCATGTCCTTCTTTTTAGAACTCTCAACAACTTCCATATATGTACTTGCAAGATCATTAACTTTCTCTGTGTCCTTGTGAGGCTTGGTTTCTTCCATATGTTTAAGATTCTTCACCTCTTCTGCATCTTTATCTTTACGTTTCTTGACCACTTCTGTATATTTATGTTTCTTGACCACTTCTGTATCTTTATGTTTCTTGACTACCTCTGTATCTTTATCTTTAGGTTTCATGACCACTTCTGTATCTTTATCTTTATGTTTCTTGACCACTTCTGTATCTTTATGTTTCTTGGCCACTTCTGTATCTTTATCTTTACATTTCTTGACCACTTCTGCATCTTTATCTTTAGGTTTCATGACCACTTCTGCATCTTTATCTTTAGGTTTCTTGACCACTTCTGCATCTTTATCTTTAGGTTTCATGACCACTTCTGCATCTTTATCTTTAGGTTTCTTGACCACTTCTGTATCTTTATGTTTCTTGACTACCTCTGTATCTTTATCTTTAGGTTTCATGACCAATTCTGTATCTTTATCTTTCTGTTTCTTGACCACTTCTGTATCTTTATGTTTCTTGGCCAGTTCTGTATCTTTATCTTTATGTTTCATGACCACTTCTGTATCTTTATCTTTAGGTTTCATGACCACTTCTGCATCTTTATCTTTAGGTTTCTTGACCACTTCTGTATCTTGAGGTTTCCTGTCCACTTCTGCATCTTTATCTTTAGGTTTCATGACCACTTCTGTATCTTTATCTTTAAGTTTCTTGACCACTTCTGCATCTTTATCTTTAGGTTTCTTGGCCACTTCTGTATCTTTATCTTTACATTTCTTGACCACTTCTGTATCTTTATCTTTAGGTTTCTTGACAAATTCTGTATCTTTAGCTTTAGGTTTCTTGACCACTTCTACATCTTTATCTTTAAGTTTCTTGACCACTTCTGTATCTTTATCTTTAAGTTTCTTGACCACTTCTGTATCTTTATCTTTAGGTTTCTTGACCACTTCTGTATCTTTATCTTTAGGTTTCTTGACCACTTCTGTATCTTTATCTTTAGGTTTCTTGACCACTTCTGTATCTTTATCTTTACATTTCTTGACCACTTCTGTATCTTTATCTTTACATTTCTTGACCACTTCTGTATCTTTATCTTTACATTTCTTGACCACTTCTGCATCTTTATCTTTAGGTTTCATGACCACTTCTGCATCTTTATCTTTAGGTTTCTTGACCACTTCTGTATCTTGAGGTTTCCTGACCACTTCTGCATCTTTATCTTTAGGTTTCATGACCACTTCTGCATCTTTATCTTTAGGTTTCTTGACCACTTCAGCATCTTTATCTTTAGGTTTCTTGACCACTTCTGCATCTTTATCTTTAGGTTTCTTGACCACTTCTGCATCTTTAGGTTTCATGACCACTTCTGCATCTTTATCTTTAGGTTTCATGACCACTTCTGCATCTTTATCTTTAGGTTTCTTGACCACTTCTGTATCTTTATCTTTAGGTTTCATGACCACTTCTGTATCTTTATCTTTACATTTCTTGACCACTTCTGCATCTTTGTCTTTAGGTTTCATGACCACTTCTGTATCTTTATCTTTATGTTTCATGACCACTTCTGTATCTTTATCTTTAGGTTTCATGACCACTTCTGCATCTTTATCTTTAGGTTTCTTGACCACTTCTGTATCTTGAGGTTTCCTGTCCACTTCTGCATCTTTATCTTTAGGTTTCATGACCACTTCTGTATCTTTATCTTTAAGTTTCTTGACCACTTCTGCATCTTTATCTTTAGGTTTCTTGGCCACTTCTGTATCTTTATCTTTACATTTCTTGACCACTTCTGTATCTTTATCTTTAGGTTTCTTGACAAATTCTGTATCTTTAGCTTTAGGTTTCTTGACCACTTCTACATCTTTATCTTTAAGTTTCTTGACCACTTCTGTATCTTTATCTTTAAGTTTCATGACCACTTCTGCATCTTTATCTTTAGGTTTCTTGACCACTTCAGCATCTTTATCTTTAGGTTTCTTGACCACTTCTATGTCTTCAGGTTTCTTGACCACTTCTGCATATTTATCTTTAGGTTTCCTGACCACTTCTGCATCTTTATGTGCAGAATTATTGACCTCTTCTGTATATGTAAGATTATTGACCTCGTCTGTACCCTTGAGATATTTGACCTGTTCTGGATCTTTATTTTTAGATTTCTTGACCTCATCCATAACTCCAGTTTTACATTTCTTGACCTCATCCATAACACCAGTTTTACATTTCTTGACCTCATCCATAACTCCAGTTTTACATTTCTTGACCTCTTCCATAACTCCAGTTTTACATTTCTTGACCTCTTCCATAACTCCAGTTTTACATTTCTTGACCTCTTCCACTTTTTGATTTTTAAGATCATTGACCACTTCTGTACATTTAACATTATTTATCTCTTCTGTTCCTTTATTTTCAGTTTTCTCAACCACATCTGCATCTTTCATTTTAGATTTTTTAACTTCTGCATCTTTATTTTTAGCCTCTTCCATAATTGTATCATTAGGATCATTGACTTCTTTTGTACTAATAATATGTTTAGGCTTCTTGACCTCTTCATTATAATTTTTAGTTTTCTTAACTTCTATTCTAAGCTTTTGGGTATCATCTGTAACATTCTTTTCAGGCATACTGACCTCCTCACCCTCTCTATGTTTCTTCATCTTTTCTATTTCTTTCTTCATAGGCTTATTAGGTGTCTCAATAATTTCTTTGCCTTCAGGATTTTTTTCTGCATCATTTTTTAAAAGTTTGACCTTTTTAGAATCTTTATTTTTGGACATCTTGATATCTGTACATTTAAGATTCTTCACTTCTTCACTATTCCTTTTTGTAGAATTATTTTCTTCTTGATTTTTGGGTTTCTTTAAATCTTGTGTACCTAGATTTATAAGATTTGAGATCTCTTCATTAGGATTATTTTTTAAATCCTTCATTTCTTTATTTTTGCTTTTTTTTATCTCATCACTATCTTCAAATGTACAATGATCGACGTCTTCAAAATAAATATGTTGAGACTTTTTGAACCTCTTGACATTTTCAGTTTCTTTAAACAGTTGGACATCGTCAGCATCTAAACCTTTAGTCCCCTTGCATTTTTTCACTTTTTCAGTAGCTTGAATTTTGGTCTCCCTATATTTTTCTTTATACTGTTGGACCTCTTCTGTGTCTGTACTTTCAGACTGTTTAGACCACTCAACGTCTTTATCATAGTAATCTAAGGGCTTACTACCATCCTCAATTTCTTTAATTTTAGACTGTCTCGCCTCTTCAGTATCTTTGTTTTTTGAATTCTTCATATCATTACTTTTAGATGATTTTAACTTAAGAATGTGATCTGCAAAAGGCTCCACCTCTTCTGGTTCTTTATATTTAGATTTCTTGAAATCAGTATTTTTTATCGTCAATTTTTCTGTCTTTCTAGCATTTTCATTTAGGGACTTGTCGACAATGTTATCTATGTCTTTGCTTTTCATTTTTTCTTCTTCATTACTAGTCTTATTTTTAGAAAATTCAACCTCTTCAGTTTTTTTACTTGTAGACTGTTCATCATTATCACTGCATTTTCTCATGGACTTTTTGTCAACAATAATTTTCGACTGTTTGACATCAGTATTTTCACTTTTCGGCTGTTTGACATCATCAGTATTTTTACTTTTAGTCTGTCTGACACAATCAGTATTTTCACTTTTAGACTGTTTGACAACATCAGTATTTTTACTTTTAGACTGTTTGACAACATCAGTATTTTTACATTTAGACTGTTTGACATCAGTATTTTCACTTCTAGACTGTTTGACAACATCAGTATTTTTACTTCTAGACTGTTTGACAACATCAGTATTTTCACTTCTAGACTGTTTGACAACATCAGTATTTTTACTTCTAGACTGTTTGACAACATCAGTATTTTTACTTCTAGACTGTTTGATGTCCTTATTATTAGATTGTTTGACATCTGAAGCACATTCCTTTTTGGGTTGTTTAACATTTTTGCTTTGTTCCATTTCAGTACATTGATTTATATGTTTCATATTTTTATTATTCTCTCTGTTGTTTCTTGACTCCATAAAATTAATGTCTGTTCCAGTATCTGGTGTATTAGTGTTGTTTTTCAAAGGTAAACTCTTTTCTATGTTCTGACAGGAATCCTCTATCAATACCTTTAGAGAAAAAAACAACAACAAAAGGTCAAATTAGTATATTCTACACTCTCACAAATGACAAAAAATGCTTAGCTAATTACAAAATGTAATTGTAATTTTTGTCGATGCTATAATGATGATGAGAGATAAAAAAATTGTGAGTAATCTTTATTACTTCTTGTGATTGGGTAACTCAAATGAGTTTGTCTAGAACAAGTTTAATGATGGCCTAGTGAAGGTTAATGTGGAGGATAGATAGGCATAACGACTTCAATACTGTATATCTTTTGGAGGCACACTGGCTGAGCGGTAAAGCGTTTAGCTTCTGAACCGGGGTTTTGGGTTTGAAAACTGTTTTTTTTTATTTCAGGATCTTTGGGTGCCTCTGAGTCCACCCAGCACTAATGGTACCTGACATTAGTTGGGGAAAGTAAAGGCGGTTGACTGCTGGCCACATGACACATTAACCGTTGGCCACAGAAACAGATGACCTTTACATCATCTGCCTTATAGATTGCAAAGTCTTTACTTTTTTTTATGTTTGTGTTCTTTTCAATCTTCAAATTTAAAGACAATGCCTTATTATTTGATGTGGGATAGGTGTCTAACCAAGCTTAGCTGTCAAATGGTAAGTAGTGCTTCTATACTGTAAGGTAGTCTTGTTAGTGTATGCTCATTAATGAGTGAATGCACCTTTGATGCAGGATGACCGCAGGTCAAAGGTGATCTTTTTTGACCAGCTTAAAGGAAGAAGGGGTAACAGGTACTCCCAGAAGCACTATAAAGATCAACTCAGGTATAATTTTTCTATCAATGGAACAAGGGAAAGTAGAAGCTGGCCTCTGAAAATGACAGATAACTTTCACAAAATCGCTGGGGACATATTTGAGACCTTAAGAAATGCCCTTGTCAAAGACTGGAGCAAAAGTTGAAAAAAAAACTTAAATAGATCCCCAGGGGCAAAGGCTTTGTCTGCATAAAATGTGGCATAATTGGAGGGTTGCAACTGACTTTATGTTGTCATGTAAAATATTGCACTGATCCTTAATCTTAAGAATCCAAGATGATGTCTTGTTACTATATGATGGAAATAAATGGCTGCCTGGTCATGTGGAATGTGGGCTGGACTGTGATTTAGTCGTCTTGATGGTCCTGGATTCATACCCTCCCAGTTGCCATCCCCAGTCTTCCTGTGGGAAGTTTGGACTAGGATGTACATTATTCTTAATCATTAAGGAAATCCAAAACATTTTTACAAACATTAGAATTGAAAGTTTCAATAAAAAAAAAAGCAATCTAAAAATTACAGTTTAAAAATGAATGAGATTTCCTTTAAATGATGTCAGCAAATATATTTTAGAAATAAATCATTTAATTGATGATGTATGCAAAGTAAGTTAAATTTTTTTTTGTAAAGAAGGTTTTCTTCTTAATTTTTTGCTTAAGCATTAGATTACTTACTTCCTTTTCTTTTCTATTTTTCTTCTTATCACAGATTTTTTGTTTACGTTGTTCTGTATCAACATTCTGTAACTCTCTCTATAAAAAGAATTAAATAAAATGCATCAGCGTCAAGTCCTAAATGTTTTTCTTCTCAGACACTAGTAGTTTAGATCTTAAAACTTTTTTTGTCTCAGGAACCGTTGACAAGCACTGAACAGAAAGTAAAAAAACTTCAGTTTTGAAGTCACCAAACTTTGATAGATTTTATAATTGTAATTCGATTTGGGACAAAAAAATAAATAATTAGTGATGCTTCTTAAACAATTAAAAAATAGATACATCTTGAATTGTGTTGATTACTTCTAACATTTTTTATAAGATTAGACTGCTTAGATTTCCATTTTAAGTATGTAAAATAAATTGTATTAGGTAAACTAGCTGTCTAGTTTCTCGATTTTTGATTTTATATTCTATAATTAATGATAATATTGCTTTCTATATTTAGGTCTATGACAGGTGCTAGGTGCTTCAAATAAAGTAATATTTTAAATAACTCACCCTAACCACAAAAACTATATTATTTGAGAAAAAAAACCCAACAACAAACAAAAACAGCAACAGAAATTTTCAGACATCACCATAACTAAAAAAAAAAAAAAAATCCATTTCTACAAGAACATAACAAGAATATGTTGCAGTTAAAATCTTTATTAATGTTTTTCTTTTATCAGGTTCACACGCTTGTTTAGCTCATCTTTTATTATTCAGACATTCATTCTTCCAACAGCATTTTGCCAGCATCAAATTTAAACTTTAATAGTTTTTGTTTTGTTTTTTAACTTTTATTCTTTTACTTCAAAATGATGAAATCCTAAAAATAAAAAATAAAAATTTGAAATATACTTTAAACCATCCTTAATAGAAGCATGCTTATACACCATTAAATAGACTGCTTAGGACAGCAGTAGGGACATGAATAAGTTAGAAATGCTTTGTAATTGTAAGTAAAAATTAAAAATTCCAAAGTCCCCCCCCCCCCCCCCCCCCCAAGCAACACATAAATGAGTGTCAATAAGCACCAATAGTATTTACATTTTGTGTCAGTGTAGTATTCTTCTCCGTAGCTTCAGAGTGCAACTTTACCACTGCCTGCTTCTCATACTCATTCCTTGTTTGGCTTGACCCAATGGACTGAGATCTCTCAGTTTGAAATCTCACATTTGCACTTTGTTGACATTGATCAGCCTTTTGGGAAAAAAAATGCATTTGATTAGTGATAATTTATAAAACTTGTATTAGTAGAAGTGGTGACTCATGATAAAAAAAAAACATGATGGAGCCAAGGATGCTAGTGGGACATGATTTAAAGTGATTATACACATAGATGATACGTAACTGGGAAGTATTGCTGAGTGTCATAAACCCCTTGGCTACCTTTTAATAATGCTTGAGTTTGAAATCTGACTAGCTGAGTTGTGTTTGCACAACGCTTAAAGGCAGCATGGAAACTTTCTCCCAAATACCCCCTCCCCCTATATGTCTGCAAAACAGATTGGACCATATCACACTAAACATCCTTTAAGTGTGAAAAATGTGTTACAAAAAGGTAATAAAAAAAGAATTAATTAAAAAAAAAAAACAGGCCAACTTAGTCAGATCAAACTTTGTGGCATGGTTGAATTTATATGACAATATTAAATTTTTAGGACAATTAAATAAATTAAATAATTCCTTACTGAATTATGGAGATATCTAAGAACAAATTTAAATCAGAGTATGACAATATTAAGTCTATTTGTTTACATTATGCAGATAAGAGTCTAGACGTTTGTTACAAATTACTCATTCAAATGTAAATAAGATGCTCTAACAAACTATCAACAACTTATTAGGTCAGGTGGTATACACCCAGGTGTCTGTCATCTAATGCTGTCACAGACATCATTCCTAATTTAATAAGACAGAATCCACAAACTGGCATCTCAAAAAGCAAATTTATTGTAAAACTTACATTTGTATCTGCATATGGCTCAGCAGCTTTTGTAGCTTCAGACTTCTTTTTAGCCTTTCTGCATTGTTTTACCTCTGCGATAGTATAACTATTTGATGCTAATGAATCATCACTAATTTCAATGACATCTTTACGGCAGTCGGCTACAGAAATTGATTCAACATCTTCAATAGCAACATCGAGTACATTTTCCTGAAACAAGATCAAGCCAGTTTATTTCAAGTTAGATGATGGAAAATAAAATAAGATGTTGGACCTAAAATACTTAATACTTTTACTTTTAAATTTCAATAAGCTCTAAGTAAAAATATTAATTATATGTAGTAATTTGAACATATTTCTTTATTTTGAATATTTCAAAGATACAAGATAAAAAATATTAAGTCACATTAAAACTCAACAAGTTAGGACAGCTTCAAAACTCATCCAGTTAGGACAGCTTCTCCCTTTTTTTTTGCTTCTAGATGGAAGCCAGCTTTAATAACTTCTGACCAGTTCTACATATTTTTTTCCATTGACACTTGACTTCTGAACCAGGACACTTGAATTTTGAACCTAGAGTCTTGAGTTTACAATTCGTTTATGATAGCGAAAATTTTGAAATGGGATTCTAGGACAAGCTGGAGTCCATTTATCTCTAATTTTTACCTAACATTTGTGAAAGGAAAATAATGGTGCTAACATCCCAACTTCTTCGAATGACAGACTTTACAAAAATTTAAATTTTTTAACAAACTTTTCTTCAGCATTAAAATCCTCTTTCCACCATGACTTTATTTTTTTGGCTAAGATTTATACAGTTGTTAAAGAACTACTTACTATTTTCTCATGACTTTTCTTTTTTTTCTTTGTGGAGTTCACCTCTGAATGGTTTTCACCTTTTTCATGTTTCTTTTGCAAATGTCCATCATTCCCTCTGCTATGTTTAGAAATATTTTTAGCACCATACAGTTCGAGATGGTCTTGTTCACTTATATATTGATCAGTATGATACCGCTGCAGTTCATCATGCAGGTCAATAACACAGTCATTAAACAGGTATCCTTTCCGAGGCAGGGGGAAGTCAGACAACACATGCTCCATCAGCCCAGACTCTCCTTCCCAGACATTCTTTATTTTCTCCGTTGGCATTGGCTGCAATTTTTTTAGTTCTCTGACACACTTAGACATCTCTAATTCTAACTGGGCTCTAACTTTAAAGACTTCACTGGCATCATAGTCACCCATTTACCTTAGAAAAAAAGAAAGAAAGAAATGACTTACTAATAGATCATTTTTTTCGATGTCTGAGCAAAGACTGGATGCTAAATATCATTCAAATATATGGATTTTATGATATGTTTAACGAATACAGCCAAAACTAAATATATTAAGTTGGCTTTAATTAATTAATTATTTCCTAATTAGGAGCTAATACATTTTCTAGACTGAAATATAATATACTAATCATGAAGAAATATAGGTTTTACTATCTTTTTAAGTTGAAAACCCCAAAAAAATGACTTGACTTGTGTCAAGTTTCAGATGTTCTTTCAAGATTGAAGATTATTACATTCTAACCCAAACCTCCAGCAGGACAACGGGGGATGACAGCTTGTAGGGTTCGAACACAAGACCATCATAACAACAGTTCGGAGCGCATATGATCAGTCATTACATGTGGCATTGGCCAGAACATTATTAAGGAATGGCAGTGGATAGGGTTCAAACCCGGGGCAATTGAGACAACAGTCTGGTGCCGATACCACATGACCAGGCAGCCATATTAATAAGAATGACAGCTGTAAGAATACTTGATCTAGAGCTACAAAATTGCTATTGACAAATTATCGAATTTTTCTCTTCCTATTTAAAGAGCATTAATTTCCCAGTCTCATTCTTTACAAGTTGCCAGAATCAGCCATGAAACCAATAACTAAGCTTAGTGTAAGTTTCTAATTAACATGCATGATTAGATTAACACATGGATAGGCAGAGGACATAATTTTTTTTTTATGGAATGTCTGTAATTTACAAGATAACTAAATGTCACTTGTAACATTAAAGGCTATGGTAATTAATTTTTTTTTAAATTTGATATTTTTAATTACCATTAAAAAAAAACAACAACATATAAAACCAATAATTTTGTTTTTATAATATATGTATGTACCGGTACAATGTTTTTAAGGGACATGCAATTTGCCCTGTGTTAACATTCTCTTGGGACTAAAATAAGATTGTTTTGTTTTACTAATCAAAGATATTTAAATAACAAATAATGGATTACTGTTTCTTTTCAGTTAAAATAGTAATTAAAAATGATAAGTACCAGGAACAATCATTCATGATTTTTTATAACTAGTGTCACATTAGGATTGCTCTATTGCAATGGAGTGTGTGTGTGTGACATTTGGTTTTATTTAATTTATCAATTGACTGATCCATAAAAATTACAAAAGCTATTTGGATTAACTTCATTCTATAATATAAAAACACAAACAAGTTTAAAAAATGTAAACATTTTAATATAGTTTAATTCTACTTTGGTTTATTTCACATTATCTGCATTAGTCTAGGTCAACAAAAAGAAAAAATATATCTAATCTGGTACTTTAAACATATGTGGATAAATATCAGCAATTCATCTAGACTGTAGATTAACATTTAGCTGACAAGAGGTTACATTTAGGTAGTATGACTTTACATTATTACTAAATAGGAACAACATGACACGAATGTATATAACAAGTGGCCATCATGCATTACAACACTGTATGAGATTTTTTTTTGTTCAAATATTACAAGCATCCTTCAAGGAGTGTGACATTGACATTCACGGCTGAGAAGCACTAGCTCTCAATCACTCCTCATGGCGTCAATCTGTGAGTCTCAAGATTTAGAGCAAGAAGAGTGGCCAGCATGAAAGAGCGCTAAACCAACAAAAAGCTGAGAGAAGAAGCAACTAATCAAACGTACCCATGTCACGTATGCAGATGGCTTTTTAAAGCAAGAATTGGACATAACAGTCAACTTTGAGATCATAGGATATGAGAAATGTGCTCATCTTCTATTACAAAGGAGGAGCTATATTGAAGGACGAGCTATATCATATCTTATAAAATAAAGACATTACTTCAAAAAAGAAGATGAATTTTTTTTTTTGTTCAAATATTACAAGCATCTTATAAAATCATTCTGGGATTTCTATTCAGAAATAAGAAAAAAAAAAAGCACTATTAAAGATAAGGATAAAATCTTTATTATACATTTACTAGAAATATTTTTGAAAATATGAAAGCCTTATAAGAGCATGTGAGGTTGTTGTTGCTGAAAGTGGTAATGGATATATGCCCTCCACTACCTATATAATGCTTCTAATGACATGTGTCTCAAATAGCCTGTCAACCAGTCCAATGCACGACCATTACATGTCACTTAAGATATTGGGTCGGCGGAGCTTTTATTACCAAAATGAGAATAGGCAACTTGCACCTAAACCACTAAGCTCTGGGCAGAAGGGGCTAGTTAGCCTTGGCTGGCTAACCACCTAGAAGGAAAACTCTGTTGCCTTGAGCTGGTGACCCTCTGGCAGCTTGCTTAGAAATTTAACTGATAACTTGATGTTACAATGCTTGAAACAAAAAATAACACACAAGCAACACACAAGTCCTTATTTGTAAATCTACAAGCCCTTGGGGGGGGGGGGGGGGGGGGGGGGGGGGGGGGGGGGGGGGGGCATATTTTTATATTAATGTATTTGATATAATGAAATAGCCAATCAATTATTTGTTTTTTACTGAAACAACCAAATCAATATGTATAACAAATGAAAATAGTTAAAACTTTATAACCCAATATGTGCCACTGAATGCTTAATAGTTTAGATAAAGTCAAAAATTGTCAAAAGCATCTGTTTTTCATTTGCTCAAGGGAGTCTCAAGGGGCACTGCCTCACCTCCTCATAAACATCAATAATCTGGTTGAGTCAAGTGATTTGAGTTTTACACTGAAGAAAAGAATGATCTTGTCAAACATAAAAACTGACATAAAAGAACCAAACAACAAAAAGAAGAAATGAATGCTTGACCAAACACAAGCAAAAGAATTATTTAACTACTAAAGCATACAAGTACACAATAAATAGTTTGGTGTACATATACATGGATATGGTTGTAGTGAATTAAAAAAAAGAACCAGGAAAAGAGGTTAAAATAAAAGCAAGTTTTGTTAACAATGTAACAAAATGACAAGAATTGCTAAGGCCAATAGTTGACAACTTAAGCCAAATATTTATATATCTGAACTGTCCTCTTGACCTAATCTATATAATATCCATACTAATTCCCTGTGATTGTATAGTGTCTGTCTCACTATCTGAATTATGCACAGAATCCTATTGACTTCTATGTTTGGGAAGTAATGGAAAATTATGCTGTGGTGCTCCCTATAGCCAGATTCATGTTACCAAACATTTGGTTCTGTCCCCGCCAAGCGAGAGTATAATAATGTTCTTAGCTTTACAAGTCTGAAATTTTTAATGTTATTTTTTTTTAGTCCTAAAAGCCTTTATGAAGTCTTTGTTTCCTTCAACAATATTATTAATATACATGCTATTCTTTAATTATAACAAAAATATCACATTCTACTATAGAAATTAGATTACTAAAGAAGAAAAATGTTTGTCGACAGCTACTACTTAACATTAAAAAAAATGAAGACATGCCTGACAGTCCACTCAAGTTCTAATTTATATAAATAATGCTTCAATATTTTACAAATAAAACATTTTTATTTTCTTTCATTGTTATTATTTAAAATGTTTTCCATGCCACTGTTTCTTATTCCTAGCATTACTGCTGCCTCCTGCTGCTGTAGACTGCAACTTTCTTTTCTTTGTCTTTTTCAATATGTCCTTTTCTTGAGATTGTGTAGTATTTGTCTCACTGTCTGAGTTATGCACGGAGATTACAGAATCCTCTTGATTTCTATGTTTGGGAGGTAATGGAAACCTATGCTGTATGTGCTCCATATAGCCAGATTCACCTTCCCAAACATTGGGTTCTGTCCCCTCCAAGTAAGGGTACTGTAACCGGCTTAACTGTCCTGTCCTCCTTTCCCATTGAAGCTGATCTCTAGCCATGTTTAATTCATAGTTATTGTAAGGAAGTTCCTCACGCTGGTTTAAGGACATGTTGAGTGGCATCAGTTCATACCACTATAAAGACCTTGTAAAACAAACAAAAAAACAACAACAACTAAATTAAACTGTTTATTTGAAATTAAATATTTATATTTTGTTAACTTAATAATGATATGTAATTCTTGGTGGCTGGACTTGCCAGTGAATTGTTATTTTATATGTAATAAATTTTATGTCTGCTATTCATGGCATTACGTTTTGAATCTAAAGGTTTGTTGTGCTATCATAGTTATAGTACTCAGTAGTAGCCATACGCAACAGTAATGCAAGTGAAGGAAGGCATCTTTAATTACAGCATAGTAGACACTTTAATATCCATAAATACGTCACATACTAAGAAGTGACAAGTCAAAATGGAGGTAACACTCAAATAAGCAAACCAATCAACACAGGTCAAAGGCCAACAATGCAAATGTACTCAAGGCTGATGAACAATGTCATTTAACAAGTTTAATAATAATGAAGGAACCGTCAAATGTCCTCAAGCTAAGTCTCTATGTCCATAAAACCTGGCTCTCTCTAAAGCTGCTAAAAGTAGTCTTTTTACTTTTCGCTATCCTTCCTAGTCTTGTTTTTAATATTTACATCATAGTCTCTAAGCAAACCTTTCCCTCTCTATTAACCAAATAAACTTTCTTCACATCAAATTCCTAATCGTGCCATGACAACATAAATCTAACTCCAATCCACTAATCAACTAGATCAGTAACTGCGGGTCAAATTTACTGTATTATAAATTTACATTACAACAAGAGTTAGCAATTTCTGAAACTAATTTTATTATTTTTATTTTTTTTCTGATTTTCTCATAGTTTTTTGCATCACAACATTTCAGCGCAAAATGTACTAATTGTACTTGGTGTGAAATTTTTTAAATTTAACTATATTTTTTTACTGTTTTCACTCATGCAAAATGTTCCAGAACTGTGGAACTAGCTTACTATTGACTTCTTTTAAATTACAGTCAGTCAGCATCAACCCGTTCTTACACCTCTTTATGTTCAAACAAGAATATACTAGTTCACAGAAACAATGTGAAAGTTTAGCAGCAAAGTTAAATTAAGTGTGGAAATGCAACATCTGGCACCTATTAAACTCCAGAGGAAGATCTGACTTGAACTTTTATTTAAGTTCATAATTTGATTGAAGCTATGTCTACTGGAGCTTCATCAGCTTTGCACAAAATGGTGAAATGAGGATATTGGCAACTGTTCCAAGGTTTTTAAGTCTTAAAATTTGCTTTCTATTTCCACATCCAAAGTATTAAAATAAGTCTTGTACTTTTTCAATCATTTCACAAGAAAAAGCTTCACCTTCGACACAGTTCTTCATAGCATTGAATAAATACTGGCCTGAGTTTGCATCTTTGACTGAATGTTTTGACATATGCCAATTAGAATAATCTTCGTTTACTTTCAACTTTTTAGAATGACATGCAGAGACAATGTTTCTTTAGCCCCTTCATCATAAGAATCTGAAGTTTCAATAATTTATACATATTTAAAATTATTTTGAATATATATATAATCTGAAGGCATATATATATAGTATCTATTCTATATTCTATTATTTGTGGGTGTTCGCAGGGCCGCATTAAACGCTTCACATAAAACAAGGGTATAAATATAACATACAGATTTGATGGTGGCCTATTCAACCCAAGGCGGCTTAAAGCAAAATCAAAAATAATATTAGCAGTAATCAGGGACCTAATATTTGCTGACAACTGTGCCCTAAATGCCTGCTTTGAAAAAGATCTGCAGAGCATTGTCAGTGACTTCTCAAAAGCATGCTCAGACTTTGGCCTTACTATTAACACAAAAAAGACTGAAGTCATATATTTGCCTGCTCCAGGGAAAGCCTACTCAAATCCAAGCATCAAGATAAAATGATATATAAATGCAGTGAAAAAATTCATCTATCTTGGCAGCACACTTTCCAGAAATGGAAAGATCAATTATAAAATCGGCCTGCGTATCACCAAAGCCAGTGCAACTTGTGGCAGAATGTCTAAAAATTTCTGAAACAAATTCAAAGCTAGGGAGTCTATTAAGTTGTCATCTTTTACTACATTGCTCTATGCCTCAGAAAAGTGGACACAGAAAACATGCAAAGAAACTAAACCACTTCCACATGACATGTCTAAGAAAAATGCTGAATGTCAAAGGGTAAGAAAAAATATCAGATACTGAAGTCCTTCAAAGAGCAGGTCTGCAAAGCATCTACAAAATCCTGATGCAGTCCCAACTGCGATGGGCAGGTAATGTCTGCAGAATGGAAGACTGACGCATACCTAAACAACTCCCGTTGGCCAATTAAGTAAGGAAAGCGCTCACAAGGTGGACAAAGAAAGCGCTTTAGGGACACCCTCAAAGCTTTTCTGAAAGCATTCGGCATTAACCCAGCCACCTGGGAGACAGAAGCACATGACAGAGTATCATGGCGTCGTGCTGTGAAAACTGGCGCACTGATTGCTGAGGAAAAGAGAACAGCACTGGCAGAAGAAAAGCGCCAGACAAGAAAAGCAAGACCAATGACACTAGCTCCAGCTGGAATAACCTGCCCAGTGTGCAGCTGAACATTCTGGGCTCACATAAGTCTTACCAGCCACATGAGGAGGCACAAAACCCCAGTGTGAAGCCCTTAGCCCCCTGGATGACAAAAGTGGTCATTATCGAACCATGATGTACAAACTATAGAACTTCATGTATTATAAATAAATAAATATCTAATATACATTACATATTATTATTATATATTATATATTATTAATATATAAATTCTATTAAATCTATTTTTGAAGATCAAATTTAAATTGATAAAAATCATATTTACCTGACCTCTCTTATAGTCGATCTAGAATTATAATTATTATATGACTTCGAAGTAAAACTAGATCTATCTCTAGTCCTTGATCTTAGTATTCTTAGTTTTAGAATCTAGTCTAGATCTAGACTAGAGACTATTAAGTTCTTAAGTTTTAACTCAAGAGTTTGTCAAATGTAACTTTAAATGTCTTCGCTTGACCTATCATTTAAAATTTAGATGTAAAATCTAGTAGCACTAACACTACTAACAGTAACACTGACTATGTGAATATGATCCTATGAAGTCCAATCAAGATAAATATGATTTAAATCGATTTAGATCTAGTCATGAAATCTACTCATCTAATAGCTAAATATGTAATTGATAATAATAATATAGACTTTATATATATATATATATAGGATATGTAGGATTTTAATTATAGGTCTAGAGTCTAGACGCCCTATCATGTGTATAAAAATGATAATCTCTAGGACTAGACTCTATAGTATAGATCTAAATCTTAAAATAATACTTTTTACTATATATAATCAACAGATGGTTGCCTGGTCATGCGGTTTGTGCGCTGGACTGTCATTTGGATTTATCGATGGTCCCGGGTTCAAACCCTGCCCGCTCCCATCCCTGTGGGAGGTTTGGACTAGGAAGTAAACTATCTTCAACTCTGAAGGAACATCCGAAACATGTAAAACATTTTAAAAACAAACATTAACATATATTATATAATATAAATATATATTATAATATATATTTATAATATATATATTATTATAGTCAATTCTTTCTATATATACTTTAAACTCTCTATAAACTTTACCTAGTAGTAGCTTCCTGCTCCTCTCTTATAGTTATAAGTCTACTAGTAACTATACTTAACTTATAAGTTATACTACTCTACTATAATAAATATTTATATAGATCTACTATAAAATAACACTAGACTAGTGACGACTAGTCTATTATATAGTGACTATCACTCTATAGTTATAGCCTCAAGCCTTCAGTATAAAAAAGTAGATAGACTAGAGTTATTAGATCATACTAATCATACTCGTATTATATAGTTGAGTCTTGAGTTTGAGCAGTCGACTAAGACTAAGAGTTCTAGATCTAAAAATAAGTCTAGATTAGATTGATTAGAATAATTATTTTTAGATCTAACTATTCTAACACTCACACTGTAATTGTAACAGATATATAACAATCTAATCTTCTATCATTAGAATCACACCCTATCAATAGAATACGATCTAATCCAGAGTCTATAATCTACATCTATATTATAGAGATCTAGAGATCTAGACTACTAGAATCACATGTTATTTCAAAAAAAATGTTTAAAAAAAAGTGTACTAAATTAGATTAATTTGTTCCGTAATTTTATTCTTGATACATTTTTTTTAAAACTAAAATAATCTGATAAGCACACAGACCTATATAAAACTGATTTATTGAATACAAAAATATATATAATATAGATCTCTCTCTCTCTCTCTCTCTCTCTATATATATATATATATATACAAAAAAGATAACACCTTTTTCCTTTATACAATTATAGAGTGATTATTTAATTGCTCTTAATAACTAACAAATATAAGATTAAAATTTAAAAAAATGTACACCGCACCATATTCCCCCTCCCCCAAGAAAAAAATCCTGGTTAAGTGAATATATAAATCTACTACACTTGACAATAATATTCAAATGATATCACAAACCAAGAGATTAGAGGCAGTGTTACTGCATGCAGCGATTGGACACCGTGATGACCTGCTATCGTAAAAAACACAAGCTAAAAATCTATGGCCATATTACAAGGTCTTCAATGCTCACAAAGACCTTAATTTTTTATGGGAACAGTATCAGGAAAAAGAAAAAGAGGCAGAGAAAGCAATAGGAAGACAATATTAAAATGGACAGAACTGCAATTGAAAGAGGTTCTTACAAAGGCAAAAAAAAAAAAAGACAGGCATGGAGAAAGACGGTCGACAATTCTTGTGTGGTGCCCCAATGGTCCAACAGACTATGGGATAGGTAAAGTAATATATTTATTTATTTATTTATTATATATATATATGTATATATATATATATATATATATATATATATATATATATATATATATATATATATATATACCTACATATATATATAGGGGTAATATATCTAGTCTTTTTTTAGATTTATTTGAAATAGCATAAAACAATATTGTATGGAATGAGCATATAAAATTTAAAAAAATTAAGTTATTTTATGAATGCGATTAGATCATTTGTAGATCTAGCTATCTACAACTAATCTAGATTTATTATGAGAGTCAAAAAGGTAAAAACAGGCACTATAGTGAACTACTATTTTATTTCTTTAGAGAATGGTGTGACGTAGAGTACGGGTAGTGTGCTTGCCCCGGTGTGTTCGATCTTTGGCCTCGCATCTGTCCTGAGCATATACATACGTCTATGGTCCCGAGATTCGAGCCTCTGGAAATAGGAATGTGCTATTGAAGAGGAAAGAGTAGAAGAGGAAACGAAAATCGAAACGAAAACAAATTACACTTTTACCTCTCACAAGTAAAATAAATTGTTCCGTTAAAACAAGACAACGAATTTGAGTAATAAGAAAACCCGAAAATTAAAAAGTCAACTAGTCTAGTAAAAAAAACACTTAAAATGGCCACAGCGTCATGTTGCTAGGATAATCGTTAATAGACTATACTATATTATGTAATCTATAGTTAGATATAGATTTAAGAGTTACAGTCATTATAATTTTTGTTTAAAATTCTATATGCCTGTGTTTACTAATAATTTTACCAATCTTGGTAGGTTCTCAAGATTTAGATCTACATATTAAATATACATCAGCCCTCAGACAGTAAATAAAAACATCATGGTCATGATCATAACATTTCAACATGCCACTCTTCACTCTGACTCTCCAGTCTCCACGCCTCTTGCTAGTTTATTTTTTTTTTTTTTGTATTAGTAGGTCTACTACTACTAGACAAGACACTCGTAATCTACTCAGTCTACTGACTCTACATAGCTACTATCTCTAGTAGTAGATCAAGTAGCAACTATATTTAGTATATTTAATTACTATAAATAATAATATAGATCGCTAGTTAACTAAGTTAATAATAATATAGTAGACTAAGTAGAAATAAGTAATATAAAATAATAAATAAGCTATATTTATATAGATCTAAATATATGTTTTGTAAAATGTTTTACATGTTTCGGATGTTCCTTCAGAGTTGAAGATAATTACTTCCTAGTCCAAACCTCCCGCAGGACGATGGGGGATGGGATATATAGATGACAAGATGTATCTAGTACTATAGTTGTTGATTAAGACAATTAAGATCATTATATATAAGTCATTGATTAACATACATTACTAATACTTACTAATAGTATAGATTGACACATGAAATCTGTAGGACTATAATAATTATCTTCTTTTTTGAAGTAATGTCTGTCTGTAATATATAAAGTCTATAAGATAATTTTAAGACTTCAAATTAAAAAAAAAAAAGCATGTTAACACTAATAAGTCTAACAACTAACAGACCCAATAGTCAACTAAATTTTGTAATATTTTTTAAAGATAAAAGACATTTAATAAAAATTAAAAAGTAAAGATCACCTCTCAGACCATGCAATATAATTAGGGCAGGTGATGTAAAGGTCATCTGTTTCTGTGACTCATGGTTAACAAGGGTGTCATGTGGCCAGCAAAATAACAACTGCCTTTAATAATGTCCGGTACCCATTAGAGCTGGGTGAACTCAGATATGCCCTAAAGATTCCAAAATTAAAAATCCCAGTCTCACCAGGATTTAAACCCGGGACCCTCCAGTTCAGAAGCCAAGCACTTTATTACTGTGCCTTTTAAAACTAGATATAGAATCTAGTCTATGAACCTTAAAAAACTTAGATTTAAAGTACCACCTTTTCATTTTGTTACACTCTTCTTAGCTAACTAGTATTTTAAACCTGCAAATTATAGCAGATAATAATAGTAGATTTAGAGTAACTTAGACCCAATACCCAAATGAATGCAAAAACATTTATTGTTTTAATTAAAAGAGATGACAAATTAAGCACCCATATTAGTTTGGGTTCAGTTTCAAATAATGTTGTTTTATAATTATTTTAAGTTAGCTGTTCAGGTGAAAACATTGACAATAGTTCTTCTGATGTTTGCTTATAAACGAGGAAGCCCTTGGTATTGTACATTCACAAGATGCTCATGAAAAAATAGTAGGAAATGCTAAGAGTCTTGGGCTAAAGATGTGTTACCTCAGGTAGGACCTGAATTTTATTGTTCAGAGTATTTCATTTTATTACCTGAATGAATGACAGATTTCTCAAAAGTTTATTACTGATCTACTCTTTATTTAATAATAATACCTATATATCTATTTAATTACCACTTTACTCATGAAATTGGTAGTGAGTGTAGACAAAAATCATCTTCACCTATCCATTAGTCTGTTGAACCATTTGGGCACCACTCATGATTTGTCAACAGTCTTTCTCCAATCTCTTCTGTCTTTGTGACTTGTATAGAATCTCTTTTAAAGACAGACCTGTTGATTATTTAATAATATCTTATTCTTATCTTATAAAATACAGATATTACTTAAAAAAAGAAGATGATTACATCCTATGTGTGTTTCTAGGTCAATCTCGTCATGTTTGTTAATCCATGACTTAAATTCTGCTAAGTCATTGGATTTCCTGGCTAACTCAGGCAACCCATTCTCTATGTCTGACTCTTCTTCTTTTGTGCTGAAGAGAGAGGAGCCCCCACTTTGTGAGTACTGTGACTCTCCCCTCACAGTGGAACATATCCTCATTGATTGCCCCAGATACCAGGATGTCAGGGAGAAATTTTTTAGAGCACACAACTTAAAAACACTATTTGACAATGTCGACCCTGGGGAGGTACTGGGCTTTGTCCGGGAGGTGAGGTTGTCTACGAAGATTGGATTTATGAATTGTGAACATATAATATTTACATAAGATTTTTACAAAATTATAAAATTTTTACTACCTTTACTATTTCAACTGTGAATAGACCTTGTTGTTAATGATTTAACTGTATAGAATTTAGCCCTTGTTATATAAAGGGAGAGTGATCCTTAAAGGATTACGGCACGACATGGCCTAAATTGTGCTGATGTGCCTAAACTCAAGCTCTTCTTCTTTTTCCTAGTACTGTTCCCTGAAGGAAGCTCTTATATTCTTGTAATTTGACCTTAAGGATTTAGTTTACTTTTTTTGACAGTAATCAGCAGGTCATTGTGGGGCCCAATAGCTATTGTGATCCTTTTTTGAATCCTCATTTGTGATGCAGTCTTTGTAGGGGATACCTTGTATCCCTTTATAGCATCTCAATTCCATTGTTAGGATCCTCATCTCTAGTTCTGCTATTGCTATTCCATTTTTAATACATGACCAAATAGTAATATGGTTGATATATGTGTATATGTATTTGGAAGAACCTACTTTTTCCAAATATCATGACATTAATGGGTGCTACTTTACTGATGCTGTACAAAAAAAAAAGGAAAAGGCAAGTAAAACTAAATTAAAATAGCCTCCTGAAATGTCACAGATTAATAGAGATTATATACAAGTCATCAGTTGCTGTAGCCCACGGAAATTGAGTGAGGGTATCATATAGCTAGTACAACCACCTTACTTTTCCCCAACTAATGTCAGGAACTCTTTTGAGTTGTTTGGTCTCCAATCTTTTCAGGATATGAACCAGAAACCGTTTGGTATGTCCGACCAGCTCTAATAGGTACCTGACTTAAGTTGGGGAAAGTAAAGTGTTGGTTGGTCTTTGTGCTGGCCACATGGCACCCCTGCTCATTAACTAATAGCTAAGAAACAGATAACCTTATCATCATCTGCCCTATAGATCGCAAGGTCTGAAAAGGGAACTATTTTTACTTTATATCTGACTGTTTACAAAGTACATATGACACAATGACATTAAATGATTTTTTTGTTATAGTTGTACAGTTTGAAAAAGCCTAAACAATAGCCACAACAGGGAAAAGTGCAAAGATAACTACGCAATGGAACTACAGGTAGATTTAGTTAGTCAGAATTGTTTTACAAATAAAACCCATATACAAATACCTGAAGGTATTTCACTTGTATAATTCAAGCACAAACCTTTCATTGTGTTTTGCAGATTAAGTAGGTTTGAAGTCATTAAATTACCTTGTATTACTTTTAAAAATTGGTTTGACATGAAAACAAATTTGATACAATGCGAAAAATAGTATGCATTAAATTTATTTTGAATATTATTTTTTATTCACCACACTGTCATTGAAATAATAGTTTCATTTATTATTATTTAATTTAAAAAAAAATGGCAACTGTGATAGTAAGTGTATGTGTTTTGAGTGGCTGGTAGTGTAGTGTGTGTGCCTGTGTATGAAATGATCAGTGGACCTAGAGTGTACATGTGTGAGTGAACAGGAGTGTGTCAGGACTGTGTGTAAAAGGAGGTCAGTTTAGAGAAAAAGTGGCTGGAGTAAAGAACATAAATAGAGACTAATAAAACCATTGTGTTTATTGAAGCTCATGTTGTTTTAGTGTGTCTATTTCTACAATGAACTCATCAAGTACAAATTTATACAATTGTACAATAAATTAAATCATGCCATTGCTCCTTAGAATGAAATGGAAAAGGCCTAGTTATAGTTTATTAAGAAATATCTAGATATAACACATTGAAAATAAATAGTAACAGTTATTTACCATACCGGTATTCAATGAAATCTAAACCACACCTTATTTTTTGGAATTAAAGATTTTAAAAATTAAGATGCATACCCATGCCCTTATAGCTATTTCAGCACATGTAACACATTCAGCAAAATGATGGCTGATGGAGCAGAAATGGGACAAATTAGCACCTGCCAATATTTCTGTCACATATTCTTTTCCCACCCCACACAAATATGCCTTCCTTACCAAGGTTACCACATTTTCCTCCTTAGCTCCATTTCTTTGTTTTGCCAGTCAGCATGGATTGCTCTAAATGTGCTATTATAGCTTTACAAAACTCAAGCAGCAAAAAATATTGCTGGCCAAAAAGGAAGGCATCGATGAAAAATTTTTTTAATGTTAAAATTAATATAACACTGTGTTAATTAAGAGATTGTGATGTGCCAATCAATTTATCAGTTTCAGGCTGTAAATTTAGGCCTTGGTCTGAATGTAAGCAGCCCCCAAATTTAATTTATAGGATATATGGTAAAATTACTTAGACTTCGACCCTCCTGTGCCATTCAGAGCATTGGTTGGCAAGCTGTCTCCATAATGATCCATCACTGGCAATGCTGGGCGAGTTTACCACATTGGCTAAGGGTTTTTACATTCCATGTACCACTTAGGATTGGTTTCTTTGCATTGAAGGGCTTGCCATCTATTTGGCATTGGGCATCCTGTTGGGCTTGGTCCAACACCATCATTGGGTTATGCCACCCTCGTTGCATGCAGAATTATTTTTATGTTTAAAGTTTGCCATTTCTGTAGCAATTGAGGTTTTACCTGGTGGTAAATTATGAAAATATAGATATAAGATATATAATAGATATAAGTATGAAGATATTTTACTTTAGAAGACAATAAAAAGGCAACAAACTAAATCTAATTAAAAACTAAAGCAGATCTAAAAACTAAATCAGATCTTAAAACTAGAAATCAGAACACTTTGCAAAAAGTTTCACATATAAAAGCCAAAAAACTTTGCCAACTTCTGCAGTAATTTATTCTATTTTTATTGTTTTGTAGTAATGTTTCACAGAAACATTATAATAAGGCTTGTCTTCGAGTCTAAAGATTAGTGAGGAATGCAGTATTTCCTGTGGCTGCAAAGAAACATTATATAAATAATATATAGCACTGTAACTTTTTTTTTCCTTTGTAGCAATCAAGTCAGGAAAACCTGGCAATGTCAGAAAGCGAGTCTAGTGAAGAATATGATGGTCTTGAAGAAGTAAACTATGAAGAGCTTGATGATGATTTGTTCCCTGATATGCTGGGAGATTTGGAAATCAAAGATTTGGATGAGGAAACACGCAATTTTATAAGTTCCATATTTTTTAAAGATGACTCAGATAACAATGATTCTACAGATTCAAAAAAGCAAGGAACTGAAGACAGTCTGAGTCTGATACAAGCACCGGTTGTTTTTAATGGTAATCAAAATGAATTTTTTAAAATTACAATTATTTTTTTCTTTGAGAGTTGAAGTATTTGAATATTTGTGAATAATCTCTCAATAGAACACCCACATGAATTATTTAAGGTATTTTAGGTAAATACTTAAACATATATAGCATGGAAAGGGTTCCTGAATCAGCTAGAAAAACCAATGGCAAAGCAGAGTTTAAGTCACTAATTAACATACATGACTAGATTGACACATGATACTTATAGGATGTAATTATCTTCTCTTTTGAAGTAACATCTGTAATTTATAAGATAAAATAGGCTATGATTTAGTCAATGAAAATTAATTTCAGTATTTGGTTTATACCACAAATAAAAGTGTGTGCATGTATAATCTAATTTGACTAGTATAGGCTAGTTGGAATGACTGAGAGAGTGACCAAAAGTGTTTTAGAGATTAGAGAGGGCAGTTGACACTGTATGATGTTATGGATAGAGAAGGGAATTTGTGTGTGTTCTTATGACAGAGTTCTTTTGGTGGTTACAACCAGAGCCCATTATGACAGGGGTGAGAAAACTAGTGTAGATAGTGTAGGTCTTGAAGCTCTGTAGAAGTATAAAAATACCAAGACGTAAAAATCAATAATAGAGTTTCATTTCAAGTGTTGTCATGTTTGCAATATTTTATATTTACATTTATTTTATCTGCTCGTATTATCTTCACTCTGTTGTTTAATGTTTTTATTATTTATTTTTTTATTAAGTAATAATTATATTATAACATTCTTGTTTTATTTTTGTTAAAACCAGAAATTTTATTTAAGTAAATTACAACCATTTGCATTTTTGAATTAACAAAAAAGTTTTCTTTTAAAGCTGCAACAATTTAGTTTTTCTATTTTTTTCTTTATTGTCAATTTTATTTTATTCATTTTTGATTTGAAAAGCACTTAAGCATTATTTTAAAAAAAAACATTGGAATGAGAACAGTTTAAACTACAACAAAGTTTTTTTTTTTAAATTGTTTAATTTGTAGGAGAAAAACAAAATGTTGAGGAAGATGATGAAGTGGAACAAGATGATGATGATGATGATGATATTGACAGTGAAGAAGAAAAGAACATTTTGCAAGGCATTAAAGAAGAAATTGAGACTAAGGTGATTTTTAAACGATGAGAAACACATAATCTAAATTGGGTATAATTTAAATAAATTGTTCTGAATGTTGCCTTGTGTCACCATGAATTGTAAAATCCACAAATTGAAATTTCAAACACTTCATCCCCGGTCATTTCATCTCTGGTCACTTTGTCCCTGGTCACTTCACCGCCGATCATTTCATCTCTGGTCACTTCATACCTGATCATTTCATCTATGGTCACTTCATACCTGGTTATTTCATCTTTGGTCACTTCATCCTTAGTCATTTCATCTCTCTTCACTTCATCACCAGTCATTTCATCCCCAATTAAATATTTTTTCTCAGCCATTATGTTGCTATTAAGACTTTAACTTTAAGCACTCATTTCATCCAATATATAAATTTGTTTATTTAAGCACTCATTTTGTTTAATATATAAATATGTTTATTTATAATGCTTACAAATATTTTTAACTTATCCATAATAGTTTTTAAATCTTAATTTTTTTAGGTACGTGAAGAAATGAAGGAAGAGTTGAATGGTTTCCAGGCTCGGATACAAGCTCTGGAATCTGAAATTAAGTCTGATATCAATATTGACACTGATGATGAAATGGACCCAATGCTAAGGGAGGCTATTATCAAAATGAATAAATTGGATAAGATTTTGAAAAAAAAGGTCAAACAAGAGAAAGAGGTCAAGAAAGAAAGATTACTTTTAGAGAGAAGGTAAGAAGTAGGTAGTTAAGATATTCTTTTTCTTCTTTATAGTTACAGACTATAATAATGAAATATTCAACATTGCATTATGTAATGTAGTGGTGTACTTGATTTAGTATATCTTCACTTGTGATTCTCTCTCCTCTCAACAACACAAAAAAACTCACAAAATGGTGTAAATTACAGAAAATGATCTACAACCACACTTTAATAAATTCATAATAGAAAGCGATATTTCATTCAAATATGATATACCCTTTTAGATAAACTAACAAACCATATTAAATGAACCCTTAATCTTAACTTGCCTTCTCCTTTATATAGTTTTTCTTCCGTCCTCCAATTCCCAGCATTCCTAGAGAAACTTAGTGATGTCTCAATAATACTGGATGGCTGCCTAGTCATGCCGGTATGAGCGCTGGGCTGTTGTTTTGTCGCCTTGATGGTTCGGGCTCATACCCTGCCCTTTGCCATCATCTGTCATTGTGGGGAAGGTTTGGACTAGGAAGTAGATTATCTTCAACTCTGAAGGAACATTGTAAACATGTAAAATATTGTACAAACAACACTGGTATTTAGAGTCAATTCATTCAAAAACAATGTGCCAACTTCTTTAAGTTGATGATCTCATTCTAGTTTAAACTGTAAACAAGTTCAAGGCTAACTTATGCCTTACTCTTATAGAGTCACATTAAATAATTTCTGTTATATTATATCTTATGATTTAGTAATTGTTAAAAAATTGTCTGACATTTGATCAGAAAGCCAAACCCAGCCATAACATACCCAATCATAAAATGTATTTGAAGTTGTGGAAATAAAATCTTCTACCTTTAAACATCATTAAAGCTTTATTAAATGCTTCTATACCATAATTTGTGTTAATGTGGTGATTTAAGTTACTAAAAAATAGACAAGCACTTCTAATATCCACTTTTTCCGTCATACACTGAAGTATGATGAAGTCATTAAATCTATGAGAATTTATTATTCAGGATTCGCAAAGAAATTGGAGAGTTGGAACAAGGAGGTTCTCATGTAAGGGAGATAAAACTCAATACTGAGAAATTTTTATCATTGGAATTGCCTCCAAGTCATAATGAAGGTTTGAAATAGTTACCTTTTAGACCCTTCATTGGGAATTTCTTTATTCTTAACGATAAATTTTATAAAGGTAACAAATGTTTTTTATACAATGAATATTTCTTTTTATTTAAATAAGGAATCAAGCTTGATGATGAAGTAAAAGTTTTCCCCCCTGTGTTTCAAACTCAAATTGATGAAGATTTACTTAAACAATCGAAGAGTGGGAACCACAAAACCAGCGACAGTAATCATCTGGGTACATTTCTAAAATTTTATTCTCCTTGTAGTCACAGATAAAACTGTACTTCCTGTATGTTTATGACAATCAATGTGTATAAAATATATATGTTAAGTTGTGAAACCTATTTAAATGTCTTTCTCTGATTACTATAGACAATTTACCTCCAATAAATCATTTTAGTGTGAAAGTTTTATTACATTTTGTATGATGACAAGCATAATTGTCAAACTTCAGCATGAAACATTTTCTCTAACTGAAAAATGGAAAATGATTAAGAGGTATGACTGTGGTGAAACTCTCACTGCCATTTCTTTGATGTGTATTTCATCAAGAGAGCTATATAAAAAATAGAGAGAAAATAGAACATTTTGTGAAATCTATTGTAGATGACACCAAAAGAAAAATCTTAAATTGAGTGAATATCCCCAAGCAGAGGAAGCCTTTTCTTTCTCATCTATTGTTCATTATTATACCCTTGTAAGGCTAAGAGAATATACTTCATAAAAAGAATTTCTTGACATATGTATTTACATTCTTTGAAGTACAGCTAACCTTTGGTAATTTAACTTTTTCAGCTATCTGACTTCCCCATGGTCCTTTAACTGTTGGACAATCAAGAGTCGAATGTAAAAAAATATATTTTACAAATATATTTGAATATATATACATTATTTTGTATCTACTTACCACTTAGATAAGAGTACGACAGAATCAAGAATTTCAACCTCTAGACAAAGTGATAGATCAGGCACAAGTAAGGTTGGATCAAAATCAAGGAAATCAAAAAACTTCATCAAACGAAATAAAAAGGTGAAATATTATAAAGTTCCAGTTGTTAGTGTGCATTGTTTTTGCTTACCATAGGTAATTCTATATATGTTTAAAATATTTAAAAAAAATCTGTGTATATAAATTTAAGGCCACCAAATAGCTAGTCATATTTACTTTTCATATTGTTATTAATAGATAAAGTATTTCTTCAACTTTTAAGAAAAGCCAAAAAAACCAAACGGTCATGATGAAATATAAGCTTCAGGGAAACCTATGAGCCTACAAGCTTCATAGAATCCCACCTATAGACATCTGTTCAGTAAAGCCTATCTGATGATTCAATACAGTGTTGAATCCCTCAGAGACAAGGCTACAAAAATATGTCACGTTTGGGAGTACCCCAGGATGCATAACATCAGGGTAAAACATACTGCCTGGAAATCATTTGAGGCTATACCTACTAATTAATACATTTTATAAAATACAATAATGACTAAAGATATACTTAGTCCAAAGATCTCCAAAGCAGGGCACACTTCTCCCAAGTACCCCAAGACACATGACCACTAACTAACAGAAAAAATATGTACAGTTCACAACACAGGTCCAGTGGTCAAGATGGTAAATCAGGAGCAAGTGGCAACTAAACACGGTCTACATGCCCTTATATAAACTACTTAAGGGGAATCACTCCTTTACAAATAATCAAAAATAGTTATTTCCCCATTATGTCACAGGCTACCTAATCAAAACTTATTATAATTATTTAAGAGATGTTTAAAATATATTGCTTAAAGTGATCTTTATAAATAAAACTAATTTTTAACACCACCGGTTTTCCTGTGGCTACCCTTTGTATATATGCAGTATTGAAAGAAAAAAAGCTTAATACATCATCTCCAAACTTTCCCAGATGCTGATTGCCTAAACAGTCATTTAGCTCATGACTGGTTGAAAAATGCGAGGTCACTGTACCAAACAAGGAATCCTTCTCACATCACTACCAACCTTTGTCCCACTAGTATGTTTTTATTTAAAAAGTAATTTAAAAGAAACAGCATGTAAAAGTTATTAAGGGAATGGAAAATTGTTATTTAGGGTTTTGAAGTGTTAGGGGAAGGCCTGCCAAACTATTCATGTAAAAAGTAGTGTTCGTATATGAAATAAAATAATGCATCTTCACTTTGTGAGAATTTGACTTTCATTGGTGGTGTTAGAACAAAGGTTAAAGGAATACTCTATAAATCTTTACTTCATAAAATTAAAAAATTGAAAGCTACAGAAACAGCTAAAATTTATTTGTTCATCTTATTTTTTTGCACCATCGTGCAAACTAAATTTCATTTATTCATCTTTTATGTTGCACTATCATGCATTGATACTTATGTTCACTATAATGTCTTCTGTTTACTAGCATTATATTTTAAGAACAATCCTTGATAACATTAGACTTAATGAACTACTTATGGCCAGATTTGTAACACTGAGTTTATTTTTCTAGTTTAATATATAGTTACACTTTGACCTGCATATCTCTTTAGTTAGCCTCACAAGCTGATGAACCCATTGCTATGACAGATGATGAAAAGAGAAGACTAAAAGAACTTCTAGATGGAATAGATGACTTACCAGATGTAGAAAATATCGATGAAGTAAAGTATTTATATTTGTAACTAATTGTCAATAAAATATTAGGAATAAAAAATTTAGTATAAAAAATTTGTATAATTACACTATAGCAAACTTGAACTAATTATTCAAGGAAAAGAGAAATATGAAAATGATAAAATGATTTTTATAAATTGATGATTCAGTTTTAATATTCTAATAATACGGAGTCATAAACACTCTTAATCTTGGGAATCAAAGACATTGCCATTATCATAAACAACTGTCCTTAGATCTCTGGTGGCACCTGTGTTCAGAATCTGACTTGATAACTGTACCACCACAGAAATTTTAGGTGCTGTCCTTGTTAGACATAATGTAACTGCCTTAAAAATGATTTCCAACAATCCACACACTACTTGTTCTTTGTGCTACACCACCCACTTATGTTTTGACTGGACGTCTTCTTCACAACTAGGCCCTCTTCAATATTTGTGCTGACTGGTCTCTGGAAACAGCTTTCCTTTATTGCCTACTCTATTTCATTAGTCTCTAGTATTGGCCCTTCTCTCTTATATAGTTTTATACTTTAATTATACAGTACACAGAAATGATATGAAAGGACTATTAAGTAAATTTTGTTTTTACACTAATAACAATATGTTTTATAGTGAAAAGAAATATTTTAAAATCATTCAATCAATAATATTGAACAGTTTGCATTTAGCTTTAGTTTGATTAAATTGAAAACTTAAAAAAACATGTTTTCTATTGCTCAAGAGTCAAGAGACTCGATTGCAGATTTTTCTACAACCAGGTGAAGGCTTCTGTCCTGATAGCATGGACAAAAAGAATTTGGTTGATATTGATGAGAGATTGAAAAGCATAATGCCAGAAGAGGAATTCAACTTTTTAATGTCAACCAATGACAAAATGTCTAGTCACTTGATTCCACAAGTAGGTTGTCTTTATTGCTTAGCTTTGTTTCATATTCACAGATTGAACTTATTTTTATACAAATTATTTTCACTTTTAAATGCATACTGGTATATATTGATGTGTGTTTAAATAATGTAAATAAAATACTTTTTTTTTAAAGCTATTTTGAATGTCGGATATTTGGAACGCTGATAAAAAATAATAATTTGCACCAAAAAGTTATAAAAGTTCCTATACCATATTTGTCTTTGAATAAACATACATCATTCACATGAATCTGATTTATTTATATTGTTTGACACACAGAAATAAATAATATTCTGGCCTTTTTCTTCAAATTATTTATCTAGATTAGATTTGGGCACCATTGCAAATATTTGTGTTATTAGCTAACTTGAAAATAATTCACATTAAGAAAAAAATGAGCTTTATTTGGTAACCTTTCAATTTTTTTTTAACATATATAGGAAAAAATATTAAACATGGTGTATATATCTCATCAAAACATGATTTATAGTTTTAAATCAGCAAATACTAGTGTAACAAAAGTAGATTAAATAACTTAAGTGTAAAATGGCTGCCTGGACTGTTGTCTTAATAGTCCCGGATTGGAACCCTCCTCACTGCTATTTCCTGTATCTCTGTTGGAGGTTTGGGTTAGAAAGTAATAATCTTCAATTCTGAACATTTGAAACATTTCCATGGTTTTCTTTAATCAGTAAACAAATTAATAACAAGCTCTGGACATTAAAATATTGCATGTAATACTTATTATTTTGTCTTGACCAAGTTTGTGTCATTATTTTAGTCTCACTTTTATTTTTGTTTGATTGGAATCACTGTTGCTTGACACCTGCATTTTTCACTTGTTAGACTCCAATTTTCACCAAAGTTGGTGTCAAATCATTTCTTAAAGTGGACCCTGGAGAACAAGCTTTGTTTGAAACCAAAGAGGAAAGGGAGCTAAATGCTAGACTTCTTTCTATTGAAAAAGACTTAGAAAAGTTTAAAGTAACTCAGGAAATGGAGGTAGAAAAATGAATTTTTTTTTAAAGTCATACTTTTTATATTCAGTTTCAAGTTTGATAAGAAAATGATGCTCTTATTTGCCAAGTCAAAACACATGCTTAAATGTTATAACCAGACTGAATTTCCATTTGTTTGGATCAATTAAATAATGTTATCTAAATTATGGCATATTTTACTGCCTGCAAAACTGATTTTAAATTTGTACAGAATCCAAGTCTTATAACTTAATATAACAGTATTTAAAACAGGCTTAACCTAAGATTTCATTTTCAATTATTCATCTGAATAAAATTGACACCTAGCTGAGCTGTAATTACACCTATGTTTAGACTTTTTTTTAGTATTAAAAGATAATTTTGGAAGTAGGCTAACAATATGTAAAATCATGATCTTTTCAATAGCATTTCTATCAATAACTTAAAATGATTCCAGAGTGTCCATGTTTAAAATGTAAAAATCACATTCAGCTCTACTACTCAAACTTAATAATTACATGAAACTTATTTTTAATGGTTTATAAATACAACAATAAATAATTTATTAAATTTTCTAATTTGAATCATTTATCCTCAGTTCTTTGTAACTGATCTAATTCCATTTCAATACAATTGAATGTATAAAGAGAATAAGAAAAATCAGTAGCATATGAAAAGCCATTCATTTGAATAAAAGTTTGTTCACTATTATAAGCATATACACATTAATTAAGACATTATCACAATTATCTAAATTAATTAAGAATAGTGCTCTAACTGGTTGGGGTTGACTGTGACTATAATTCTTTCTGTCATTTCTTTTTATTTACCAAGGAGGACATGGAAAAACATTTGACAGATGAGCAGTTAGACAGACTGTTAGATGAATGTGTTCGGAATCTATCAAGATCATCATATCTTGAATCACCTGATGTTTCAGCCAGGTAGGAAAGATTGAATTTGTGATAATGAAGTTAGCATCTTTAATTTTTTTTTATGTGCTAAAACCAGAAAATAAAATTACAGGTTACATATTTATTTTATCTTAAGACCTGTGAATAAAACCAACTTTTCAAAATTATGAAAACGTTTTGTTTTGTTTTCAAGATCCCAGCAATCATCTCGTCAGAATTTTTTTGAGAATCCACCTAAACTGACGGAGGAACAACTACAACAGCTTCTTTCTGAGGCTCATTTTCCTATGAGCAGTAAATTGTTGGCAATCAAGGAACAAGATGATGATTCCCAGGATGGTAAACACATTAATGAAGAAATATTATTACGTAGATTACATAGGCAAGCAACAGAAACATTCTTTAAAAAAAAAATTTATTTTTCCCCTACCTTTATTACTTTATACTCAAAATCATTTAATTAGAAAACAAACAATTAAAAAAAAAGAGTAAAAAAAACTTCCGTCAATAATTTCCCAAACAAAACTATAATTTTTAAAAGTAAAAAAGTGTTTTATGTTTTCTTTATTTTTAAGGATTTACTTATATACTTTAAAAAACAAAGAGTGTTATGACATGTCTGTATATATTCAGACATGTGGGATTCAAGCTGAATCAAATATCAATTAATATTTTATTCAACCGATTGTGCAGTTTCACTAATTATCTTACTGAATTTATCATTCCACCTATGAAGATTGCAGATATGAAGCCAGATTTTTTTTTTGTTTTTACTTCGTCAGTGCATCCTTTTTTTATCAAGCTGAGTATATGATGGTGTAAGCTGAGAACTGTCAACGTTAAGTGTGTGTAGACATAGTATTATAATATTACACATGAGAATGGTTACTATTAGTGTGTTGCAAATGTCGTAGAATGCTGGGTTCGTGCTTCCTGGAGTCACACTTAACACGTGACAAACATAGATATTGCTGATGGACTTAACGCCACTTTAGTAGACAAAATATAAAGTTTATTTGATGACAATAATAATACTGCACTCCTTGGCAGTTACATAATCTAATACCAAACATTATCACATCAGCATAACAGCGGTATCACGTATATTCAACATGTTGAATTCTCAGAATAGACTACAAGTAACATCTGCATCACCGCGGGTAGCAAATACTTCAATAATACAGAAAATTAACTACTAGAAATATATATACTGTCTCAAGTGACCACTGGCTTCGACTGCCCAAAAAATACTACTTAACTCAAAGTTACTACTCCACTCTCTAAGTCACTACCGTCCAGACCGGACCAAAAGATACTACTTACTTCCAATGACCAGAGGATACTACTTGACTGACTAAAAGTCAATTTAGTCATCCTTACTTCCTGTTTCTATATCAGGAGTTTCACATATCTTTTCACCCTCTTAACCCGAGTTGAACATATAAAAGACAATGTCAACCGAGACTGTGATAAGCACATGATGGTGTAAGCTGAGTACATGACAGTGTAAGCTGAGTACATGACAGTGTAAGCTGAGTACATGATGAGTACTACTTATTAATGTAAACTTAGCAAATTTAATTACTAATTGAATTAAAATAAAAGCATTATACATTATTTGGAAAATTACAAATACCGGTTATCAATTTTTTTTTGACATCATATGTAAGTAATTAAAACCTTGACTAATACTTTTCTTATGTCTATTTTATCTCATACAGAGGACAACTACTTTGACACTATTAGCGCTGATACATGGAAAGCTATAAAAGATGCTCAGCCTCTCATGCCAGAAGATGTGATTGACAAACAGAGCAACAGCAACACTAGCAAAAAAGCCCATGCTGTTGTCAACATAAAAGATCAAACACTGTGTAGTCTCAACAAGAACATGTCAGCAAACAATGATAATGACCTATGCAGATCATTCAGCTCTGAGTCTTATAAGTACAATTCCTGGTCAGGTCCTTGGGATCATATCCCTGGCTTCTTGGGGGCCTCTTCTGTCAATGATACTGACAGCAATGTTCTACAGTCCATCAGTGACTCTGCTTGTGGAAAATTATCAGAAGATTTTAAAAGGTTTCCTAAAATCTCCAGATCATGCATAGATTTTACAGCAGACGTTTCCAGAGGCAGCAGATCAGTGTCTTCGCTGTCACAAGACAGCTCTGATAATGAAGCTCACTCTGTGAGACTTCCTTTACTGTCATCAAGTTCATTTCTCATTCATGCCCAGCAAGGTCTAAACACTGAAGAAATGAAGTATAAAAGTAGCGTGAAGAGACCTGTTCTGACAGTGAAGAATGACTTAACAGACACTTCTGCAGATTATTCAGATAACAAAAAAAGAGCTTTTGAAAATCAGACTTGAAATCTCTCCTCAAAAACTAATTTAATTTAATATGGTTTGCTTTCTTAGAAGTTATTTATAATCTCAATCACATATAGTGGTCAATAACTCTTCTTTAAGAAGCATATTGAATGTTATGAATAATTTCACTTATAGCTTGTGATATTTTGCAAGATCGATATAATTTTCAAATGATACTAAATTCGGCTAGCTCCACATAGCCATTCATTGAATGTTATAATTTTCACTCTGTCATTATATTTATTAAAAAAAGTGCCATTGTTACCTCTTCAGGCAATTGTAAACCATATAAATTATGAGAAGCTTACTCAAGAGGAAGTTTTATTCTGAAAATTATGTCAGTGTTTGGATGGCTCACAAAGCTTACCTTTATTCTATTTTTTGGATCTGAAGATGCAATAATTGAAATAAATCCTTATGATTATAAAATTGTTTAACATAATAACATAATATATATGCTTTTTGAAGGTTTCAAGATTAAATAATAATCTCTTTAAAATTTTAATTTATAGCATGATGAAATAAAGACATTGGGAATATTGGGCCTATTTCTAGAAGTCATAACTTACATAACTCAATGAGTTAAAAGGTTTTACAAGCCTCTTTATGGGATCCACCTGGTGTTTTAAATCTATGCTTTGGATATCTTTTTTTTTACTAGCTTTGGTCCCTTAGCAACATATTTTATTTTGTGTAATAATTATAATAAAAACAAAATTGTTTGCTTAAAAGTTCTCCAAAAGTACTTTGAACATTAGACCATTGATGCTACTGATGACAAACAAAAATCTTCGCCAATGTCTGTTATCTAATAATTTTACTTTAGATAATAAAACTATTGGCCAAGTGAATACCAGCTTAAAAACAAAAAAAACAGCCTTTCAATATTTATTTACAAGAGTTCCTTATTGATCAAAATATTATTAAACTTTAAAAAAATAAATGTGGGATGATTCTACAACAACTCTTATTACAATAAGCATTTGTTTTAGAAATAAGTTAAAAGCTCAGCTTGTATTTTAGCAATGCATATTTACTGTACTTACAGTATTAATGGTAAAATTTGCAGTATTATTTCTGAAATTGAGATATATGTTATAGCCCATTGTAAATATTTATTTTCATTGAAATACTTGTTTTGAACTGCCCTCCAATTGATCATAAGTAAAAGGAATAAGTGAATATTGGTATCTACCTAACAAACAAACAAATGTACTAATGACATAAAAAATTTCTATATAGAATTTGATAACCAATTATTTATCTGTTTTAAAATCACACTGTAAATAACGAGTGATGTACAAAGATAGTTTTAAAAATTAAAAAAAAAAAGAAAAATATTACTTCTTTTTTTTATTTTTAGATGTTTTTATTATTTGTCTGTGATATTTATAAGAATAGACATAATATGTATTGATCCTATCTCAGAGCTTATTGTTTAATTAGCAAAACTTGCTAACACCTTGGCATCAAGCTATATTTTTGTGTATTGCAGGATTTATAAGAGCCGACCTTCCAGAAGCAAAAAGGCATAAGAGTCTAGGTTTCACTAGAACTTGTACAAATTGCATGATATACGGATATGCTTCCAGAAGCAAAAAGGCATAAGAGTCTAGGTTTCACTAGAACTTGTACAAATTGCATGATATACGGATATTTTAAATTGCATTTTGTCTTATTCTAAACTGTTAAATTTCATAGATAATATATAGTTGTATATTAAAAAGAATATGTTCAAAGATAAAAATATATTTATAACATACATTTAATTAAGGTAGAAGTTCCTATTATCTATTAAACAATTTTAAATGATGTACTTTAGATATTGTCTTTGATTCCAAAGATTAAGGATGAATGCAATATTTCACATGACCACACAAACCCAGTTGTGACTTGCATATTTTGCCACATCTAATGCAGACAAAGCCATCGTTTTTTTTTAGGCTCAAATGTGTGTCAGGGGATCTTTGTGAGAGACCTCCAGCTGCTTCTTTCAAACGCCAGCTGGAATGATGTGTTAATCTGTCTGTAAATGACATAATGTCATAACAGTATGCCCTAATGGTTGTAACTAAAATATTGTCTTCTATTGTGCCTTGTTAGATCTGTCAAGCAACCTGGGAGTCAGTTCTTACATCAGCTTTAAATAAATCTTAACATAATGCTCACAGGCAACTGCAAATATGTTGCAATTAAATGTTAAAGTATCTGCAACATTTTCATACAGTGATGTGTCTAATTAGTTTACTGGTTATAACAGTAATAAAAAAATCTGATTGGTTTGCAGAATATAGTTTGTCTCTTGAGTAGGCTTTTGTATATATCTATTAATAAAAAGTTCTATCATGGCTGCAGAATTTTATGCTGTCTCTATTAATGTTCAACTGTGATTAGAGCTCTCACAACTAACAACTAGAGCACGGAAATGATGATCTGGAATGCAATTGATACGAATCTTACTATCCAGGCTCTCTGCAAACTGCACCTTACACCACCAACTTAAAGAATTTGACAACTCAGGGCTCCAAAGTAACGTAACAGTTTAATGTCCAATAAATTACAGCCAATACTGAACAATTGGCAACACGTAACAGGCTGTACAAATATCTCTCCGTATCAACCGTACCGCCGTATCAACTCTTGCACTGGCCTCTCCGTCTCGTTCCGGGCTTGCACTGGGGGTTCAACAGTTCAGGACTGACTTCACACACTGGGCTCGTTGTGTCGGACTCGATCACAGACCAAGATCAAGACGCCGTTCGTCTCAACTGTACTTGATAGTACTCCGCACTGAACCGTCGTAATGCTCCGTACAGAACCACACCGCTGAACCGCACTGAACTGTGCTGTAGTCGACCGGACTGTAGTGAACCGGGCTCTCAACCTCCTTTCTGAACCGTCTTGACTGCGACACCTCCGTTCTATATATAGGGTCCCTAATGGCCTTCTAGAACCGGACAGAACATCGCTCGACCATTCTGGGTGGTCAGATGACTACATCCCTCGTGACGCTCCTGAGCTCTGTTCACGACGCCAATCCTTCCCGAACCGTCATGTTGACACTCGTCTCGGCTGACCGTCGTAGCTCGTCACGGTTGACCGCTCGTCTAGCGCTGGCCTGGGGCGATTAGCGTCTGCTGACTACACACATACCACTACTTCCATCTGTGCCACCACCAGGTTTATAACAGTATTCTAATTGTACTTTGCTCAGTCTGACTCTTAATGCAGAGGGCTATGCCTTTGTCTTTCCAGATTGTCTTGAGCTTTGCAAGTGCTGCTGTGGTTTCAGCCATTATCGCCACTAGTTTAGGTTTGATTCCTTCATCAGAAATAATATCGTTTCAAGGTACTAATATTTCTGACACTTGCCTTTTTCCATCTCCAATAATATTTGTTATTGGTAATAATGGGCGTTATTTTGGAATTCATTTGCTGAGGAAGTCTTGTCTATTTTGGGCATCCCCAAGTCAGCTAGCTCTTCCCCTGTCCCTGTCAGACCATCTATGTCATCTGCAAAGCACAAGATAGTAATTAGGCACTACCCTACTAATTTTCAAAGACTTAGCTTAATAAATGTAAATTATGTTTCAGTGGTACCTCCACTCAAAACAAGCATTCAAACCACCAAAACAAGAAGGTAAAATTCCATGGCAGCGGGGGTTGAAACTAAAAAATACCTCTAAAATATGAAAAAAGCAAATTACACACTCAAAATGCTATGATCCTAGCCATAGGGATGTTTTGAGTTTAAACCCCCCTTAAGCGGGGTTTGAAGCTAAAAAAAACCATCTTCAATAAAAAAAAAAAGCAAAAAAGTTTAAAACCCCTTCTGATGGTTTTGAGTTTAAATACCCCACATACAGAGAGTTTTGAGGTTGAAAACCTCTTTTCAATTTTATTCTAAAGCAAACTACAGTCACCAAATTCAATGAGAGTAGTTAAGGGGGTTTTGAATTTAAAAAAAACAACTCCACAGATTTTTTAGTTTACCCCCCCCCCCCCCCCTTTAAATGATTTTGACGATAAAACTTCCCTTTTTGATATAAAATCTATAGCAAACTACAGTCACCTAATTCAAAGAGCGTAGCCAAGAGAGGTTAGCCTACACATGTCTATCAGTGGCTGGGCTCCATTAATAAAATGCAGTGAATAGTCATCTACCGAAATTGAAAAACACTAAATGTAGCTCAACAAAGATGACTAAGGCGGATTTTAGGAGTCATTGCAGTTAAAGAGATCTGGTCTCAATCAAGGAAATCCTATGCCGAACTGGGAGTCGACTCCTTAAGGTTGTGACAGAGCGTCGCATGAGGTTTGCGGGACATGTTTTCTGACTAAATAAATTACGCACAAACAGAGACATCCTAGTACAACTTGGCGCCATACTTTCATGGAGGTCCTCACAGCAGGTGGGAAGAGGCTTCAGACATTGCCAGTGACAGATTTTTGTGGATGCAGATTGCCGCCCAATGCGCTGAACGACGCGGGAGTATCTACGTCAGTAAGAATAGCACATCAGGTTTTTGAAATAAAAAATTTTAATAGCAGGATAATGCACTGTAGATACCTCGGAAGATGCATTTTGTTGGCTTTCAATATCGTAAAAAGTGCTTGGCGGCGGGGCACCGCCCCGCGCTGGAGGAGCTCACAGTGCTCCCCCAGACCTCCTTACTGGCAATGGCGGGAGTCCACAATTTGAGAAAAATATTGAAGGCTACGATCGAAGCATTGGCGGGAGAAAAATTAAGCATACTAAACGCACTTTGCTTGAGGAAATAGATAATGTGGCAGGAACAGAAGAGCTAGCTAAGTTGGTGATGCGCATTGACAATATTACGCAGCATTTGACATAACCAACAGTGAGCAGGGCTTTACCATGGAGCGGACATCAGGATAGAAATAAGAAGCTAAAAACTAACAAGTGTCAAAAGCTTCAACTATCTCGGAGCTATCGTTTTAGACAAATAAGGAACCAGACCTGAAATACTGACTAGAATTGCAAAATCTACTGCAAAGTTCAAGAAAATTCGTAAAGACAACTTAGACACATATATTATATAGTATCAGTCATCAGCACGAAAATGAGGCCTATTTGCGCCTTGGTCATGGTGAAATTCCTGAGCGCGTCGGTATCCTGGGCTGGACTATTTACTGCTTAACTAGAAAGAAAAATCCTGCAGGGAACAGTACCAGAGAAAAGAAAGAGAGGCAGACAAAGGTCGACCCAATGTGTGGTGCCCCAAGGATGCAACAAACTATAAGGCCAGTAAGGTGAAGGTGAAGACAGTAATACCATAAGTGGGGTATTTCACTTTTCATGGCTGCCTAGTCGTGTCAAATGCTCTCTGGACTGTCATCTCGATGGTCACAGATTAAAACACTGCAGGCTGCCTAGTCGTGCGGTTTGCGCGCTGGACTGTCGTTTGGATTTATCGATGGTCCCGGGTTAAAACCCTGCCCGCTCCCATCCCCCGTCGTCCTGCGGGAGGTTTGGACTAGGAAGTAAACTATCTTCAACTCTGGAGGAGCATCCGAAACATGTAAAACATTTTACAAACAACAAACAAACAATGGTTATGGTTGCCCTGGATGTGGCAAAATATGTAGGTCACAGCTGGGCTGCGTAGCCACGGGAAATACTGCATTCCTCACTAATAAATCTTCGGACTCGAAGACAAGCCTTATTAGTTTATGACCATAAATACCTTACAATCAATTGATACGACAACCGTATCTATAGACAATATTGTTTTGATATTTCAATTCTTCACTGCTATTCACTGCTAAAAGTAGTTAGACTAAGTTTTGATACGACAGGTACTGATGTCTAGTTTAGATTTGTGTGAGTTAGTGTATCATCGTCTGTCACTTTCTGTGTATCTAGAATTTTTTAAAATCATATTTTATGGTTTGTAGTATTACACTCATCGTAAAATATATCAACACCGATAACAGTAAACTCAGGTGTACCTCAAGGAACAGTCTTGGGTCCACTACTATTTTTAATTTACATAAATTTTAAATGATTTACCCGGTATTGCATTACTTCAGGAACAAAAGTCAGATTATTTGCAGACGATTGCATAATATATAGAACAATAAAAACAACACAAGACACAGATATTTTACAAAGAGAATTAGATGAATTACAGAAATGGGAATCAAATTGGAGCATGTCTTTGCGCCCAGAAAAATGTCAGTTGTTAAGAGTAACAAAAAAACTAAAACAAATTAATTCCACTTATGATCTTATCTTATCTTATTCATGACAAACCAGTAACACAGACTAAAAACGCAAAATATCTAGGTGTTATAATAAATGAAAAACTGTCATGGAATCCACATATTGATGAAACTATAAAAAATTAAACAAAGCATTAGGATTTATTAAAAGAAATTTCTATAAATCAAATAAGAACATAAAACTAAAATGTTATTTAACCTTGGTTAGGCCAATAATAGAATATGCATCCTCCGTTTGGGACCCCTCAACTCAAGAAAACATTAAGAAACTGGAACAGACACAAAATAGAGCAGTGAGATTCATAACAAATGAATATTCACATTTGACTAGAGTAACACCTATAGTAAAATCACTAAATTTAGAAAGCCTTCAGGACAGAAGACTCAAAAGTAAAGTAGCAATTATACATAAAACACTGAACCATAATCTTCAAATTCAAAAACAAAATTTAATAAAATACTCTGAAAGACACAAAGATAAAGGCACATTCCTCGTCCCATATGCTAGGACAAATTTGTACAAATACTCCTTCTTCCCTAGTGCTATTAGAGCACGGAATGGGTTGCCTGAGCTAGCCAGGAAAACTAGTGACTTGGCAGAATTTAAGTCATAGGTTAATATGCATGACTAAATGCATGATGCGTAGGACGTAATTATCTTCTTTTTTGAAGTAACGTCTGTATTATATAAGATAAGATAAGATATTACTATTAGTAATATTAGATCTAGGTGCTTCGATACAAATTTCAAAATGATCACAATCTGACACTGTCACACACACAAAAAAGAGTGCTGCCCAAGCGATTTTTATTTTATTAAAAATTTATTCAATATTTGACCAAAAAGTTTTGAAAAAGCAAAATATGTGGGTAGTTTCAATCAAAAGCTGGTGGAAATAATTGTCAATACTTACAAAAAAACTAGTTATAGATCTAGATCTACATTTAGAATCGGCTATTGATGAGCTTCAAAACCATGGATGATTGAAATTGTATCTGCAGTCAACAGAATACGAAGATATTACATTTACAAAGAATAAACTTCAACCTGCAACAGTTTTGTGCTCGCCTTTGCCTTTAGTCCTTAACTTTAGCTATCTTCAAATTTGAAACAGGAATTGATAGGAATTGATTTTTTAAAAAATTTAAAACCCCTCCAGATGGTTGTGAGTTTAAAATTCCCCTACAGAGATTTTTTAATTTAAAACCTCTCAACAGATGATTTTGACGATAAAACTTTCCTTTTCCATATAAAATCTAAAGCGAAACACAGGCATGTAATTCCAAGAGCGTAGTTGAGAGAGGTTACAAATTTCTACCAGTGGCTGGGCTCCATTAATAAAGTGTGAATAGTCATCTGCGAAATTGAAAAACACTAAATGTGGCTCAACAAAGATGGCTAAGACAGATTTTAGGAGTCATTTATAGAGATCAGGTCTAAATCAAAGAAATCATATGCCGAACTGAAAGTCGAACCCTTAGTAAGGTTGTGTCAGAGCGTCCCATGAGGTTTTGCGGGACATGTTCTCCGACAAAATGAATTACGCATAATAAGAGTTGCGGAAACAGCTTGCCGGAAAATGCAGATTTTTAGGTTTTTGAAGTAAAAATTTTTAATAGCAAGATAATGCACAGTAGATACCTCAGAATATGCATTTTGTTGGCTTTCAATACCAGAAATAGTGCTAGGCAGCGGGGCTTTACCCCGCGCTGGGGGAGCGCTGAGAGCTTCCCCAGACCCCCTTGCTAGCAAGAGCGGGGAGTCTACAAGTTTTCACTAATTCCAGAAAGAACCTATTCTAGAGCACAATAAAAGTGTTCCGAAAGGGTCAGAATGTAATAAAGATTAATTATGTACACACACACACACATATATATTTTTTTCCGAGTACACCCCCCCTCCCCCCCCCCCCCCCGGAAAAAAATCCTGGCTATGCTATATATATATATTGGGTTTGAAACGACACATTCTTTTTCATTAACATGTAGGCTCAAACTTTGATGGAAATGACCACCCCTAGCTAAAATGTCCTGACATATATTTTAGCCATTTTTTTTGAGATACAAAATGGATCTAGGTCAGTCTATCGAAGTACCTAAACATATAACATAGATCTAAATGTTACAGAAAATAAAGAGATCTAGATCAAATAGATATTAAGATAATAATAATAAATAATTATAATATAGAAATGTATTATTTTTAGTTAGAATAGTCAATAGATGACATAGTCATAATATACATATAATGAAAGATAAATGATATATATACACATGAAATGCTTTTGCTTGTATATTTTAAGATTTAATTAAAGATACAGGTTGTTATTTGAGTATAACATCATATGTATTTGTTTGTTGTTTGTTTTTTTTGACACAGAAAATAAACAATGGCTACAGCTTACAAGCCAGGAATGGTCTCAGGGCTACTCTTTGCTGGTAATAAGAAGAAAGTACAAGAAACTGCATTAGAAAATCTCTTTTCAAATTCCAGAAATACTTCCTCTATGATTTCCAAGGTAAATTTGTCTTAATTTTGTTTTTAAAGTTAAATAAATCCTAAAATATCTCAGAAACAATGATATAAATATTAACTGTGTAAATATACATAGAAAAACTGAAAAAAAAAACACTCACATTTATTTAAACTCATGATAATAATTAAAACAAATATTAACCCCTGCAACTACAATGGTGATAGATTGCAGTGTTTACAAAAACAACTAATGCGATGTGATACAATAAAAGTGGCAGCTTTTTTACACATTTTTATAAGAATCATCATAATTTATATTTTATTCCTAAAGAGAAGAGAAACTTTGACATTTGTTAAAATGAAAGATTTGCAGTGTGTAAAGTATTCCTAGGAAATTGAATATTTTATAATATATATATATATTTTTGTTTACTTTATTTATATTTATAAATTAGTTGAATTAAACTATATATATATCATACTTGAAAGCTAAATAAGATTTTGCAAATTAAACAAAAATTACAATTAACATTAATATTTACATTTTTTCTGTGGGCTAAGCATTTGTGATTGACCAGGTTATTTAAAAGTAAATATACATATTTAATTAATAGTTAAATTTGGTTGCTGTAAGTTTCAATTTTAATTTGACTGAAGTGGGAACGAAAATATTTGTTTGCATTGCTTACTTAAATTAAAGCATTATTATATGATACATGTTAATTTGACTTTTTCTTTTCTTTTTTTCAAAGCCTCCATTAGCATCGACAGATAACTTGACATTAAGTGTAAATAAAAAAAAAAGTTTAAAAAAAAAGAAACCCAATAATGGCACAGTATCAGAATCCAAGGTTGTCAACAAAGAAAGTCGTTTGATATCAACAGAACCATTTCCTTATGTTCATGAGACACTGTTAAAAAAAGAGTAAGTATTCTACTAAGAAAAAAACAGCACAGTTCAGCATTTTTCTGTATTTTCTTACTGTTTTGGTGTTCTAATATTTCAAAATTGTTAAGTTATCTATTTTTATTTGTTCTCAATGATAGCGATGCCAGTGCACAAATAAAAAAAGGGGTTAAACGAAAACTTGAGACTAATGACACAGACAAAGAAGATGATGAAGGAAAGAGGCCAAGAAGAAACCGCAAGAGAGACAAACATGCTGACAGCAGGACACTTTTCATAGGAAACTGTCCCTTGACGGCAGACAAAAAGGTAATTAATTGTGTTCTTTCAATTCATACTTATTGGGTGTGATCTTTGAAAATTGTTTCATATGTATATTTGATATATGCTCAAGTAAAGATAGATTAAATAATAACCACTCTTGCATTAATATTTTTTTTTTCATTTCTCTTCAAATATCAATGTTCTAAAAGTATGCATACAATCCTCTTACTCTCTCAGTTTTTGTTTTGTTTTGGTGGGGAGGTATAAATAATCTGTTTCAGTAATTATGTGCATAACATAAAAGAAAAAAATCACTAGCAGCTTTTGAAGTAATTTAAACAATGCATGTTTATGACTGATTTTTTTTTTTCTTGTTGGTATTTAACTTAAGCTTATTGCAAAGTAACTAATAAAAGTAACCTTTGAACTCTGACTCTTAATTGGTTTTATGATTGATCTCTTTTTCTACCTTAGAGTTTAAGAAAGTTGTTTAGAGAATTTGGAGAAATTGAGACTATTAGATTCAGATGTGCTGTAAGTAGTAAAATATTTCATTGAATTACATTACCTGTCATTTACTTAGAATGTTTTTAATTTACAATCAAGCCTCTAATCATATCATAAATGGGAGAATAATGGAGAAAATCAATGCAATTCAATAACATGCTGTGGTTGACTGAATGAAACAAAATGTGAGCTTGAAAAGCAACCTAAACATCCCTGTCAGTATGGATCTATTACAGAAAGATCTATTCAGTACTTGCATATAGATATCACTAAAGTTTTGTCTGACCAAATTAGTTTGTGGGTGCCTACTTTCTTTCTCATTGGTGGGACAATAGGGATGACTTGATGAAGTTAATGGAGTGATTGGATTGGTTACATCTGGGGCTTGATTAGACACACCAGATTCTGCCCAGTCTCAGGACAAAAACTAAAACCAGTGACTCATCAATGGTGCATCCATTGTCTTCCGGGACAGAACTAGCCATGGCAGGTTGACCAAGTGCAGAGAGTTGAGTGACTCCTGTCCTCCTATGGCCCTCTTCTGTGCATGGGTATGTTTACTGTCAAACCTGCTGTTGTGTAAGTCATGGTCATGCACTCTACTTAGAGTCTGAGGTTCACTTGTTTTATTCAATGTTTCTTGAATAGTTATTTTATGAGACTTTTCTCACATTTATTTGATCAACATTTCATTTACATTATATCTGTATAAAAAAAAATTATAAAGCATTAGTAACATTTATTTCTTTTATTAAAAATAAATGAAAGAATCCTTTTATTCACAGCCACCTGCAGACCCTAACTTACCAAGAAGAGCCATTGTTATCACGTATGAATTTTAAAATAGTTTTGTTGAAATATAAAAGTTAAAGTTAATAGTTCTAAAGAGATTGATGATTTCAAACTTAAATGTATGTAAAAAAAAAGCTCATTGTGATGAAACCTATTATGGAACTTATCATGTTAGACTTGCATCATGAAGTAAAGAAGTTCATGACTGGATTGAAAAGACAAATTCGTCCTATGGGAAAGTCCCTTTTCCTGGAGCCTAGTTTAAAAAAAAACTCAGGAGGTGGGGTTAATCACAAAATACTTAGAACTGTCTGCGGCAAATAAATGAGACTATTAGCATGCCAGGAAACAAACAGGATTTGAGGGAGCCCCAATAGTCCAGACATGTTGCAGACAGGTGACTATAATTTCTTGGACAGCTTATAATATTTACGATTTAATATATTTTTTTTTCACAGGAAGAATTTCCATGAGCGCTGTAATAACATGGTGGCCTACGTTGTCTTTAAAGAAGATGAGGCTGCCAAAAAAGCATTAGTTAGGTATGAAGTCTTTTAATTAGCAAAACCTTCAAATATTGAAATTAGAAAAGTTTGCTGTGTTTTTTTTGTTGGGGATGGGTCTTACAAACACAAAGTTTAAATATAATAATCCCATATAAATTGGAAATTGAACAATTTTTTGTGAATCAATAATATGTAATTTTAATATGCTCAGACCTTTCTTATATGTAAAGTAGACTTTGCATTTTTCAATTTTAATTGTATATTTTCTCTTGAAAGTATAAAAATGATAAATCATTGTCTTCAGAAAGTTATTTCGATTTTTAAAATAGTTCTTAAATTTTAACAACTTTGCATTTTAAACATTTTAGTACTTTAAAAATACTTTGATCATTGATTTATGATAAGTGCTGACAAAAAAAAATAATCTAGGACTATTATTGTAACTTGTCATTTTTAAAGAATGGGGCAGTAATTCATTAATCTATTTGGTACTTCTTAATCTAGTTTTCACATAGCACATATAATGGCAATGTCTTCAATTCTGAAGATTAAGGATGAGTTTGGCAACTCACATGGCTGCAAACCCAGTTGCAGACTGCATATTCTGTCACATCTGATGCAGACAAAGCCATTGTCTGCCAGGGGTCTATTAAATTTTTCCTTTTGTCTTCAGCATGGGTTTTTTTTGTGTGCCTCAAATGTGCGTTCTCCTGCCTGTGTGAGAGTTTTCCAACTGTTTCTTTTAAAGGCTATCTTTTGCCAGCTACTTTCCTCTATACCAGTGAGGGCGAAATGGCACCTGAGTTGATAGTGCTTTCTGGAATGGGGGGGGGGGGGGTAGTTGTTACATAGCACAAATACCATAAATATAGGCACCAATTTTTTTTCCTGTTTAATTGAAAAATAAAGATTTTCATTTCACGTTTTAATTGTTTTTTTTTTTACATTGTACAATGTAATTACTCATTGCTAGTTTGAAAGAAAAAAGTTAATTCCTAATTTGTATTTTTTTCAGGAACGGTTATTTGTTAGATGATCTTCACATCAGGGTTGACATTGCAGCTTTGTCTAAAAAGGTGAGATAGTTTGGTTTTGCAGTTTTATCAATACAGGTGAAAGTTTGTTTTGCATATACAGTGATCCCTCTTCACGTCAGGCTTCAGTTTTTGTGGCTTTGCTATATCGTGTTTTTATATTATAAGAAATAAATGGTAAAAATAATTTGCCCAGTTTCTGCGAAATACAATCAATGGAAGATATATTTTATAAAGTTTTGCATGAAATAATCCCAAAATATCTATAAATATATTATAATTTATAATATAAATATATATATTTATAATATATATTATTATTATAATTCTAACTTCTCACAATTGTAAGCAAACATCATTGGGACTTGTTTGCTTTGTATCCCAGCTTAGTACAGTGGTGTCAAGAGAAAAATTTGTTGCTTTATTTTGGTATAATTACTGTAAATGGCTTCTTTATGTATGTACAGAGCAGTAACTAAGTCAATAAGTTGTGTAAAAGTCTTAATATTGTGGCTATATAATCATACCCTCCTTGTTTCATGGATTTTGGTTATCACTGGTGGTTCTGAAATCCATATACCACAATAAATTAGAGATCGCTGTATTTCAACAAACTTGAAATAGTTTGGTTTGCAATTATGCTAAAAAAATGAGGTAGTTTGGTTTGCAAAATAATAATAATAATCTCTTCAAAATATAAAGAAAAATATTTTTCTTTGCAAATTAGAGACTGAATTAGGATGTTTTGTGTTTCAGCATGACAAGAAAAGATCTGTGTTTGTGGGAAATTTACCTTTTAGTAAGTTTACTTTTATATAGCATTTACTGAATATACCTCAAGATTATGTGTTGTTTTGTAGTCACACAATTATATACTGCTTTGTTTTCACTGAAGAAAGTAGGACACTTAAAGCTGATCAGCAGTTTTCTGAAATTAAGTTTTTTTGAAACCTGCGATTTGGAACTTGACATTAAAAAAAAGGTTTAAAATATTGTAGCCATTAATGAAAAGCTGGTAAAAAAAGATAATTCCTAAATTATTTTTGAATTATTTGTAATATGTTTTAATAAGTTATGCTGTTCTTGAGAATATTTTAGTTTCAAATTGTTAGTTTTGTTTGTTGTACTTGAATTCTTATAATTGTCTGTAGTGTATAGATTCTTTATTGATATTTATAAAACATTGGAATGCATGTAAAAGAATACATCTCTAACTAGTCCAAGAATTCACTATATATTATTGACTTAGTTTGATTTGTATTTAATGTAAGCATTTTTCATTCTTATTCAGCTGTTTTATTTCTTAAATATTGTTTTCTTAACTGATCTAGTTCTAGTTGTTGTTTTTTTTTTCTGCTTTTCCTATCCAGCTATAACAGAGGAGGCTATCAGATCTCACTTTGAAGACTGTGGGGAAATAACAAATGTTCGAATTGTTAGAGACAGATTGACCAGTCTTGGAAAAGGAATTTGTTATGTTCAATTTGAGGTATGGATGTAAAGGATACATACTTGTTGTTCTTTTTACATGTGACACTTTCTATTTATATTGTGGACATTGTTCAAATTGTTTTCTTGAGATAATAACATGGCAGTTAAAAGTTGTAGAGCTTCTTATTAAAATGTGACTAAATAATTTTGAAGCTTAAAATCAACTCAGAATTAAACTTCATGTACAATGGACCAGCTGAGAAATATTTAGGTTAGGTATTCCTGAAAGTTTTAAAATGTTTTTCTTGGGCAACTTCTGGAGACATTTTTATTAAAACAAATTTACATAAGGATCAATAAAGCAGTCTTAATCTTAGTCTTATTGTATATATATATTATATTTTCTTTTTTCGTGCATAAAATTGTTTTACATTCCTTTTGTGAAAGAAGATTTACAAGCTTCAACTAAATAGTAGACCATAAGGTGAACTGTCTGACTTACTTGACTTAATCCTGTTTACCCCCAGGGGAGCATAAGGCCAAAACCCCATCTCTGCCCCGACCTTATCTAACTCAGTTTCTGAGATCTTTCTTCTTCTGCTCCCATGTCAGTCCAGTATGATAATGCTTTATAAACAACTCTAAATCATTTGTGTAAGTCTGCCCACTTTCCTCATTCCATGTGGGATCCTATCAAGAGTCTTCCTTAAAAAAATTGTTAGTTGGTTTTCGCATGGTGATTTTCCAGCTCCATTTTTTTTTTTTTTTTTTTTTTTAATGTCTTGGGCTATGATTCTCAGAAGGTGAACTTACTGTTTGGTATATCTGAGTATAAAATCTGCAGTTTTCTTTGAACACAAAAACAATTTTTTTTATTAAATAGGAAAATGTGAATTGTAAAACTGAGCTGAGCAGATCTAATATTTAATGAAAACAAGATTTGTTTCAGTAAAATCTTAGTGACTAAGAAATGTTTTTCACAGCTATTGACCAGTAAAATCTTTTTTTTCTTTTTCAGTCCAAAGATTCTGTAAGCTTAGCTATGAAGTTAAACAATTCAGAATTGCAAGGGAGAAACTTGCGAGTCAATGTATGTTCCAGCAAACAAAAGAAAAAAGAGCAAAAGGAAGCTAACAAGTCCAAAAAACCTGTATCCTTTGCACATCAGTGGAATACTAGTTTCTAGCTTATTTACACCAGTGGGCCACTATTTGGTTACGTCAGTGGACAACTAGTTTCTACTTTATTTACATTCAGTGGGCCACTAGTTTCTGTTGATTTACATCACTGGATCATTCATTTCTAGTTGATTCACATTTGTGGACCACTAATTTCAGTTGATTGACATAAATGAATCACTAGTATCTAGTTTATTTACATTAGCGGACCACTCATTTCTAGTTGATTTATAGCAGTGGACCATTAGTTTTTAGTTGATTAACATTAGCTGAACACTCATTTCTAGTTGATTTACATCAGTGGACCAATAAGTACTAGTTGATTTACATTAGTGTATTACTAGTTTTGAGTTGATTTACATCGGTGGGCCACTGTTGATTTATGTCTTTTAAAGTAGCGATCATCATGTTACTTTATTCAGTAGTTTTTATGTGATACATGTCAGCACTTGAAATGTATTAAATTCTATTTGAGAAGTTTTTTTTATTGTTACCTTAACTTTGACCCAGGACTCTGATGAGCCAAAAGTGAAGAAACTGAGTTTCTGTCCCAGCAACAAGTCCAAAGAATCTTTCAAAGAACTACTGAAATCAAAGAGGGAGAAGAGGTTTAGAAAATTGAAGAAAAAGAAAGAAAATGCCATGAAAACAGATGGCTTGTCTTCCATATTTGGCAACACGGCCCCTGCTGCATCCAAAATGAAAGGGAAAAATTCTAAAGGCAAAATTCAAGCAAAAAAGTCCAACAAAACATTGAATGCTAAAAGAACTTTTAAAAAAAAAGTTAAAAAACATTCTGGTGCTAAAAAATAAATGCACAAAACTTTTAAAAGTGTGCAGTTTTACTTTCAGCATATGTGGTTTTGAGTTATAGCAATTATAGTCAACAATTTTAATTATTTTTTCATTCTAGGCCAAAATAAAAGGCAGGGAAATTAGACATGTTTTTTTCCCCTTTGTCCGTCCAACATTGGTTGCTTAAATTGTTTATGCCTAACCTATACTCCCCTATTATAATTTTCAACCTGAACTAGACATCACCTCTGTCCAAAACTCTCCAAGAGGTCTTTTTAATTGAAGGTGGAGACTTGTTGTAGACTATTACACCTGGAGACATGCACTAAATTGTTGTCACCATAACTTATGTTGTGTTAGTCATTTGTCACTGGTATAGTTTATACCTGTTGTAAAAAAAGAAATTACTTCCTTCACATGGTGTAGTTGAATGTACAAATTCCTAAGTTGTCTCCCTTGTTACATTAAAAACACAGAAATTTATCTGCAATTGTGTAGTGGTTACTTTGTTTACTTGTTGCTAGGTAACCATGTTCTCTAGACACTTTTAAAATGTACATCTCATGGTGAAATTGTATCTACATATAATTAAACATTTTTTATTTTGGACTAGAAGTGATTACCGTTGCCTACCTACAGGACTGGCCTTAGATAACTGGAGTCGAAGTGAATTTGGTGACCCCAAATGAAATGTAAAAAAATAAATAAATAAACAGCAAAAAAATTTAATTACACAATTTTTTTTTTTTAAACTTTAGCATGTGTCCTCTAACAATACCACTGGGCTTAGGATTCGCTATTTCTTCTCTAAAAAAATTGTTTTGAGTCTTGTTGGAGGCCCTTGGCAGCTGATTGTTTGCCTATGCCTAAGGCTGGCCCTGCTACTTAAAGTTACCAGACACCACATGCCAATACGGGAGATGAAAAGAAGGCCCTAGACTTGTTTAAGACTTCTGTCCTCTTACGCCATTTGACGAATTTTCCGGCAAGCTCTCTCCAGGGCCTCTTCCAAGCTGGTTCCTCATGGATTTTCTTCTAAGAAGGTGCAATGTCATATTAGATGTGGACCAACATGTTTTGTTTTTTCTCCACTTTATGTCTGACTATATTAAACAAAATTGTTTAGGCCAGTGTTTCCCAAACTTCGCACACTCTGAGAATTTAAGGGAACACTTCACACATTTAATGGAACAGAACACAATCTTATTTTCTATTTTGTATTTTTCCCCCTATTTTTTTTAAATGACAAGGTTACAAAGACAGTTTGTGTGGAAACACAAACTCAAAATCGGGCCCCAGCCAAAGTGGTCCACCCAGGCAGGTAAAAAGGCAGGTTTCAATATTTTCAGAAAGAATATCAGAATGAAATTCTATCAAAGTGAAATGACAGAGAAGAAAGAATGTTGACAGATCTTGTGTGGTGCCCAAACGGTCCAGCAGACCAAGGGATAGGTGAAAGTGAGGTTAGATGTGAACCTGGCCTAACTGATTAGGTTAACTGATCTAATTGTTTTGTATAGAGTCAATCTCTTATTCAAAGCCTCATAAAAAAAATTCCTTAGTTAAGTGTCTTATAGATACGTTTTTATATTGCACTTGACGCGATAATATGAAAAACTACTTATTAATTGTTGTTTTAAATTATGTTCCACTTAAGCTATATGCATATTAAATAGATTTTTTTCTCTACGAAAAAAAAAAGTAACAATTTGTTTGTAAATGTAGTAGTTAGTATGACAGAACTTACTGAACTTAGCAATACATTTGTAAAAAAAAATATTTTTTTGACAAAAATCTAAAACCTTTTGCATAAATGTTATTTAAAAATATGGTAAATAGCAACTTCTCTTCGCGGAACACAGTTTGGACAACACTGGTTTAGGCCAATAAGCGCTGTAAAGAAAGAACTGACGTTTAAGCAAATCTTGGTCATGGACGTGTTTTTGCGATATTGACTTGGAATTCTATCGTTCTCTTTGCATGTCAAGTCTAAGCTTCTGTAACACAGAAATACAAAAAAATTCACAGAGGGTGTAAGGCTCATCCGTAGGCCTATCTATAGCCGACGGCTATCAGCGATCAAACCACCTTTGCTTTCCCCAACTAAAGTACAAACTTGAGTTAAGTGGACTCGGTGTTGTCCTAAACATTTCGTCGTTTAAAATACCAGTGTTGTCCTAAAACATTTCGTCGTTTAAAATACTAGTGTTGTCCTAAAACATTTCGTCGTTTAAAATACTAGTGTTGTCCTAAACATTTTGTCGTTTAAAATACTAGTGTTGTCCTAAAACATTTCGTCGTTTAAAATACTCAGTGTTGTCCAAAAACAACACCGCGTTTTAAAATACTCAGTGTTGTCCCAAAACATTCAGGTGTTTAAGATACTCAGTGTTGTCCTAAAACATTCCGGCGTTTAAAATACTCAGTGTTGTCCTAAAGTATTCAGGTGTTTAATATACCAGTTTTCACCGGGATTTGAGCTCTAGACCCCATGTGTTTGGAAGCTATGCGCTTCACCGCTCAGCCATCTTAAGATAATTAGATTGGTCCAAACAAATGGACATTCAGTTTCGACTACAATTATTCAACTCAGAATCACTACTATAAATAATAACGATATAGATGCAAACACGAGCAGCAATCTCATATGAAACATACACACACAACCAGCGCTTTATGAATAAGGACTTTTTGTACTTCTCGGCGACGACAAGCGAGACCGATCATTATAGAAGGCCTGAACACTTCTGCAACGTTGCTGCCTTTGAGCAGAGGAGACCAGTAGCGTGTTGTTCACGTCACAGGTCTGTACCACGTAGCAAAAAGCTGTTGGTCTCCACTGCCGACAGGTTGTGACGTCATAACGAATGGTCTCGCGACAAGTGACTTAGAAACAAACCTTTCACTCAAAGTGGGATACAAGAGTTTGAAGATGTAGCTGTGTCCTAGTGATATAGGATGCTTTTTAAATAGTCTATATAGTCGATGTTTTTGTGCAGCGAAGTAGGCCTATTACCGTATCAGTTAGTGACATAACAGCTATTTGCGGTTGCTGTATAAACTAAATTTAACAATTATTTTGTCAATTTTAAAAAGTTTGTGATCATTTCTGTGTATTTTTAGCACTGTACAATCGAATCCCTAAGCTCTCCTGTTAGTAGCACTATTTTCATTATTTAGTTGGCAAGAGTTACCATTATTAATAGAGTGTCCTTGACATTGTTTAGAACCGAAACGTTATCGCGTAAATCTCCAAAATAAATGCGCCAAATAACAAAGAGCAGGCTGTCAACTTTAATGCAATCACTGGTATCGAAGCTATATTTAGAAGTTATATATTGCTCCCTCCCCTGTCCCCAACGTAAATCGACGATTTAAAGGAAACACTAGAAATAGTTGTGTTTATTTATTACACAACGCACCGTATATCAGAGTATCGTTGCTTAGAAAATATTGACACGAAACTCAATCTATATGTCTGTCTTGGCTTTATATGGGGTGCTCAAGATTCTTAGGATATCTTCAAGATTGTTCGAATGCAGGGACTTAATACAGACAGACATACTCAATAATACCATCATGGAAATATATAGCTCCCAGTGTGATATAGTTGTAAAGCAACTGAAGTTTGGTAGGAGCAGAGGTGTATCCATTAGATAGGATAAGAACGATATTAAAAAAAAAAACCTTACGAAGAAAAATTTACGAGCTAAAACTATATAAAAATGGATAAGTGAAAAAACAAAATGGCTGATTGATCAATCGCTTGATACTTGAGTCACGTGTTCTCGAATTGAAATTCCAGTGAAGGGTTTCTAACTATGGACCTTTTTCAATATCCTGAATTTTAGCACAGTTAAGTTGAGTAGGCCTACCTAATATCACCAAGGTAAAGTCAAGTCAATTGGTCAGAAGATACACTAGTTAACCACTTAAACAGAAAAAAGCGACCTTTACATCATTAATTTTCAGTGATGGATTTACCTATAGGCAACATAAGCTGGCTATAGCTTATGCCTCCTGCTTGCTTAGGGCCCCTGCTTGCTTGGGGATATTTCCAATCATTTTGGAGAAAACAAAAAAAACACGAAAAAATTGACCTTACCCATATCTTGAATAGCTTAGGGCCTTATCGTTCAATCTGGCAATCTTAATTTGGCCAGGGACCCAGACAAAAATAAAAATTGTAACAAAATGAGATTAAGGGACATAATCCTGGACCCAGTCAATAAAGTAATAACTAGACAGAAGCAAGCAACCTTTACGTTATAATTTTATTCAGGGACTTAGCCCAAAAGAGGATTCCTCATTTTTAATTCTCATACGCTGTTTTCATTATTAGTCTATTTTTTTCCCACAAAATCTACATTTTATTTATCTTTTTTTTGTTTTAATCAGACAAGATTTGATGAATGGAGTACATAAAAATAGCAACATCGAGGAGATAATGGGAGATAATCCTGGGGCCTACTACATGACACGAATAAACTATGTTGATATCTTTATCGTAAACTTATATTATTAATGGCACTTATGTCAAGAAGATATCACACTGGTGGAAAGTGTTAATTATACTTGTTTGAGGATATCCACGTGGTGTTTACAATTCGCAATTCATTTATCTCGTTATCTGGAAAAGGACCGACTATAAGGTCAGATGTGTGCGAAATCATTGCTGGCCGTGTCCATGTATGCAGCCTATGTTTGTATTATTTATGATTTAAGCCTGATAACTTTTCTGCATTGCCATGTTGCTAAAAATAAACCAATAGGACACGATTTCACAGATGAATATACAGCTTTCAGAAATTGGCCGTTGGGGAGAAAGTAAATAATAGGCGTGCTTTACCTACATGTGTTAATAAAATTGCATTAACCCCCCCCCCCCCCCCCCCCATATATATATATAATTACCTCCAGTCATAGATCATCTCATGAAAATGAACGCCTGGGCATTAGCTGAGGTCTGGACGATGTAGCGCACACATCAGTTCCACCCCCCTCCACGAAGCTGATGTATCTAATTCTAAGGGAACGGCAAGTGCCGATACAGTTTGGTGTCAGCCGGGTCGCAGGCTCTGCCAGGGTGTAGAACTGAGTGCTGCAAAATGCCCAAGGGTCGCCGTCTCCTGATTTTCCCCCAGGATTGACTTCCGAAGACTTTTCTGCTTGGGTATAGCTGCAAGACAGCAGAGGTTTGAATTTAGAGTTTTCCTTCTTCTAGGTGGGCTAACGAGCCCCTTCTTCCAGAAGCTTACCGATTTAGGCGCCAATTACTTGCCTTCGAATGAGACAACATATGATCCGGAAGCTAAAAGACGGGACTAACGAACCTTGCCTTTGTGGATCATCACAATAAAATGCTGACCATGTCTTTCAAAGTTGCATACTATATCAAGACTTATGAGAGAAAAAGTAGCATAACACATAGGCCTAGTTATGAACTAACTTGTAGGAAACCAGATAAAGCTGTTATTGACATCGTTGTATATGATGGAATCAAGGTAACAGAAATGGTCAACTATTTCCTTTAGCTGGCCATAAATGGTCACATAATGTGCAGTGCCTGTATTTTAAGCTAGTAGTTTGGTTTGGCTATGACTAATGTTTAAGCAGATAGTCAATCAACGTCTGGAGCTGAGTAGCAGATTCATTAGCTGCACCATCAGACTGGAGCACTTCTCAAATCATCAACTTTTTATCTTTGGATTCTATCCTCAATCTGGTTACATTGGAGAGTTCGCCAGAGAATCTAGTATGAAGACACTCACGTTAATTGACGTCGCTGCATAATGTAGTAGTCAGGAAAAGAATATAGCAGAGTAGGTGCAAGTACACATCCGATGTTGATCTCAGAGGGTGCTGAATTGGGCTCCATTAAATTTCCTTGTGAAAAAATCCTATTTTTCTTAGGAGTTTGAGAAGGCCACTTCAGCTGACTATGTCAAAAGCTTTCGTCATGGAATTAGTATAGTTCCATGGTCAGATCAACAAATAGAGCCACCTTGTCTCTTAGACTTTTCCCTGCAGAGGAGATGCTATCGTATCTATTTTGTAAATTGTATTGTTTTTAAGTGCAAGACAAGCCATTCAGAAGGATTATTACGTACTAATCTAGAGAAAAAAGTTAATGCATTTTAACAAAGATAATGTTAATATATATTAACAAACAGATTTTTACAAGCACACACTTCACACAGCTAAAGTATTTTAACATACACAAAGTTAAAGAATGCAACTCCCCCCCCCCCCCCCCCTCATGTTATTTTATTTTCGTAAAAGTTTTACAGTGAACTTTTTTTGTTTCTAGACAGGGGGAAGTGCCATAACTAAACTCTTTTTGACAAGAGTTATTCAACCTTAATCTTTTACACACATCGTCACCCGTTGGACACACACTCTCCCACAGCATGGTGTCAGTTCGAAAACAGAAAGTCCACTTACACGACATGTATTTTATGGTGTCTTGTTCAACTCCAGCAGCCGCTCCATGAGTAGAGGCCCTCGCGGTGCTATAAATCATCCCAACATGTCACCACATCGTGGCCTTAGCCAAAAACGGTTTCTCCTTCATTGTATACCTCATACACACACACACACACACTCCAGTGTCCGTGCTTATCTAAATAGTCGTCAGGCATGCAATATACAAATGTACACTAACCCCATATTATGAGATTACAAAAATGTCCCGCTGTAAATTACGCGACTATGTCTTGGTCTATGACCTTGCGAAATTATATAGGTAAGCAGGCGACGCCAGCACTCTTTCAAAAAGAAATGAAAATGTAGAAACGGTTTTGCTTTTCTTTTTTTTTTTTTTTACATTTGACTAATTTTAGTTTCTGTCGTTCGGTTCTGTCACCCACCCCTACACAATCTTGATGGTTTAATCTCACGTGACGCCACAGTTTCTGCATTATATTTAATCTAAGGTTGCAATACTGTAAGGATCATGACTGGGCTGGTCGTGTGATATGCGCTCTTGGCTGGTCCCTGGTTCGAGCCCTTCCCGTCAACACCCCGCCAGCTCTCCTGAAGGAGTTTTGGGCTAGGATGCAACAATCTTCAGTTTTGAAGGAACATCCGAAATATGTAAAATGTTTGTTTGTTTGTAAAATGTTTTACATGTTTCGGATGTTCCTTCGGAGTTGAAGCTAATTACTTCCTAGTCCAAACCTCCCGCAGGACGACGGGGGATGGGAGCGGGCAGGGTTTGAACCCTGGACCACCGATAAATCTGAACGACAATCCAGCGCGCAAACCGCACGACCAGGCAGCCATTCAGACAACAGTCTGTTCAAAGTCTTTGAATGTTGAACATTTGTAATGTTTTTATGTTTGTAGCGTTTATTATTTTACACTTTTTTATAGGTTTACAGAAATTCCTATATTTTGTTAAGCTCATTTACATAATGAATCATATATGTTAACTGTTTATAGGTCGTGATATTCTTATTAAATTGACTAAACATATCAGACGTCAGTAAAAGCATTTAGTTTCTACATCTATTGAATAACCAGCAGCACAGTATGCCATGGACTTCTATTTTCAGTTTTGGTAGCTTAATTGATAAATATTTGTTTCATTGGTGGTAGAAATATTAAAACACATTGCTTCCAACTACCAGTCTCGAGTTTCAATCACAATGATGTTTTATATTCTAGTCACAGCAGTGAGACTTGTGACTATCCATTAAATTTAATACTAGTAGTAGTAAGAACATCAAGTGACGAGTTAAAACAAAGCACAATAATCCAATATGCTCTTATTGTCTCGCCTGATGAGACTAAAGTAAAAAAAACAAAAACAAGATTACAAAGACAGTTTGTGTGGAAACACAAACTCAAAATCGGCCCCCGAAGTGGTCCACCCAGGCAGGCTTCAATATTTTCAGTAAGAACATCCAAATGAAATTATATCCAAGACAAATGAGAGATAAGAATGGAGAAAGAAGGTTAACAGATCTTGTGTAGTGCCCCAACGGTACAGCAGATCAAAGGATAGGTGCAAGTGAATGCAAAGTTAGATGTGAACCTAGCCTAACTAGTTCCCCTTTCAGACCTTGTGGTCTATAGGGCAGATGATGTAAAGTTCATCTGTTTTTTTGGTCTACGTTTAACGAGGGTGTCATGTAGCCAGCACAACGACCAACCGCCTTTACTTTTCCCCAACTAATATCAGGTACCCATTGGAGCTGGGTGGACTTAGAGGCGCCTAAGGATTCTGAAGTTGAAAATCCCAGTCTTCACCAGGATTCGAGCCCGGGGCCCCCGGTTCGGAAGCCAAGCGTTTTACCGCTCAGCTACCGCGCCTCTCCTGGCCTAACTGAAGTCTTATAATAGATGTAATTGTTTTGAAAAGGATCAATCTCTTATTCGAATGCTCAAAAAAAAAAAAAAAAAAAAATTTCCGCAATCAAAATTTGTTCACGAAAATGACGTTTACAAGGTTACTATTAGTTTTAACTTAGGTCTAACTTATAATGCATTCTAATTAGCTTTTTCTCTTTAAAAAACTGCTTGCATAACTGATTTTAAAAATTAGATTTTTACGCTTTCAGAAAAAAAAGTAGCCTTTGCATCAGAACTTTGAATGGTCTAAAATATTGTGATGTAGGATTTTCAATATCTTTTCTAGTTTACGAGATCTAAACCGGACAGACGGACAGACATTTTGCACAAAACTAATAGCGTCTTTTCCCCTTTCGGGGGCCGCTAAAATACACAGAAAAGATTAAGGTTTAAAAAAAAAACAACTCCACTCAATCATCTTATATTAACAACTTTATTAAATTTTCAAGATATGTTCAACATTTACATTCATATAAAAATATCAATCCACCAGTGGGCGTCTCCAGTCGAGTTACGAAACAAAACAACGAGCAAAGCAAAAAGTATTTGATATAATACTGAGTCAATAGATTGTAGACATTTTGCAATGTAATAGAGGCACTCATGTACAACAGATACTCTCAATCCGACATCGTAAGTTTCCCGTCAGTATTTGGTTTCCTTGAAATTATCCATATCTATTTCTTTGTAAATGTTAACTATGTCACATTCTACTGGGTGTATAGTGTGTGTATACGACTAAAAAAAAACAACTAATTTATTAAATAAATTAATTATAAGATAAATACCATTAGATAAAAATAAATAAAATATTTGAGATCTACAATTTATAAATGAAGAAAATTTTGAAACCTTAAGTATTTTTTTTATTTTCTAAAGACAAAGAAAGAAAAATTAAAGGGAAATAATATTCTATTTACGAAGGTTTTTTTTTTCTTCTCTAAATCAAGAAAATAGACAATTCTATGGAATGAAACTAATGAAGCATAAATACATAAACGCTCATTTAAAGAACGTGAAATCATGATACCTTTTGGCAGCCTTTTGCATTGACTGGTTTGTTTGTTATATGCCTATCATTATCATGTCATGTATAGATTAAATTCAGGGGCAAATCACTCTGCTCTACTTCTGCTGAGATTGCTGCTAACTTTGAATCCCTTTAACTTTTTACAGAACATCTCATATAAGTTTACTAGAAACTAAAAAATGCATTGTTTTATAAATACTTAAAATAAATTCTAATATAAAATACTATCATTTAGAAAAAAAAAAAACCCAAGGTTTTGTGTATTCTACATACATACAATCATACAGGTCACCATGATATGAAATTTTCCAAACTCAAACTTTCTTTCAACTATAAATGCGCGGCATATATGACACCATAAACAACAAACATACTGATAGGTACACACCACACACTTATATAATATTGATATGTTTTTTTTATATGTTTATCTTCCATTTAAGAAGATGTCGTATGTCTCACGTACCTATATATCACAGCAAAAAATCTGTTTTACTTCATAATCTCATATGGCCAGTGTACATTATACGGGAGTACAAATACCGGTTCAGCTATTTACACGTTTATAGTACAGTATTATTTACATTTGTACATTTTTTTTACAATGAAAAAAAAAAAAGAATGATCAATAGTACATTTATAAATAAAGAAAACAATCAAACACACACAATAAACTCAGTCCATCTTCTCATGAATTAAACCAATGTGTAATTTTTCTTCAATCATCCATTCTACTTTTTCAATGGCACAAACACAATCAATAGATCGCTACACGTGAACAGTATAGGAAAAGTGTGCACATTTAAAAAGTTTACAATTTACAATAATAATAATAATATAAGACAATAATACTTTGAGTATTGGAAATACATCTGAACATACCTTTGTTCAAGTCTTTACAGTGTCAGAATCCCATTCGTATCAACAGACATCTCACTGGAGGAGGTTTAATATTTACCCACTGTCAAATTAGACTTATTCAAACATGCTATTTCTTTCAGTCTCAAGGGACTTTCTCAAACTCTATCTTAAGAAATGTTTTTTAAAAGTTCAAATGTTAAGTCAGAAGAAGGTTCCTACCTCCCAATGTCCACTGAACCAGTTTCAAAGTGAGTCGTATTTTAAAAGATAGGTAATAGACAGGTTAGCATGTTACAATAATATTCACACAGGCATGCTTTGTAAGCTAACTAAGCAGTTATAACAGCAGAATAACCAAATACTGGAGTAACAGAGTTGTAACTTGAACAAACAAATAGTACTTCATATTGTGATACAATACCAGAACCCCCCCCCTCCCCCCTTCAAAAGTTTCTGGTAAAATTTCATTGACAATGAGATGCAAAACAAAAAAAAAATGTGCTTTAGAGATTGTACTTTGTGTCTTCGTTGTGTCTTGGCTGTGTCTTCGTCTGTTTCAGTTTTCCCCGTGTCTAAGATGAGGTCAAGTTTTGTCATAATGCTGACCAAGTAAAAAGCTTCGAGTGGTTGACCAACATGGTGGAGAAGTCGCGACCATTGGATTTATGTGTGTGTTGGTCTACTTTAGAAAAGACCACTGCTGTAGTCATCGACAGGCGACTAATATTGTAGTCATAGACAGGCAAAATAATATTCTAGTCATGGACAGGTGACTAGTCATAGACAGGCGACTAACATTGTATTCTTTGTAAGGCGATTAATATTGTGGTCATTGGCAGGAGACTATTATTCATGGACAAGCTTATCGATAAAATAACAAAAAGTTTATATCAAAACGGTCCTAAGCTTTGTCTAATGACTATAAGGCACACAAGAGCTCCATTATGTAGCCTGAGTAGTCTTGCTCTGGATCTATGTGGCTTATGACTCTTCGCTTCCCTAGCAACGCCTGCCAACTCTCCACATAGCTGGAGGGGACTGTCTTGTCCAGTAAGACGAAAACATCCACACCTTTCTTGTTCAAATCCTGAACCTCCTCGACCAGATCGTCAAACTCTGGGGTGTGGTGGTGGTTCAGCAGAAGCACGAGCGCTTTTCTCGGATGGGCTGGATTCTCAGACAGAACGTTCTCGAGTTCATTGGCAGCCGACTCTGTCTGCAGGTTCACGTTTTTGACTTTCCATTGTTTGACAATCTTGTGCATAGTTGGCTTGATCTTCTTCTTGATCTGGCGCAGTTTCTTGATGATGTCCTCGCGAGGGGACATTGGGATATCAATGCTCTCCGCGCATTTCCCGGAAGTGACTCCGAATTGGATATTCCCGCCAACGTACTCTAGTCTCTCTGTCACAGTCTTTATTTGATCGAAAATTCGGTACTTGTCTTGAATGGTCATTGTGTTGGCATCAAAAGCAAATGTCATTTCAATGGCCCCACTTCCACAAACTGAAAAGAAAAATAAAACGTTTAAAAAAATGAACCGTAGTTCAAGTCTAACTTTGGAAGTACTACAAGAAATATAGAGTTATAGTTGATTTAAGTTTTAGATAATATAGTTATATTTGATTTAAGTTTTAGATAATATAGTTATATTTGATTTAAGTTTTAGATAATATAGTTATATTTGATTTAAGTTTTAGATACAATCTATAAGACTGACCAGGTTGCTCTTTCTGATCATGTTGATAGCCACAAGCTTTGATTGCCAAAAGATCTCTAAGTCTGGACAAGGCCGAGAAATCGTCCATAGAAAAGACGAACTCTTCTCTTGGGGAGCTAGCGATGGTCTCCAGCTCGTCATATTTGGCACTCTTCCCAACGCCAATGGCGAAAACAATGACGTCGCTTTTCCTCAACAAGTTCGCTTGCTTCTGAGTCTCCTTTTCATTCCAAGAATGACCGTCTGTGATGACCACGGCGATCTTGATAGCGCCGTCCCGCTGGGCGGGGCCGAATCCAAACTTCCTCACGTCTCTCAGTGCCCTGGCAGTGTTGGTTCCGCCTAGGGTGTACTTGACCACGGAGGGTGTGATGGCGTTCAAGAGCTCCCTCTTATTGTCATAGGAGTCCAGGTTGATGATCAGCTTTGGGGAGTCGCTGAAGGTCATGACGCCGACCCTGGTCAACTGCGGGCTGATGTCGAAGTTGGACACGACGTCCCTGACAAAGCCCACCATCTTCCTGCTGAAGTCTTGCTCCCAGATACTGCTGGATGAATCCAAGATGAAGAAAATATCGCCTGGCTTTCCTCCACATTCTGTTGGGAATTAATAATTTAAATATAGGAAATATACATACAGACACGGAGAATCACTAGAACAAATATGCATAGATACATGCAGAGTCACTAAAACAAATATGGAAAAGCTCCAGACCTTTGTTAACAGATGCCTACGCCTAATATTAGGAATGAGGTGGCCAGAAAAAATTACTGTCAATTTGTGGGAGAGAAATAGGCAAAACCCCATAGTCCAGGATATCAAAAAGCGAAAATATAGCTGGATAGGTTACACCCTGCGAAAACCGGCTACCAATGTTGCGAGGCAGGCACTTGATTGGAAACCGCAAGGAAAGGAGAAAGTGGGCAGACCCAAGCAAACATTGAAGAGGTCAGTCATTAGTGAATCTGAGGATACTGGAATGACATGGGAGCAGATGAAGAAAGCTGCTCAGACCGAGTTCGGTGGAAATGTGTGGTTGTGGCACTATGCTACCCCTGGATTGGACAGGATTAAGTCAAGTATGCCAGCATATACATATAGTAATTATTGTTATTATTATTTTTAGGAAATAGTGCCTCTTTCTTTTATCCGAATGAATTTGGATTTTGGGACCTTTTTTTAATGGGAAAAATTTAAGAAAAATAGAATGGGTTACCTACGTGTATACTTTGGTTACTAAATCTGTCCTAAATGACAATTAGGCTAGATTTATATAATTAATTACAATTTATATAATTGAGCTAACTGTATTGTAAATGAAAACCTTTTTTTTTCTAAATTTCTAAGACATTTAATAAAACTATTTTATATAAGGCAACGTTGAGGCTTTTAGTATCAAGTATTTATTTACAGCAAAGCAAACATTATAGCAATATAGTAGGGGTGTAAGTAAGAAGCATTCCTCCGACCTAGGCGACATTATGATTGCTTTTCTTTAAAACTGAAATTGGGAGTAGGGCTTACTATCTAAGAGGTTCTACTTTTTTGTATTGCGGCTTTTCGCCTACACCCCTGACGCTAAGCTGTTGATGGTCTTACCTTCTTTTGGTGATGCTTGTGTTGTAGTTGTTGTGGTTGGAGTGGTGGCGACAGTTGGTAGAAACACTGAACACAAACAAAACATTGAAGATAATTAAAAGGCACATTAATGGATAAAACATTTTTAATCCTATAGTAAAAACATATATCGATGACTCTTGTGCTAACCTATATCTCCCAATGTTCAGCAGCTGCCATTGTCACCCAAGAGATTTGGAACGCGCTATGTTTTATTTGCAAGAGTATAATCATGTTATTTTATTTCCAATAGTATAATCAATAATCATGTTATTTTTTTTCCAAGAGTATAATCATGTTATTTTACTTTCCAAGAGTATAATCATGTTATTTTATTTCTAAGAGTATAATCATGTTATTTTATTTCCAAGAATATAATCATGTTATTTTATTTCCAAGAGTATAATCATGTTATTTTATTTTAAGAAATGATCCCTACCTTCACAAGTCTTCAAGGCCAGTTCAACTTTGATGCTGTCCAAGGCAGCGAAGTCATTGACCTTGAACTTGAATTGCGACGCCGGCTCGCTGGCAATTTGAGCCAGTTCCTTGTCATCCGCATCCCCCACGCCGATAGCGAAAATGGCGGCTCCCTTTTCTCTGGCCACAAGCGCCTCCTTTACCGTGCGGTGGTGGCTGGTCGACCGGCCGTCAGTTAGGACAATGATGACATGGGTTACACCCTCCCTGCCCCCGTTCTCGGTGTTAAACATGTTGTCGCTGACATATTTCAGGGCTCTGTCTGTATAAGTGTCGCCGTTGCGGTACTTGATGTCGGCGATGGCGCTGCGCATCTTGTCAGGGCTGTCGTGCGTCTTCAGGTCAAACTCGAGCCGAACGCTGGTGCTGTAGGTCACGGCGCCGACCCTGGTCTGGTTTTGGCCCATGCCGATGTCGAAGTGAGAGACCACGTTCTGGATGAAAGGCAGCAGAAGGAGTTTAAAATCATCTTCTCGGATGGAGGTGGAGGTGTCAATGACGAAAACAACGTCCGCGGGTTTACCACAAGGTTTGATCAGTGGGTTAGACGCAGCTAGGTGGACAGCAAGCACCTAGAAGGACGAGAGATATATGTACTATGTCAGTCACTGCAAAATTTACATTATATTTCAACCCTACATGAATAATTGTATCTCTTTAGAATGACTAGCATTTATGGGCCTACTAGTAGGTTAGGTAATGTCCCGGTCTCAAGACACATAAAAACGGAAGGTTTTTTTAAATTTTAAAATAAGGGGTTTTAAAGTTAGATAATTGAAATTGCGTCAAGAAATATAAATTCCTTCAAAAAAAATTACATTATACAAAATAAAGATTCTTTTAAATTTATGTTTCGTGATTTTGTTTATTTAATGCGATAAATTTAGTCTTACTTCCCTTTATGAAACTAATTGAAGAGAGGATTTAATTTTTAAAAAGTTCAAATTGTAACTTTGAAAGTAAAAACACTTCTAAAATATCTCATGGATTTATAATTTTACTCAATATTGAATCTTAATAATTATAATGCTAAATATCTTGCTGATACTTAGCTAGAAAATGCTTCCTGTGAAATTCTGCTTACCAACAATGCGATCTGTATAATGCTGATGTATTTCATTTTAATAAAACTTAATTTGATAATAACTGTATAAATATTTCCTTGTTTGAAATAGCACTTTAAGACAGTAGTCCTGTTAGAAATAATATAATTCTGTAGCTCACGTTAGATAACTCAATGCACTTTACTGACTGCAGAAAACAACAAGTGTCCAGTGTTCTTGATCAATATCGTTTCACCTGTAGATTTGGGTCTGACCTCTCGGATTCTCTCCCTTTTATATCCACTTCGCGTCAGAGAGGATGATACCGTTGTGACGTCACCAAGAATGCCGAGGAGGGAATCACGCCCTAATTTTTTCGTGTGCGTTTCTCTCTCTCTCTTTCATCCAGTGACGCGAGATTTCCAAAACGGTGATTATTACGCGAACCAAAAAAGCGGCCCCATTTTTTCGCTATTCTTAACCCCAGGGCATGCCATATATGGGCACGAGACTTCCGGTAAGCGGCCGCCTCGCGGGAAACTTCTTATTGTCAATATTACCACAAGTACTTGAGTGGGACTCGAGACTAACAAGACTGAGAGAAGTAAAATAGGTACTGTCATTTCGATAAAGTGTTTAGATAGATCTATTTTTAGGGGGGGGGGGGGCTACAGAGGGAATTTGCTACATCATTATCTTTTTTGAAGGATTGAAGTTTGCCCGGCAGCCAACGTCACGGGACGATACAGTGTTGACTTTTGGAAGAAATGCCATAATCATGTACCGCCCACGCTTTCTTTCTCTCAACAGCATCCGTTGTTTGGGTCGCTCAACGAGATACCGCAGTCACTTCAACTTGCCAGTATCACATGCCAAGTGTCGTCCCCCCCCCCCCCCCCCCCCCCAACCACACAGGTGGTCTGTCACTTTGAGACTTGGACTATTGAAGAGAAACAAAAGAAACAAAAAAATTGGTGTAATAGAATTCATAACAATGTCTTGTCAGGACAATATGATATAGTATCATAGTCTTTGTGCTAGGGTAATATAGATTCATTCTGGGTTTAAAAAACAACATCTGGTGTTTAAACCAAGGTCCAATAACAGAGCTGTTTTTCCTTTTACACTCTTATTTGTCTTCTATGCTCTGTCAGCAGGCGGCCTAGCAGAGGCGTGGATAAGGTGTGGGGGGGGGGGGGGAGGGAGGGCGAGAATTTAAAATCCCCCGGGCCCCAACTTGATTGTTTTTTTACATTAAATATTAAATATCACGCAAAATGCAGGGGCCCTGAAAGACGTCAATCTCCCCCCCCCCCCGGGTCCCCAAACGATGGCAAATTCGTAGCCTCGCTACTGCGGCCTAGTCCAACTTACAGCTAAACATTTGTATTTACTACAATTTATTCCCCTCCTCCTTTTCTTAGTGCTCCAATATATATTTTAATGTATCTTTAATTCCGTGTTGCTGTTGTTGTTTATTTGTTACTGAACAATGGCTATTTATTGGAAGTACAGATTTGCTTTGACCTACCTTATGACACTTATGTTATTTAATTATAAAATCTCATTGAGTTTGAATACTTTTGAGGTAAGGCCTCGGTACCACTGTACATAGTTCTGTTTCTACTTAGTACTAATTGCTTCTAAATAGCGCAGCTTATCGAAAGCCCAGAGCGCTAAGGTCTAATCTCTTATTTGGACTGATGGGGAGGGTATATCTGGAATAAGGTGCTCAGCAAACACAACTCTGCTCGAGTCGGGGGATTCGAACTCGGGCCCTCCGTAATAGCTAGCCAAGCGGTTTTCGACACTCAGCCACTCATTCCACTTAAGAATGCTCCTATCGTCTGCTAGGTATAGTTAATCTAATTCACTAAGTACCATTAAAATTTCTAGCTGCGATTTCCGGCAAACTCATTTTATCTGCGCAGCAGTGTCAAATACTGTTTTCTTCCTTAATATTGGGAATCAAAGATAATGTCTTATTATTATTATTAATAATATTAATATTCTTACATAGTTTTTTATAGCCCCCTCCGCCCTCCACATATAAGACGAGATCCTCTTTTATGAATGTTGGGATCAATGTCTTCCGTGGGGCCGGCTCTAAATGATGTTAAGGATTTCTGTCAAAATTGTTGTTATCATCGGATAGCTATCTTTATGTCTCTTAAAGTAAAAAAAAAGTCCCATGTAGACAAGATATGACAAGTGTTTTTTTTAAGTCGAAACGGATTAGGTTTAGATAATGCTGTTGTTGTGGGCTTTTTTTATATTGCAATGATTGAACAGAGGTGAGATAAAATAGGGGAAGTCCCCAAGAAAACAAACTGGGGACTTAATGTGAACGGCTCTTTCATTTTATTTAATTATACTTTCAAAGTACTTGGTCTTAATATTGTTACAGTGTATAGAACTAGTGTCTCTTATGATTGAAGTCCTAATTAGTTCATTAGCTCTTAGGGCTTAGGGTATACGTAACTTGTTGTGTACGATAAATTTAAATGTAGACATGCGCACTAGAGGCCTTAAACAGTGACCTAAGACACACTATTATGACGTACAGAGCAGAAGGCACAAAGGTCTGTCTGGCCCTGACTTCTGTTACGTAAACATTGATATAGTCACGTGACTGCTGGCTATTCCTAATGGTATTACATTGTTGGACTTCAACAATCACTTGTAAATAAACTGCATTCAAAGCGCTTATAATTCTGTTTGGACATTGTAATATTTCTGAAAAAATTATATAAAATTCAGTACCATAAGCCAAATGAACGCATAGAAAGGAGTGATTAATAGTAGGTAACAAGATTAGAATAGTTAAATCATGGTTAAGTAACCAAAATGTTTAATTATAGTCTGGTCGTACAGTCCTTGACTTTTATACCTGTAAGTTTTCTGGGATGGGAGGCACTACATGTACTCTGCTCAGGTCCGGAGTTAAGTCTGTGGAGGCCCCGAGCAGAATGTTTGTGGAATCCACTACTCTTTTTTCGAGAGTTTTAATAAAAATCCACTTAATAAAAATACTACTATCTAAAACCATTCTAGATTATTCAGGATAAAAATTGCCTACGTGTAAATTAAATTTAATATTCCTTCGTTTAAAACAAAATAAGATCATTTAATATGCATATTTTAGTAAACAAAATTTTTTTTTTTACATTTTCTAGAGTTTATGCAATGTATTAAATTCAGAGTAGATTACGGGCACAATATAAGCGGACATTTTTTTAAACGCAAGGATGTTGCCAACTCTAAGATTTTAAGTATTGTCGATAAAAACGGAAATAAAATATTTGAAAAATTAAAGCTGCTGATCCGCCGAAATATATATTGGTCTCGATTGTGGAGGCTCCTTTCTTGTGGTTTCCTCTGGGCAGCAGCCACGCCTGCCCTCCATTAAATCCGGCCCTGACTCTGCGGATCAGCTTATGTTACTCTGCCATCCCTTAATGTAAGTCTCATGCATTTAATGCGGTTATCTTTCCATTTTAATTTAAGAATTCCAAACTATGACAATGCGAGCATACAAACAAGGCGTTTATTCAGAGCTAAAAATATAAAGGGAGCAAGGGAGAAAACCCAAAATTTCATGGGTCCAAATGGGAAGCGTTGATAATTGCATGAACCATGGTGATGGAGTGTAATTAGAATCATCACAAAAGGAAAGAGACCTGTGTAAAAAACAAAAACAAAACAAAAACAATGACAAAAAAGAATTTCCAACATGCCATCTTAATTATTTCACAGTCTATTCCTGGTCTGAAATTAGTGTAGGCGTTGGACAGGTCATTGCGCCTCGAATAAAGCTATCTACATAGGCCGTGTTCTTGACTGTGGCTAAGCACGGCTATAGGACCCCCCCTAGAGATCTTCGTGGGGGAGGGGGCGGGGGAAGGCTGGCCTGAAAGAATGCCTTTCATTATAGTTCGCTCTATAGGTCTCAATAATTGTATTCTGTGTGTACGTAACGATGCGCATAAACAATAATTTTGGGAATATGGGGGGGGGGGGGGGGATTACGTACCTGTTCTCACTGGATGTTACTTACCTTGCAAAATAAATGTATCTATAAGAAGGTGTCAGTTGTGAAACACATTTTTGTTTAATTTATAACTATATTATTATTGTCTGTCATTTTTGAATTGACAATAAATCAAGCAAAATAAAAAGAAAATACTTTAGAAAACCCACAAAGCTTTTATCTTTTACAAAGGAAATAACTGCACATTTACAGCCGTATATATATATATATAACAAATCAATACTGTAATATTTATTTTCCTTTTTACATCAAACTAAATTAATCAATTGCCGCTAAGTAATTAAATAATTTTTTTTTTCATTGATTCAAGTTTTGATAGGGACAATGAATAATTGTTCCAGAATGTGGAGTGGAAGAAATACCGTGTACAAAATTTGATCCAGACAAACGGAGTGAGTTGATATAAGCTTTGTAAAATAATTACATTGTCTCAGAAAAATTTGACCAGCGCTGACTGAACAATAAAAAAAAAATGTGTCGGAAATGAAACAGTTCATTAATGACACAGACGTATCTAAACAGTCTATTTATCAGTCCATACTTCTGGGTACATGTTGCACTACACAAAGTTACTTCCCTTGTATATATAAAAAAAGTTCCAAAAATAATTATATTTATTCTTTATATTTTTCTTTCCTTTAAGTTGTCTCGCTCTTATTTATATTACCTTTGATCTTTTCCTGACAATTGGCAATTATAAATGTTACACTGTCACCATTTAGACCAGTGATTCCCAAAGTGGTCTATATAGACCCTCAGGGGTCTACGAAGACTTCCAAGGGGTCTACGAAAGTTAAAAAGGGATTTGGGGGTCTATGAGATGTACACGGGGGTCTACGATAAAGAATCTCAATTCAGCATGGCGTGACTTTAATTTAGACAGTTGGAATTTTTTCATACACACATTTGTGATTTGTACCTTAGGAAGTCCTTAAAATTTGTATCCTGCTGATTAAATGAAAAAAGTGTTTGGTTTAATTTATTAACTCTATTTAAATAGTGTAGTTTTGTCTAGTTATAACTTAAAAAAAAAGAAATGTAGACTGTACAGCGTTAAGTATTTGAAATTGAACTTCATTACTTCGTTGTCAAACAAGCTAGTGTTAATGTGCCATTTTTTTTTAATGATCCTATGAAACCAATTAAGCTGGAGGATCATTTGAAATGATGCCACCCTGATAAAAAGATAAAAGTTTGCAAAACTTTCAAACGCTCAAAAAAGTTCAAAATAAACCCACAAAATCTCTCTTTGACCTGACATTGAGAAGATGTTTATAGTAAAATACTGAAAACCTCACACAATAGGCAAATTATTGATTTTACCAGCCATTGAAGAAATTGTACAAACTCTTAAACAAACTTATATCATTAAAAGAATTTCATGTTTGGGTTTTGTGACAGCTGTCTTGTTTTTGGCCTCTTGAAGAATGCAATTTTGAAGACATGGTCGGCATTCTCTGGTGACACTCCAAAAGGGCAAATTTCAATTGTCCCAATTTTGAACTTCCGGAACATGTTTTCTCATTATGATGTGTACGGTTCTGATGTGAAAAATTATAAGTGGTCCTATTGGGATAGTTTATAATAGGTGTCATCTTTCTTGTATATCGAATGAGTGCTTGTCCATTTCTCGTTTTTACTATTCTCTATAAGATGTTCAAGTGTGTATTTGTTTTCTCACATTGGGTAAGTGTGTCAGCCTTCTATTTCCTTCTACTTCAACATTGGAGAACAGCGTTCTTGTTGTTGAGCTTTACAAGGTCACACAATCTTTTGGGTGTTACTTCAGATTATGTTCTAGCCTCCCGACGGGAGATGCGAGCAGGCAAGGTGACCACCGAACGTCAGTCCAGGCATCATGAGTTGTTTTATTTAAGAGGCACTAGCGTTTGTTAAGCTTTGAGGACTATTTTTATATTGGTCAAGAAAAAAATTAACTGTTTGGCGAACTTGGATTATTCACTAGCATGGCAACTGTTAGCTCTAGTGCTCCTATTTCTTCTCGTGGTTGTCAAAAAGCTCCATGATTACAATGAACTTAATTTTTATTTTTTTTCTCCATTGGGCCATTAAATGAGTATTCCAGCTCCTCCGTTTGTGGTGGCTTTCTGAGAACCATCCATGGAAACTCTGACCCATTGGTTGTTAGGGCAATGGATTTGTAGAAGAGTTCACTTAATTCTTGAGCTCTGTTGGAATATAGTCAAATATTTCTTTCTTCTTATGTAAGTCTTTGCAAACGACATAGTTCTGCAAACAACATATTTCTCTATACAGCTGGCTGAGTCAACCTTGTCTGGTAATGATGCATTTTTTTATTCAAATTATTATGGCTCAAGAAATCCACGAAAAACTGCTCTTTGTGAAAACTTTTACTATGATACTTAAGGCACATTAAAATTTAATGTTTTCAAGAACTACTTCAAAAAAAACAACAACAACAACAACAAATCATTTTTATGAAAAATAATCTCTGTAGTAATGGATGGTGAGCTTGAAAACCTTTAAAAAATGTGTATAGTGATAGTAAAGATACATATTAACAGTCATATAATAGGTTTTAAATTTGAATTTTGTTAATAAATTTATTTTTTTAAAAATTAATTCAACTTAAAATGTAGTTTTAAATAACTTTTTCACTCCCCGTGTCACTGGTTAGAAATTATTTTAAACAAAATGTGCAATTTGAAATTGATGAATTTTCTAAAATTCAATATAACTTAAGCAGGGGGTCTACGGAAAGCATGAAAACATGGCAAGGGGTCTACGAGACAAAAAAGTTTGGGAACCACTGATTTAGACCCTGTAACCGGAACACACTCGGTACATAGTGGACACACTTAGGTCACTATTTATTCAGTTACAAACGTTTCTTCTTTAGTAAATTGCAAGGATGTTCAAACCATTTATAGAGGCCCCCGAAAGGAGAATAGAAGCTATTAATTTTGTGTGGTCTGTCTGTCCGTCCCGTTTAGTTTTCGTAAACTAGAAAAGATAGTGAATATCCGACATTTGATAGTTTAGACCTTTCAAAGTTCTAACGCAACGACTACTTTTTTCTTTTCTGAAATCGAAAAATGCAATTTTTAAAAATCAACTATGCAAGCAGTTTTTTTTTTCCATAAAAATACACCATTTTTACAACTAATTCACTATTAATAGTAACAAACACAGGAGGCTATTTAATAATTAATTCACTTTTTTTTTTTTTTACACATTTATGCAAACGGTTTTAGATATTTTGTCAAAAAAAATTTTTTTTTTGTACAATTGTATTGCTAAGTTAACCAAGTTCTGTCATACTAACTACTACATTTACAAAGCATGTTAACTTAAATTTTTAACGAGAAAAAATCTATTTAATAAGCATAAAAGTGGAACATAATTTAAAACAACAACTAATAAGCAGTTTTCTATACTATCGCGTAGTATAATCAGAGCCACTATACACGCATAGGACACTTGACTAAAGAATTTTTTTTTTTTTTTACAAAACATTAGATCAATTAGATAATCATTATATGAAATCAGTTAGGCCAGGTTCACATCTAACTTCACCTTCACTTTCACCTATCCCTTGGTCTGCTGGACCGTTTGGGCACCGAACAGGATCTGTCAACCTTATTTCTCCATTCTTCTCTGTCATTTGCCTTTGACAGAATTTCATTCTGATATTCTTTCTGAAAATATTGAAACCTGTCTGGGCGGACCACTTCGGGGGCCGATTTTGAGTTTGTGTTTCCACACAAACTGTCTTTGTTACCTTGTTTTAAAAATATTTCATGAGTTCAGTGGATACACAAATCCCTTCACTTAAGATTAACCCAAAACACTTTCTCTTCACGGCGATATCATGTTATGTTCAAACATAAGGATCTTTGTGATTAGGATGAAGTAGATCTAGGTGTATACCTAGATCTACTTCATCCTAATCACAAAGATCCTTGCCAGTCAGGCTTACGACTCTAGCAGATTTGCGAAAATCAACAGTTTCATTCGAACTAAATGGTTCGAATCCTTGCGAAGACTGGGATTTTTAATTTCGAGATCTTTAAGGCTCCTCCGAGTCCATCCATCTGTAATGGGTACCGAGTCCATCCATCTGAAATGGGTACCGAGTCCATCCATCTGTAATGGGTACCGAGTCCATCCATCTGTAATGGGTACCGAGTCCATCCATCTGTAATGGGTACCGAGTCCATCCATCTGTAATGGGTACCGAGTCCATCCATCTGTAATGGGTACCGAGTCCATCCATCTGTAATGGGTACCGAGTCCATCCATCTGTAATGGGTACCGAGTCCATCCATCTGTAATGGGTACCGAGTCCATCCATCTGTAATGGGTACCGGTCATTAGATGGAGAAAAGTAAAGGTGGTTGAACCTTGTGCTGGTCACATGACACCCTCGTTAACCTTAGGCCACAGAAATAGATGACCGAACTAATCTAGATTGAACAGCTGACGTTTATGTTCTGTGAAACACTTTTCAGGCAAAATTAAAAGCAAAATTTAAATGTAGACTTAAAGGACAGTATACGTAGGGTCAGGACTTGAACAGTGAGACTTTTTGAACTAAGCTATTTGATAGTGTCACACAGTCTTCTGCTAGCGCTGATATTTCTGCATTTGTTATACCAAAGTAGTAAAATAAATGTATCACATATTTCAAGTCCTTTCTTTAGTTTAGCGAAACAAATTAAAAACCACTTATTTTAATGACAGTCGCCAGTTTCGTTAGTGAAACTACTCACTATTAGATTAGTTTCCTTATAAGGGGACTGCACCCATTGAAATATGTTACTACAAATGTTCAAGTCGGAAAGACTATCATATATCTACCTCCGCATCCTTTCAATTTGAAGAGTTCAAGGGTTTGAAATTACTATTACTAAATATAGTCATGCGGGTCAAGGTTATTTGGAGTGCCTTTCCAAACTGCGTGATGACGTACACAAAAGTTATATTTTAAAATCTAGACCAGGGGCTCTCAACCTGTGGTTCGCGATCCCTTTGGGGGTCGATTGACGATTTAAAAGGGGTCGCCTAAGACCAGTGAAAAAATGAATTGGTTTTGTCCATTCTTCAATTGCTGTGTGTGTGTGTGCTGGGGGGGGGAGGTCGCGGTAGAGTGAGTGATGTAAACACGGGTTGCCGAGCCTAAAAGGCTGAGAACCGCTGATCTAGACTAAGTCTCCAGTGACTTTATTAAGATCTAATTAACACTTAGGACTCCCCGCCCACAGTATCACGCATTGATGGATTCACGAGAAATGGTAAAAATTTGCCAGACAGAAATGAACAAGTGACTGTATTTTTAGGGCTTGACAAGACGATACTTGAGTTTTTATCTCTGGTATTTGAAGTGTTTGAGTTTGTAATTAAGGAAATTCCTTAAGTCTTGACACGAACTTCTTCCACGTAATGAAATGAAATTGATACAATTTAAAAAAAACCAACACTGACATTCCTCGATTTGGGAAAGTCTATTTTATTCTTCAGTTTAATCATCAAATACGAAAACAAAACCTAATAAAATACCCAGAAAGACACAAAGATAAAGGTACATTTCTTGTTCCATATTTGTATAAATGCTTCTTTATTTCCTAGTGCTATTAGAGAATGGAATGGGTTGCCTGGCTAAGCTAGGAAAACCAATGACGTGGCAGAATTTAAGACATTAATTAACATGCATGATTTGATTGACCAAGGAATACGCGTAGGACGTAATCATCATCTTTTTTTTTTTGTTTAAACTAACGTCTGTATTTCATAAGAAAAATTTGAATTAGATAAGACTCCTTTTTTTTTGGACTTCATAACGTCATTTTAGATTGGAACACAATTTCATTTTTAATGACGCAAATTTATAACTGGCAAGTTTTTGTGGTGTATCCGGTGTGCAGAAAACGGAAGTGATGATAGACTACATTTTTTAAAAACCCTAGAATAATTTGTGTGCACTTTTTTTTTTCCGCACTGTAGAGTTATTGCTTAAAATAAAAACATCCAAATGTAAACACATGACAGATTATTGTCATGGTCGAGAGGCGCTTGAATTTGGCTTGGCTTGGCTACCTATGAAAGGGGCTCGAGGTTCGACACCCGACTCGGGCAGAGTTGTGTTTACTGAGCGCCTGAAGGCAGCACGGAAGAACCTTCTCCTAGATACCCCTCCCCCCCACTGGTCCACAAACTGAGATTGGACCAAAGCACCCTGAGCATGCTATAAGCATGAAAGTAGCGCTAAATAAAAGCCATAATTTTTTATCATCTTTAATGAAAATCTCTAATATACTTTTTCATGCCAAATATTTCATCTTATATTAATTTCATTTCATGGATTGACTTTTTCATTGCTTTAATAAGTTTTGTCACTCTTTTAACTCCATCCCGAGGAATGGGAAAGCACCCGCATTCCCTTAGACTAGCGGTTCTTAATCTTTTATGCTCGGCGACCCCTTTATATATATATATATATATATATATATATATAAAGTATCGAACAAAAAACCTTACTATTAATTGTCCTCAAGGGCTAAACTTAGCCAAATACCAAAAACATTCCTGTAAGATCACGTGACGTGGGCGCATAGTTACAGATCATCTACCTATCCCATGATGTTATCACTCGCCTATATCACGTGTCGTCTGATGTTTCACTACTCCGCAATGCCCTAAAGTTTATTTCCACATCTGACCCCATTTTTTTTTATTTTTTTTTTTTGTAAACTAAAGTAAACTCACACAGACATGTTTCCTCATCGGCGACGGACGTTGTCCAGGCCCCTTGTTCTCATTAAATTATTTTTGTTTCTAAACTTAGAGCCGTCTGCTATACAACGCCTTCCCCTTCCCATTACGTTGTTGTTTTTAAATTTAAAGTCAGATGACTAATTATACTCCCGTCATTAGAGTTGTCATAGTGGCGGGTCGCCGCCAAAAGCAGAAGCACTAATCTTGAGTGTTGGCATTAACCAATAAAATAAATAAACCTATACATTACGGCGCTATACCAAGACGTAATGGTCTAAGTTTAAACACAGGGCTGATAAGTAGAAAACCCAAACTGTAAATAAACTGATGGTATTTGACATAAAGATGGACGATGAGTTTCTTAAATTGTGGGGCGCGCCCTTACCCTGGGGGAGCGTGAGGTCGTCGTAAGGGGAGCGCGACTTCCTGATAAAGAAAAGGGGAGGGTGGACCTAGTCTATTTCTTTTTCAAAAGGGGGGGGGGACACAAAATTGTATTTTGATTGTAGTTATCAACATCAACCATTTGACTCTATTTGACAATTTACCAAATAAAATGACATTATTACCAATATTTGACAGATTAAAATATTTTAAAAGTTGATATATCATCTGATAATAATAATAATAATAATAATAATAATAATAATAATAATAATAATAATAATAATAATAATACCATTATTGACATCGACGTACCACTGTCTCATAATTTAGGAAAAACAGCATTGGAAAAACAGCATTGGAAAAACAACAAAAATATGGGAACCTAGGCTTGGAGATTAAGCGTTTATGGAAGTATCCAAAATAACAATATTCCCCATTGTTATATCAACCGAGGGGGATAATAACAACCGACCTCACAGATACCTTCAAGGCCCTTAACATTCTTAGGAACATTCTCGTTGCCTGTCAGAGGGCAGTACTGCTGCAGACCTGCCACATCACCAGAAAATTCCTCAGTGGAAACTGAAAAGGGACTACAATGAATTTTGTTTCTCTTTAACGAAACTCGACCCTGGCAGAGCCTGAAAATCAATGCTCGTTCGTTTCTAACATAATAATAGTGGTAATAAAACTTGTCTTTGAGTCCGAAGATGAATAAGAATGCAGTATTTCCCGTGGCTACGAACTACATACTTTGCCACATCCAGCGCAGGTATAACCAGTAATCGATTGTGACAAGTAAGCAACTAAACTAATTTACCGATACTGGAAATATCGAAACGTATAGACTACAATGCATGCAATACATCCGCAATCAATCGACAGTCTGACTAATGTCACTGTCCTCGCTGTAGTTAGTGAAGCCACCGAACCTTGTTTCATATTCGCTGTCTTCTACCAATTAGCCACAACCACTTTCCTCTATAGTGAGAGTTTCACATGCGAGGTACATAAAGGTGCGGGTTATACGATTTTTAAAAATACTTATTTTGTAATTTGTGCGGGGTATAAGCGCGTGCGTGTTGTATGCACTAACATAAGGTAATATCTCCATCTAGGAAAGACTATTTCCGATAGTTATGTGAACTTTCAAAAAGTAGCTTTAATGGACATTTAAAACATAATTTTGGATTCTAAACATGTCATAAGCATAGTTACACAATAAAACATGAAAATAGTGTAATGATTATAACTCTAAGATTTTTTCTTTTTGATTACATTTTAAAAGCCCTCCCGGACCACACTGTGGGGGGCCCTTAGCGCTCCACAGGGTCTTCGACTAGCTTAGGTCGTTTAGCGAGGCACCATTGACAAAAGTTTGAGAAACACAGAGTTAGTGGGAACAACAAGTTAACAATTACCCATGAAGCTTTAGTTTTATCTCCCCCTACCATCCACCCCTTCCCTTTGATGTCTCCTTGCAACTGAATGGCTACCTGGTGGTGTAGTACACGGTTCGGACTGTTGTCAATCAATATGTGATTATGTTCCCGGGTTCGAAACCTGCCCGCCGCAATCCCATGAAACTCGTGGCATCCTATAAAAGGCTTGTTCCAGAACGTGAGATTATGGTCTTCTTTTTTTTAAAGGAACTTTAAGTCAAGCAGAAACGAACACCTGGAAGTTGAAAGACAAAACAAGACATTAAAAGATAGGCCTATTTGTATACTATTCTTTTTATTCTAACCAAAAGCCCTGCACCCTATTTGCATCATATTTAAGTACTATATCTTATTTACACAAAACAAAATTACATAAGATGAACAGAGAGAGACAAAAATAAAGGCACATTCCTCATCCAATATGCTGGGACAAATTTGTACAAATACTCCTTCTTCCCTAGTGCTATTAGAGCACGGAATGGGTTTCCTGAGCTAGCCAGGAAAACCAGTGACTTGGCAGAATTTAAGTCATTGGTTAATATGCATGACTGGATGCATGACGCGTAGGACGTAATTATCTTCTTTTTTGAAGTAACGTCTGTATTATATTAGATAAGATAAGATATTGATATCTGAAGTTTCTTATTATAAAATCCTATCTTATTATATTATATTTTATTATCACATCTTTTTATACTAATGCTTAAATATAACATTAGCATCTCAAGATTAAAACAAAATAATTTTAGAGTAAAAAAAAAGTCTAGGAGTGCCATGGGCTGTTCCGGAATGTTTTCATTTTGATAGAGATGTCTGGTTTGTTACTATTTTTAGCGTTAGCGTATTGGGTTCCTGACTGAGGAATACCAGATCGAGGCTATTTCCCTTTTCCACACCGTGTTTACTCATGGACAGGTAACTTCGCAAGAATGTCTTAGTTAATAGTATTAAGAGCTATCTGGGTTACCCGGACAGCTTACATTCATTCATGGCACACAGGAAAACATCGTATATAATTGTGTAACTTAGGGAGCTTTATTACTAACTAGTGACGGGGAAAGGGAGGATTGAAATGCATTTTTGTAAGACTTAAAAGGAAAAACAACTGTTTATTGCGTTTTTGAAAGGGAAGTAATGAAGTATGAATGCTTCGGTGGCGAAAATAGACTCACCTGTACCAATTAATTTATCAATATGATATTTATTTTATGTCACTCTATTTATATTTGTTAAAAATAATTTGTTTTTCATTAGTTTCTTAGCTTGTAAAGATAAAAAATTAATGCATCTATTTTTTTCAGGTTATTTTAAAAACTTGTTTATGAAATAATGAATGCGAAACAAAATTATAATTAACTAAACATATACTTTTTCCCACTTCCCCCCATAGACTCAAATGATCGTGGGGTTAGAGCCAGTAGCCGAGGAGAGCATCAACCTGATCATTACTATCAGCCCCGAGTTTCTGTCGTTGAACATTTTCACCCAGGGCGTTATTCAAAATCTGCTCAAAAACACCGGACCTGATAGTATTCCAGCTAGATTGCTCAAAGAACTAAGAAGCGAGTTAGCACCGTTAGATTGTCTAACAGCTGAGCCGAAGGCTCTTCGAGCTCTAAGTTTGAAAATAAGCCTGTTTGCGCGTCAAACAGTAAAAAACAAAAACCTGTGTGAACACAGTTCTGTCTGGAAGAGACCCTAGTCAATGCCTATGTAAAGCATTGCTATTTCCGACGCATCTGTCCCCCGGACGCATGGGCTAGACATGGCCGAAGGCCTAGTTCACGGGGAACCTCCGCCATTTTCCTATGTTGTACCAAGCTAACCGAGGAGGACTCGCCATTAGTGTAAACGGTCACTTGAAGAACGGCGCATGGATTATCGACAGGGTCGTGAGAGCTCTCTTTCAACTCCGCTCCGTGCAATGGGTAAGCTCTCGCCTACCCGAGGACACCCCCACGGGAGTTTTGTTTCGCCATTCATTTAGCCTGACCCCTTCCTCTAATGGCAGTCATCAGGCAGTCATCAGGCAGTTTCCACTCGGGTGCCACGATGAGGCATAACAGCGTACCCGGGCGAGCTAGCACCAGTGTTTAAAATAGTTTTCTAGCATCTCTTAATCAGGGCATGCGCGAATTGTTTCTGGTGTCCGAGCAGATTGTACTGTAACATTAAGCGGTCTTTCCTAGACTTCTGGTGTAAACAGGTAGCCTTAATGGTAGTAACTGATCATTGTCGGTATTGTCTACTAATAGTTACAACAGACAGTGACTGCCTAGGATACAGAAAGGAGCAAAGAATGTATACACTATTGAGGATTAATGACAACCACTTGCCAGAAGTGCGCATGAATCGGAGGTTAGGCCACCAAAATTATGTTTGTTTTACCTGAGGGGATTACAAGTCCATTAGAGAAACCAGATGTCTATTCTCCTGCAGCAGTAAATCTTTATATATTGAAGTCTTTGAGCCGATTAGTAGAGGGCCTAAAGGATTGAGCCATAAAAATGTCTGGGGGCGTCTTTTAAAACAAACAAACAAAAAAAAAAGAGAAGAGATGTTATACATGAATCATCAGGCAGTCATCAGGCAGTCATCAGGCAGTCATCAGGCAGTCATCAGGCAATCATCAGGCAGTCATCAGGCAGTCATCAGGCAGTCATCAGGCAGTCATCAGGCAATCATCAGGCAGTCATCAGGCAGTCATCAGGCAGTCATCAGGCAGTCATCAGGCAATCATCAGGCAGTCATCAGGCAGTCATCAGGCAGTCATCAGGCAGTCATCAGGCAATCATCAGGCAGTCATCAGGCAATCATCAGGCAGTCATCAGGCAATCATCAGGCAGTCATCAGGCAGTCATCAGGCAATCATCAGGCAGTCATCAGGCAATCATCAGGCAGTCATCAGGCAGTCATCAGGCAATCATCAGGCAGTCATCAGGCAGTCATCAGGCAGTCATCAGGCAATCATCAGGCAGTCATCAGGCAGTCATCAGGCAATCATCAGGCAGTCATCAGGCAGGGTAAAAAAGAAACTCTATCGTTTGGCTTAACACGTAATCAACATACGTCCCCCCCCCCCCCCCAATCGTGTATATATTATGGAGCCGGATGATGGCAGTGTGCTACATAGTGGCGTTATGTCTTAAATGTTTTCATTAAAAAAAAAGGTCAATGACACAAATTTCCCTCGAGACATAGGGCATGCTACCATCTTTGTTTTACTTCCTTTTTTAAATGGCTTTCTGGGAAGTCAAGAGTACAAGGCTCTTGTAAGATGGCTTTTAAATGGCTTTCTGGGAAATAAGAATATATTGCTTTTGTAAAATGGTTTTCCATTGGAGTTCAGGAAAATCAAGAGTATAAGGCATTTATAAAATTGCTTTTCAATAGCTTTCTGGGAAATCAAAAGTATAAGGCTTTGGTAATATGGTATTTCAATAGCTTTCTGGGAAATCAAGTGTATAAGGCTTTGGTAAAATGGTATTTCAATAGCATTCTGGGAAATCAAGTGTATAAGGCTTTGGTAAAATGGTATTTCAATAGCATTCTGGGAAATCAAAAGTATAAGGCTTTGGTAAAATGGTATTTTAATAGCTTTTTGGGACATCAAGTGTATAAGGCTTTGGTAAAATGGCTTTTCGATGGCTTTTTTTTGGAAATCACGAGTATAAGACTTTGCTTCCGTGGCTAGATCCATTATTTTCATGATTCAAATCTTAATCACAATTGTACAAGTTTACGTAGTATTCTCTTGAGTTCACGACTTTGGAAATGTGAAGTAACTCTTTACGAAACAAATCGACGTATGACTCGGCCTGTACTGAATACTGGCCTAACATGTTTATCATTTCGTATTTATAACATTGTCGAGCAAATAGCACAGCAAGCTCTGCTAACAAAAAGTGTGGCGGCGATTAATGGCACATTCTCCTTAGTTATTTTTTTAGTCTTTTTTATCCCACAACAGCATTAGAAACAGAGGCGTTACAAGGGTTGGTGTCACCCGGTGCAAATTAATCCCTAAATTTTCTCGTTGAAATATGTCGTCTGCTTATTCTTTTTATTGAGACATAATAAAAGAACTAATTCAATGATTCGTAAACAAATGTAAAATGTGTACGATTCTTTTTTTTTTTTAATTTTTCACTGGTTCCGACATTTTATCCTTTGATGTTACTCCCCCATGTATTTTATTCGGTGCTGTCCGCCCCCTCGCACTTCCTTAGTGACGCCACTGATATACAAGCTGCATGTTTTATGGCCCTTTGCAACGACCCTTGGCCTTTGTTTACCTTGCTTCATGTCGACCTCTGACCTCTGTTTATTTCCTTCTGTGCCAAACTCTTCACGGCTGAGTGTTTCATTTAATCCCAGTGGACAGAGGCAACACCTACATCTTTCTTCTTGCACTGCATGTCTCGCTACAGCCTGGCATCTTGGCGAAATACATTATGACAGCTCTAACACGTCCTAGGCTAAATAGATTATTTTTAAATCGTGGGAAGAATATAATCCTAATGAATGGGTTGGCTAATGAATGGGTTGGCTAATGAATGGGTTGGCTAATGAATGGGTTGGCTAACTCAGGGGGCTGTTAGAGCCTGTATACACAGCATGCGCGCACTTTTACCCACATAGCAATAAGCACACATGCACAATTTGTTTTAACAATCGCAAGAATTAAGCCGAAGCCCTCATCTTTGACCCGGCGATGACGTCGTCAAGACATGACCTGCCAAATTTTGAAAAGCCATTAAAAAAAATATTAATTAAAATCTGTCCACATCTGAGCGAAAAAAAATAAGTGGAACATGACCTTCACATTTATCAAAACTTGCAGAAAGATAAATATGCAATTGTTTGAACCCAAACGCAGTAATTTCGAGATTCACTCTTGTTGTAGAGAAGATTTCATGTTAAACAATCAGCAGTTTAATTTTGTTAACCCAATGAATACTAGATTTCCAGAGTACAGTGGAAAAAGACATGCTACATTTTGTAATGCTCCCATTTTTTAAAGTTCATATTTATATATGTTGTTTGTTTTTTTTGCCCACCATTTATATATAAATGTAAATGTTAGTGGCAGTTTTGTTTGTTTGTCAATACAAACAAATATGTGTAAAATGTTTTACATGTTTCGGATGTTCCTTCAGAGTTGAGGATAGTTTACTTCCTAGTCCAAACCTCCCGCAGGACGACGGGGGATGGGAGCGGGCAGGATTTGAACCCTCGACCATCGATAAATCCGAACGACAATCCAACGAGCAAACCAGGCAGCCATACACATAGATGTACATATACATATACACTGACATGTGGTGGTTATTTTACACAAAATGATAGATGCGTACACGATAATGATACTAGATATTGGCTGTAATCTTTTAACATGATTCTTCTTCTAGCCAGCTTTTTGCTGCTGAGCTGTCAGCTCTTTTGCAGACTGTGCAATGGAAAAGTAGTGTGCTGTTTTCTTCAGTTGTTCAGCACTGCCGTACATGTTGTTAGTTATGTTGGGCTGGAGTGGTAGTAGGGTCTGCCTAGGGTGGATTAGGAAGGGGCATTCAAGAAGGATATGGTTTATGGTTTCATAAGGTGGGCGCAGAGTCTACAAAAGGGGAGTTGTGTGGGATTTATTTTATTGAGATGGTAATTTAACAGAAGTGTGTGTCCTGTCCTTAGTTGGAAGATTGTAGATTGCTCTTTGTGGGGGAGGAAGTTAATACTGTCCATTTTGTTAGGCATGTTCATTTCTTTGTACATGGCTCTGCCTGTGTTTCCTGATGCCCATTTATTGAGCCACTTCTCTTTGTGGTTGCAGATTAACATTGACCTTAGGGTGAGGTAGTTAACCGGTCTATCTGGTTATTCCATAGATGATCCTGCCTTTGAAAGCTTATCTGCCCTTTCATTACCCATGACGCCAATGTGTCCAGGGATCCACTGTAATGTGATGTTGATGTTTAAATTTTGTCATAATCTGGAGTATTATCACTATTAGTGATTCAAATGTAGACCTAGAGTTAGTGAAGCGATACAACATCTATTCCCCCTGAACACTTGCCTATATCTCACTATATAACAGTGGTTCTCTTTATATTTCCACTATAGTTCCACTAAGACCCATTTTACAGTTCCCCACTATGCGGCGACATCCAAACATTCATAATGTGATAAAATCCTAATAACAATGAAGATATATGATATGCATGTTGCCATGTTCTATTTTATTTTTGTTTGTTTGTAGAAACTGTCATGGTTTTTTATTTGTTCGGCATCCTAGACAGAACTAATAAAACTTATAACATACAGACATACCGTAAGAAAAATAAATTAAGTTCCCCTTTCAGATCTTGCGATCTATAAGGCAGATGATGTAAAGGTCATTTTTTTTTCTGTGGCCCACGGTTAACGAGGGTGTCATGTGGTCAGCACAACGACTAACCGCCTTTACTTTTCACCAACTAGTGTCACATACCCATTAATGCTGGGTACGTGACATTAGCAATAAGAATCCCGAAATTAAAAATCCCAGTCTTTCTAGGATTCGAACCCGGGACCCCTGGAAACTGACCAGAGTTTATCACATACTGTTACTTGACTATATTCTGGGAACTGACTTTTGTCTATCACTGCACTTGATCATGTTCTAAAAACTGACAAGTGTCTGTCACATACTGCACTTGACCATATTCTGGAAACTGACTAAACTGACCAGTGTCTGTCACATACTGCACTTGACCATATTCTGGAAACTGACTAAACTGACCAGTGTCTATCACATACTGCACTTGACCGTATTCTGAAAACTGATCAGTATCTATCACATACTGCACTTGACTATATTCTGGAAATTGATCAGTATCTATCACATACTGCACTTGACTATATTCTGGAAATTGACCAGTGTCTATCACATACTGCACTTGACTATAATCTGGAAATTGACCAGTGTCTATCACTGTACTTGACCATAATCTAAAAATATACAAAAAATGCTAATGTGTGATTTATTTAAGTTTCCATGAAAAATATTTATCATTAAAATAGAAGAGATGAAATTGAACAAGGTCAACGACTTCACCAAAAAATGTGAACTTCCGAGTGAAAAAAAAAATTCAACGACTCAATAAATCTGAGTAGATACGACGCAGTTTGGGAAATAAATATTTTTGTGTCCCGGTCGACTTGTCCATCATTAATTCTATGAAAGCTCCCCCCTGGTTTTAATCTTGTCCACACTGACCCACTTGTCTGACTTACGTCACATGAACCTTGTTGGGTCATAGCCTACATGACTATCTACACGACCAGAGCACTAATCAGGTCGGGACAAACACTAACCAAGATTTCGTTTACCGTTTCCAGTCCATTAGTTAGCAGCAGACGAATTGGGGCTACAAGCGTAACAAAACAACCAAAAACAGATAGGTTATGTCGTAAAGTCGTTACGATTTCCTTGTCAACGCAACATAGACTATCTGTTCTGGAAAGAATTGCCTTCTTGATAAACAATAAAAAATACAACAAAAACCTAGGGCAAGTGGCGTAGCAAAGTACCTTGACAAAAAGTCCAATAGGGAATCTGAGCGCCATCGTAAGCCCCAATGTATCTCATGACAGTCGGGAAGGATTTTTCCCAACAGGCAGTCGTGAACGGGGGAGTTTTCCACCCCGTAGTCCTGACTGTAGGTTCCGCGATGACCATTACTACGTTGTGACACGCGCAAGTATACGAAGGCCGCGCAACCACAAAGAGTTTCTTCATATTGATTTCCATGACCGCCTAGTGATGACCGCCCCCCTAATCGAACGATGTTGCGGACTTGACCTGATTGGGTTACAAGAAACTGTGTCATTCAGTAATGGCTTCTTAGAAGTAAGAGTTTCCTGATACTCAATGTGCTTACGTCGTCTTAAAAGTATTTAACGACTCTTTCATTAGCCCCCTTTGGACCCTTTTAGTCTTGGGCCTGGGCTCAGTGAGTCCCATTAGTACTATGGATGCTACGCCACTGACAAGGAGAGTGACATTTGTAAAGACGCTTTAAAACAAAAAAAATAGGGTCAATTCAATGTTTGCGGAGACATTGGTTTATTGTGTGCATGCTTGCTGGGTCTACATATACAGGGACCACACAACATAAAACAGCTGCCACAGACTGACATTCATATAAGCATGAGTCGTTTAATGTATAAGACATATCCCGTAATATGTTGACATGTCAGCTGGCATCAACAGTGCTGTTTGCTGATTTACAACATTGGCTGTTGACATCTGACATTTGCTTTATGTCAGGGGCAGACACTGGGATTGTTTGTTGTACTTTTGCTCAAGCTACTTTTTGGTTTGCATGGCATTAAAAAAACACGAAAACAATGCCCCTGAAAATGTATAGACATTGTGCAAACTCTTATAGCCCTCCCTTCCAGTAGCGTAGTGAGCAAAACGTGAGCCCGGGACAAGGTACATTATTGGCGCCCCCCCCCCCATTTTCCATGAACATCACATAGGCTGCGAGGGTGGCGCCCGGGGCATCGTGTCCCCACTTGCCTCCCTCACTACGCCTCCACCTCCAAAGCTCCCTCCCCCACTTAAAAATTTTCTAGAAAAAGTTAAAGAATATTGTATTATTATGGAAGTAAAATGAAGAAACACTTATGTGAAGCACTGTGGGAAGACTCATATAGCTTAAATACACATGACTAGATAGAGAACTGCCTGATCTGCGCGGTTCATTTCAGACATAGGAAATAACAGATCTGAACTCTCCAGCATGAAAAATGAGAACGAAGAAGAAGAAGATATTTTTACCGAAAAGTCGTTTCCAGAAATCTGAAACTTAAAGCTGTAGAACTTAACTTACATCTGTGGCATTTTACGTCTCGAGAGATGAACTTTTCCCTTTGCAACTTCTTGTGTGACTAAACTAAGAGGCCAATTCTTGATATACAGCTGCTGTCACAGGTTGGGCATCACCGGATGCATATTGCACTTTCATCCTTCGTTCTACTATGGTTGTGTATGGCAACTGCAAACCGGGGACCTTTCCTTTATACTATCTCTCCATGTAGATCTATCCAGTGCCACTTTTTTTCAAGCTAATAGTGTCGATTTGAAGAGCTTCATGTCGCGTTTGCATACATCCGTATACCGTAAAATTGGGCGACAAATAATTTTTCGAAACATTATAATTTTGTGTGGGAATTCTGGTGCCATGCTACTTTCATTTTAAAGATTTTGTAGAGAAACTAAAACTAAGGACATTACTTTCGTTACTTTAATAAGGTAGTGGATCAGAGCTAATTAGATTGCACATTTCATGCATATATATTCAGGGGCGGACTGGGTGTCAAAATCGGCACAGGCATTTCTATACAATCCGGCCCACAAATTGTATTCCATATGATGGGCGTCCAATCACACATGCCCTCAAATGTATTAAGTAAATTTTAATAATGTATTGAAAGTAGTTAGCTATATGCAGTGGTTTTTTTTGTTTTTTGTAAAATAATAGGTGCCGGTACTCAGTGATGTATCACCTAACTTTTAACTACTAATAAATTAATAATAAACGTTAAAATTCAAGAAAAGGAATACTTTTTACGCCACATTGAAAAAGGTGCCGGTACGCCGTGCCGGTGCGTACCGTCACAAAAAAAAGCACTGGCTCTATGAATAATTTATTAGTTTTTGTTGAAACTTTAATTTAATTTATTAGTTTTTGTTGAAACTATTTAATAAGAGCTATTACTAAATGAATAAAGTGAAACACGTGGAATGAGGAATCTCTTAATGTTAAGAAATCCCTGCTACTATATGCATTAACAAATACGTGTACTGGACATTTAAGGCGTCTGATGATCCTCCATCAACGAACATATTGTTTAGGATTCAGTTTCCCTCCTCGACATTCTCTCAGGCATATTGACTTCAATTTACAAATACAACTCGTCATCCTCCATTATTTTACTTTACTGTCCATCTCTCAAGGTCATGGGGGGGGTGCGGTGGTTGAATGGTTAAGCGCTTGGCTTCCAGACCTGTGGTCCTGGGTTTGAATCTCGGTGAAGACTTGGATTTGAATTTTGAGAATTTTAGGCCTGCCCTGACTTCTATCCACTCGTACGTTCAGTCAAAGAAATTCTGTCAAAATTATTTCATAGTTTTATCAAACCCTCTTTGTACTTCGACTTTATATTCTTTGTCGTAATGGTATTATTAAGAAATTGACGTCTTCTAGAAGCGCTTTATACGGATGTAGGGACATTTACGACAATGCTTTAGATTTGTATTGGACTTCAAAGTGTAAAAGAAGTTGCTTTTTTTTTTAAAATCACTGCGCTCAAAGTGTTGCTTTTAAAGAAAAAATTATAAAATCTTTAAAAAATTTACAGGTATTCATGCAGGCCTTTCGGTGGCCCTAGCGGCCCAATTGGGTACCGGCCCACCGGGCATTGGCCCAAATGCTCATATAGCAAGTGGGTCCTTGTGTGTATTGTATGATGTCATTCTGTCCGTCTACAGTCTGTCTTTCTGCCTGTATACAGTCTGTCTTTCTGTCTGTCTACAGTCTGTGTGTCTGTCTACAGAGTCTATCTGTCTATAGTCTGTCTTCTACAGTCTGTTTGTCTAAGGTCTATCTGTCTGTCTACAGCCTGTCTTTCAACCTGTTTCTCTCTTTAGTTACAATCTCTCTCTTCCCCCCCCCCCCCTCTCTCTCTCTCTCTAAATATAATATTCTTTAAATCAGTTGTGCCAATTTGAAACAGGTCGTATGCCTCAGCCCTATTTGAATTTTTGAAATGTCCCTTTTTTGATGTGAATGTGTTGTTCGTTGTGGTTTGGTAAAGGTAGTTTCTCAATGTGTGTGCGTGTGTAACAAGGGATGTGCACCATTTGTCAGATCTAATTGCTACATTACATAACATTCGCCCCGTCAATCACACAAGCGGTCACTATGACTTATTTCCCGTCCATATAGCTGTCCAAGGGGAATGTACATGTCACTAACAGGTAACTCATGATTGTTTTCTTTACGAGGATTTTATTGCAACAAACAATGTCATAGAATTTAGATGACAAATAAAATAAAATGCACAATTTTATAGAAACAGGGGAGAGAATTAGAGAAATGAGAAAGGTAGAGAGCAAGTCTATGGTAGAGAGGTTTTCGCCTTTTTTTTCGTGTTGCCAATTATCTAATTTTTAAAAAGTAGAATAAATCTTTTTTAGTATCTCTTTATTACCAGTAACATGTTAATAATATTGAATGTTTGGATAAGGTTAAAAATTATTAATTAAAAAAAATATAAGTGTACGCTAAATGAATATATGGAGATGCTGTGGCTAAGGGGTAAAGCACATGTAACCGGCAGTCCCGCGTTCAAATCCTCATGAAGACTCTTGGTAGACCACTTCGGGGGCCGATTTTGAGTTTGTGTTTCCACACAAACTGTCTTTGTAACCTTGTAATTTTTGTATTTGCACAGCAATTGAATTATTTTTAAAACTCTTGGTTTGCTAGATCTAGATCACTGCAAAAAGACATTTTGCAATACTGTTAAGAAAAAGCAAAATGCCAATCTGCCAGATAATGCGATAGAATTAAATGTGCACCATATCTGCATATCATGAGCAGACATTATAGACAATTACAATCATTGGTTTTGATATGCGTCTACGAAGTGAGAACGTCCGATATTAAATAGGATTTGAGATTAAACTAATAATTTATATCGTATAAAAACTTGCTGGCGCGGTGGCGCTTGGCTTCCGAACCTGGGGTCCTGGGTTCGAATCTCGGTGAAGACTGAGATTTTGAAAATCCGTGATTTTTTAGGGCGCCCCTGAGTCCACCTAACTCTATAATGTGTACCTGACTTTAGGTGGGGAAAGTAAAGGCGGTAGGTCTCTGTGCTAGCCACATGACACCCTGCTCGTTAACTGTTGGCCATAGAAACCGATAACCTTAACATCATCTGCGCCATAGATCTCAAAGTCTGAAAGAGAAACTTCACTTATTTTAACACCATCTACCCTACACATGGCATGGTCTAAAGGGTCACTTTACAGTTAATAACTTAGTTTCTCTATATTTAATAAAATGAAGTTTTTTAGTTTCACACATTCTTAAAGGGTTTCCATTTAATAACTTAGTTTCTCTATATTTAATAAAATGAAGTTCTTTAGTTTCACACATTCTTAAAGGGTTTCCAGTTAATAACTTAGTTTCTCTATATTTAATAAAATGAAGTTCTTTAGTTTCACACATTCTTAAAGGGTTTCCAGTTAATAACTTAGTTTCTCTATATTTTATAAAATGAAGTTTTTTAGTTTCATACATTCTTAAAGGGTTTCCAGTTAATAACTTAGTTTCTCTATATTTAATAAAATGAAGTTTTTTAGTTTCATACATTCACGCTGTTACAAATGTTCATCTGAAATCAAAACAAAGTGGCAAACTCATTTTTTTTATTGTTGAATTTCGCAGAGGTATCACACAAATAGGTTGGCTTCACCTTCACCCTCCCCCCCCCCCCTAAAACTCCTGGGGGTCGAGCGCACTTTCAGTCCCACTAGTAAACAAAGTGACTATCCCAGCTACTTGCGTTTACACAGGTCTCTGCGCACCATCAGGCACCTTGACAATTAGCAATGTGGACAGAATGTCATGACGAGACAAAAACTATTTCAAATCCACACATACCATACGATGTTGTTTTGCATAGACATAAGTCAGTCGTCTGCTGGTTTCAGTTGACATGATTGTCAGAACAAAGGTTTCTTATTTAATACAATCAAAGCAAGTTTTACTATTTGTAGTCAGTGGTGGGTATTTTTGAATACTCTCTTTCCCTTGGTTGCTATTGTGCAACTTTTAGTACTAGTCTTTAAACAGATTTTAAAGAATACGTTTCTAAACGCGGTCAACGGAGAATTAAAAGAGGTTTACATTTCTGGTAGAACTCAGTCACAACTTCTAAATGCAGTGTTCAGTTCTAAAACAGTGACAAACAAATAAACAATAAATACAAAACTATAAATAAATAAACAAGAAAAAAATACTCCATTTATCGCCTTGAAGCACAGAAACGTATATTGTCTTGTTTCAATGACTCAGACGCCAGTTTAGCATGTAAGATATGTTTTAATGTTGTTGTATTTTAAACTAAAAAGCGCATCATAGTCAATTGCTCCAAGAGTGACTTACGCTAGTGCCATACATTTTAATTAAAGTTCTTCTCTCTCTCTCTCTCTTTCTCTCTCTCTGTCTATTTCCCCTTATAAATCGTCATTTAACTTTGGATTACACACACACACACACACATACATACATACACACATTCACACATACACACATACATACGTACATACATACATACATACATACATATATATATATATATATATATATATTCTGTGGCATTTTACGTCTCGAGAGACGATCTTTTCCCTTTGCAACTTCTTGTGTGACTAAAGAGGCCAATCCTTGATACACAGCTGCGATCGCAGGTTGGGCATATATAATCACCAGGCGCCGTTGCATTTTCACCCTTCTTTCTGCTTCTGTTGTGTATGACATCTGCAATCTTTGACCCTTCCTTTATGCTCATTCTCCATGAGGATCTGTCCAGTGCTACCTCTTCCCAGTTGCCAGTGTCGATTTTGAAGAGCTTCATGTCGCGTTTGCATACATCCGTATAACGTAATAGTGGGCGACCAGCGGCTCTCCTGCCTTCTATTAGATCGCCTTACAGGATGTCCTGTGGAAGTCGACCTTCTGGCATTCTACGAACGTGGCCAAGCCAGCCAAGGCGTCTGCTGTTGATAACAGAGCGGATGTCCTGGCACCCTGCTCTTTGTAGCACTTCCTCATTGGTTATCTTATCTGGTCACCTTATTTTAAAGATCCGCCTTAGGCATCGGAGGTGGAAAACATTCAGCTTTTTTTCCTGCCATGAGTAGGTTGACCATGTTTCACTTCCGTACAGCAAGGTGCTCAACACACAGGTCCGGTAGACTAGGGCTTTAGTATTGTTAGTCAGCAATATGTTGTCCCAGACTCTTTTCTGCAGCCGTGACATAGTGGCCATTGCCTTGGCTATCCTGTTGTTTATGTCTTTATCCAGTAGAGTGTTGATGGAGCCAAGGTAACAAAAGTGATCAACAATTTCTAGTGGTTGGCCATTAATGCTTACTTGAGGTGCAGTGTTTGTGTTTTGGACAAGTATCTTAGTCTTGCTTTGACTGATGTTTAAGCCGAACTTCTGGCAAGCAGCAGATAATTTGTCAACCAGGCACTGTAGCTGAATATCAGAATCAGCCACAATAGCTGCATCATCAGCATACAGGAGTTCCCTGACGAGTAGCTTCCTAACCTTGGTTTTTGTCCGCAGCCTTGATACATTAAATAGTTTTCCAGAGGATCTTGTATGGAGAAACACACCTTCGTTTATGTCGTTGTACGCATGATGCAGTAGACAGGAGAAGAATATGCCAAACAGAGTAGGTGCGAGCACACATCCCTGCCTGACACCACTGCAAACCTCAAAAGGTGCTGATTGGGCTCCATTGAATTTGACAGTGCATTTAGTTTCCTCGTGAAAACACTCAATGAACTGCAGTAGTTTGGGAGGGCAACCTATTTTCCTCAGGAGTTTGAAAAGGCCACTTCTGCTGACCATGTCAAAAGCTTTAGTCAGATCAACAAAAACGATGTAAAGGGGTCTGTCTCTCTCTCTGAATTTCTCCTGCAGTAGTCGTAGAGAAGATATCATGTCTACAGTGGATCTACCACTCCTGAATCCACACTGAGACTCTGGGTAGACTCTAGAAGCTATCACTTGCAGCCTGGATAGTGCCACTCTAGCAAAGATCTTGCCCACTATACTGAGGAGAGAAATACCCCTGTAATTGTTGCAGTCACTCCTATCCCCTTTGTTCTTGTATATTGAGACTATAGTTGCGTCACGCATGTCCTGTGGGACATGACCTGTTTCCCAACAGCGGCAGAGGAGAATATAGAGTTCAGGGAGCAGGAGTGATTCGTTGACTTTCACTACTTCCACTGGGATACCATCACTCCCAGGAGATTTTCTATTTTTTATGCAGTTAATTGCTTTTTTAAGGTCACTGAGGCTCGGAAGATCATCTAGGCATTCCAGTATTGGAAGATCTGGTAGAGAAGCCAGGGCGACATCGTCTACTGTGTTTTTTGTGGCATAGACTTCGAGGTAGTGTTCTGTCCAACGTTCTAGCTGCTTGGTTTGATCTGTAATTTTTTCTCCTGATTTAGATAGAAGGGGGGCAGGCTTAGACACTGTTGGACCCAGGGCCGCTTTAATGCCATCAAATAGAGCTTTGCTATTTCCTGAGTGGAGACTGTCTTGGATTCTGTTGCAGGTATCCCTCCAAAAGTTGTTAGCACATTTTCTAGCCATTTGTTTCGCCTTTTTATTAGCACTTTTGAAGGCCTCCAAAGATCTTGGACTTGGCTTGATGTGAGCGAGATGTGCAGATCGCTTTTTCTCGATGCAAGGTTCCCTATGTGCTAGATTCGCCTCGAACCAGTCTACATTTTTTGTTTTTGAGGCCCAAAGGCGGTGATTGCCGAACTGTAGATTACATCTCTTAATTTCTCCCATCTGATAGAGATGTCTTCTTCATCACTTAACGAGGGGATTGAACTGTTCAGAAGCTCGCCAAAGAGTGCACACTTCTCTGGGTCACCTACATGGTTGACGTTAATTCGCCTAGTTCTGGGTTGAGTGGAAGTATAAGCCTTCTTGAGAAGTAGTTTCATTTTGCTTAGCACTAATGAATGGTCTGAGTTGCAGTCCGCTCTATGGTATGAACGGGTGTGGATGACACTTTTCAGATCCATCCTTCGGGTGATGCAGAGGTCAAGCTGGTGCCACCTTTTTGAGCGTGGGTGCATCCAAGAGACTTTATGGCGTTCCTTGCCAGAGAAGAATGTATTTGTTACACACAGTTCATGAGAGCTACAGAACTCGAGTAGCCTTTGGCCATTGTCATTGATTTTGCCAACACCATGAGGTCCCAAGCATTGTGGCCATGCATCATTTCCATCACCAACAAGGTCATTAAAGTCTCCATTTATATAGAGGTGCTCGGATTTTGGAATACTTTTAATTACCTCCTCTTGAGCTTGAAAGAATCTGTCTTTGTCCTCTTCCGGTGCAACAAGAGTTGGTAAGTAAGCACAGATTATATTAACTTTGCCTTGCGGTGATGCAAATTTCATGTGTGCTACTCTTTCATTGCCAATGAGAACCTTCGCGATGCAGGGGACGAGACTGTTTCATATTGCGAAGCCGACGCCATGTATTCTAGGGCTTTGTTCTGGTTTTCCTTGCCATATATATATATATATATACAGATATATATATAGGCAGTAATGTCTGTTAAATGTCTCTCCCCTACCCGAGAAGGCCCCAATAATTATAATAAAATACCTTAATTTATCTCTATTGAACCGTGAACCCTAACCCGAAAAAAACTTTTTAACAATTCGGGCAAGCCCATTTTCACAGTATTTTATATTAGTTATGTAAGAGAATAAGGTGCTATATTTTTCTTAAGGGACCTCAGTCAGATAAACCTTGGATGGCTGCCTGGTAGTGCGGTTTGCGCGCTGGACTGTCGTTCAGATTTATCGATGGTCCAGGGTTCAAACCCTGCCCGCTCCCATCCCCCGTCGTCCTGCGGGAGGTTTGGACTAGGAAGTAATTATCTTCAACTCTGAAGGAACATCCGAAACGTGTAAAACATTTTACAAACAAACCTTCTAGTAATTAGTAACAAGAGTAGGCCTTTGAATCTAGCACTGTGTCAAGCCAATAACAAGATTCTCGCCGTCATGACAAATATGTATGTCGTGATACTTTCCCCTAGACTCGACAATACTATAAAACGTCGAACTAGACCACAGAAACTAAGTCGTTCACCCATGGAACTAGTTTTTCAGTGTTCACCAATGTGCTCCTCGTGCACGTTGAATAGTTTGAAAAAAACGTACTATAGTTATAGTTATTTTTTTTAAAGTCATCCGAAGCATTCCATTAAAAACAAATTACAATGGGTTGATATAAGACTTCCATTACGACGGAACTTTGGGTATCATTATATTTCACACAAGAAGCAATAAGAATGAGGCCTACAGGTAGGATACAGGAAACAGTAAAGAAAAAAATGCGGACATTCAAAGACCGCATCACAAACCAAGAGATTAGAGACTGGATTACTGCAGCGATTGGACCTCATGATGACCTGCTAACTATTGTTAAAAGAAAAACGCAAGCTAAAAATCTATGGCCATATTACAAGATCTTTGGGGCTCGCAAAGACCTTCTTTCAGGGAACATTACCAGGAAAAAAAAAGAATAGGCAGACAGAGAAAGCGATGGGAGGACAATATAAAGAATGGACGGGCATGCCATTGAAGAGGTCCTAACTAAGGCCAAAGACAGAGAAGAATGGAGAAAGACGGTCGACGAATCTTGCATGGCGCTCCAACGGTCCAACAGACTAAGGGATAAGTAAATGTAAAGGTAGATGTAAAAAAATCAATATTACATGTATGGCACATAACGACAAGAGATACACATGAGCAAAGAAATATATCCTTAAGAAATGATTAGAATGAAAAGTAAAGAACCATTAGAATTAGAACAGAGTTATGCTGAATGAACAATTAGAGAATGACATGTTTGTAGCATATAATGCATTCAAATATGAACCACTTCAAATCTTAACTAAGGAATGCTTCTGAAGAAAGAAAAGCGAACATCATTAAAAAGCCGAATATTTTATTTTCCGTCAACAAAGAAATTGAGAAACAACTTCCGACATTCTTCTTTTGAAAGCTGGAGGAAATAAAAGTTCATCAATCTTCATTCAAATGTGTCTCAAGTTTCAGTGCCGGATTTTTAGTAAGTAGAAGCCCTGGTGGGGACTTGGTGAAGGACTTATTCTCGTTCTGTTTTAATATGAATGCGCTTAATACTATAAATAGATCTAAACCAGTGTTTCTCAAACTGCGTTCCGCGGAACCCTAGTGTTCCGCCTGAATATGTGTTCCGCGAACTACTGGAATAATTAATGAGTAGGCCACCACGTGAATTAATCTATCTAAAGAAATAAACAAAGTGTTCCGTTAAATACTCCAAATGTTCGAAGTTTGGGAAACACTAATTTAAAGCACGTGACACTTGTGACGAAAGAAAAAGAGGCCAAGATGGTAAAGTTATCTTATAAAGTACACAAGATAATTGCGTCCTACATTCATGAATGCAAACGCGACAAGAAGCTCTTTAAAATTGATACCAACAGCCTAAAGAAAGAGGCACTGAATAGATCCACATGGAGAGTAAGCATAAAGGAACAGTGCTGGACTGCAGATAGCGTAAACATCTGAAACAGAAAGAAGGGTGAAAATGCAACAGCATCTGGTGTTTTCAGATGCCCAACCTGTGACTGCTGTTGTGTATCAAGGATTGGCCTCTTTAATCACATAAGAAGTCTCTCTAAACTTCCACAGACACTAATGGTAGACAGCTTTCTTCTATTTAATAAGCATATTTGCTTGAAATGTGGAAGCCCTCTTTAAGTGTGAATCTCTTTGAGGCTGCACTATCTTGCACAGTACTAAGTCCGGCCCTGTTCAGTTGTTAGTGTGTTGGTTTTACATATTTCGGACTATCCTACAGATCTGACAGTACTTGAAGATGTGGACTACAAGTGTGGATAGAGTTCGAACCCGGGACAATTGAGACGACAGTCCAGCGCGTATACCACAAGACGAGACAGCTATTTAAAACTATTGAAACCGATGTGAGATTCCTTGATCCACCTAACAAATGGTCTATTACGTTTTGTCTGTCCCTTATCCTGGGCATGTATGAATTAACTTTGGGAAAACACATCACGTGGTTCGGCGTGTCGTGATATAAAAACCAGGGCTGCTCATTTCGACAAGGGCGTTACAGGGCAAGTTACGGAAGTCCATTAATAATAATGTGTATTTTACCCCGGAAGTTCTACTGGGCGCACAAATTAATTTAGTGCATTGTCGCGTGGAAGATACTTACTGTGGCCTTGTGGGATGGGTCAACTTTGGAGCAGAAGATAACCTTCTGGTATGTCACAAAAGTCGAATGACATGATGCCAAATATGTACTCAACGAAGCAAATATAGAATATGATAGAAAACTATGATAGGAAAAACGTTCTAGAGACTGGAATGTAGGCTAATTGTCGGTCAAACTATTTTTTTCTAATTAAATAGCCTTTTTTAAATTAAACTTTCCAAGGATTTCTGTCTAACTTCTGTTAATTTCATTACTGGATCTAACTATTCAAGGTAAAAGGAATCTTAGACATCGACGGCCTTTGAAAGAAGAGCTATTTTGCAAGGCCTAGACAGACGAAATAATGATCCACAGAGCCGGATTTACCTATAGGCAACACAAGCTATAGCTTATGGCCCCCAAGAAATACAAAGGGACTCAAAAGTGCATTATATCCCAGATAGCATAGGGCCTTTTCAAGTCTAAATAAGGCACCGTTGAATGAACAGGGCTGGATTTAAGTTAAGATTTTTTTAATATGTTTTAAACAAATAATTTATGGTGGCCCACTTTTTTATTTACCGCCCATGGGCTGTTGTATCGCCTGCACTGTAGTGAATCCGGCCCTGTCACTGAAGAGAGCAGTGCTGAGAAGTCAGGGTGGAGAGATATTGTCTAAACTCCTCCCTTCCCTGTCAATACAAAAGCAACAACAAATTAGCCAGATTTTCATTTATTTTTCAATTGATAAACAAAACACCTCTAATCATCAATGTCACTGGACATGCAGCCATTTAACTACTTTGTGTGTCTGAGTGGCTTCAAATCCCGGCTCGAGTTAAGTTGAGAGCTTAAAGAAATGTCGGAAACCTTCTCCCAGATACTCTCTCTCCCTCTTTTTTTCTCTTTCTCTCTCCTCAGGATAGATTGGACCATAATGCTCTGAGCATGCTATAACATGGAAGATGCGCTGTACCAAAGAAATAAAAAAAAAACCTGATTGCATTCAACCTGAACGTTGAAGCCCTAGTTTTATTTGTATAGGATGTGTTGGACCACACCCAAAATACTTGCATATAAATAACATATTGTTACGCTGTCAACAGGCACGATATATATATATATATATATATATATATATATGCCTATATTAGCCTATATCAGCTGTATATATTTATTTATACATTTCACTGCAAACACATACTAAAGTAAAGTAAAGTTCCCCTTTCAGATGATGTAAAGGTCATCTGTTTCTGTGGCCCACGGTGGAAGAAGAATTCATGTGGCCAGCACAAAGACCAACCGCCTTTATCCTTTACGCCTTAACGTCAGGTACCCATTGGAACTGGGTAGATTCACAGGTGCCGAAAGATCCCAAAATTAGATATCCCAGTCTACACCAGGATTCGAACCCGGGACCTCCAGCTCTGAAGCCAAGCGCTTTACAACTCAGCCTCCACAGACAACATCACAAAAAAAAAAAAAGGACAACAAAGATTAAGGCTACTAAGAAAAATGTTCCACCTTAGGAGTTAGCGAAAAGCCTTGTCAATGTTTTACCATGCTAACATCTGCACCCTCAGTTTCATTGTTGTCACAGTTTACCATCACAAAGTAGACATAAGACACCGATCACAAAGTAGACAAGACACCGATCACAAAGTAGATCTAAGACACCGATCACAAAGTAGATATAAGACACCGATCACAAAGTAGACAAGACACCGATCACAAAGTAGATCTAAGACACCGATCACAAAGTAGATATAAGACACCGATCACAAATTAGACATAAGACACCGATCACAAAGTAGACATGAGACACCGATCACAAAGTAGATATAAGACACCGATCACAAAGTAGACATAAGACACCGATCACAAAGTAGACATAAGACACCGATCACAAAGTAGACATGAGACACCGATCACAAAGTAGATATAAGACACCGATCACAAAGTAGATATAAGACACCGATCACAAAGTAGACATAAGACACCGATCACAAAGTAGATATAAGACACCGATCACAAAGTAGATATAAAACACCGATCACAAAGTAGACATAAGACACCGATCACAAAGTAGATATAAGACACCGATCACAAAGTAGATATAAGACACCGATCACAAAGTAGATCTAAGACACCGATCACAAAGTACACATAAGACACCGATCACAAAGTAGACATGAGACACCGATCACAAAGTAGATCTAAGACACCGATCACAAAGTAGATATAAGACACCGATCACAAAGTAGACATAAGACACCGATCACAAAGTAGATATAAGACACCGATCACAAAGTAGATATAAGACACCGATCACAAAGTAGACATAAGACACCGATCACAAAGTAGACATAAGACACCGATCACAAAGTAGACATGAGACACCGATCACAAAGTAGACATAAGACACCGATCACAAAAGTAGACATAAGACACTGATCACAAAAATAAATGGACATAAAAACTCTTTTGTTTCTTTGTCAATTAAATCGGTGAACAAAATCTAATTTACTGCTCTTACTGATGTCGATTTGGCATGCAATGTTAAAGAAAAACTGAGGTATGAATGTATACTGTGTGTGCTAGCGTTCTAATGGTTGGCTCTAATAATGCATTGTTATGTGTAGTGCACAATAATAAAGAACATTACTATTAGTAGTTGTAGTATTAATAATATACAATAAATAAACAAATAAATAAGTTAGTACAGATGGCATTACTACTTGCACGAAGAACTAACACAAACCAAAAGTTATTTACGACCTATGAACCTGCCGCCTGGTTCCGGTGATGTACATGACGTATTCTCGGTATTGACTGACATGGCGTTCTAAGCCAGGATAGGCGTTGTTTTTTTTTGTTTTTTGTTTTCGACATTGTACCTAATTGTAAAGGTGAAGAATTCCTTTCATTTGCATATTTTTGGTCTTAGATGGACGTATTCTGCGTTTTGAAATTGAGGCACATGACTGGAAAGGTAACTAGTACGGTTAGTTCAAAGGTAACCACGGTTAGTTCAAAGGTCATTACGGTTTGTTAGATGTAATTATTGAGATGCAAGTTCGGAGTTTAATAAGGACAAAGGTTCAATTCCAATAGAAGAAAAAATGATTTCACTGCAACTTTAAACCTTGTAGAGAGAAAAGAATCTTTTACACAAAAGCACTATTTCAACCTGATTTAAAAAGTTGCAAAGTCAAAGAAATAGTTTTGTCCTTTTTAAAATCATGCACCAAATATAGTAGCACTATTTTAGTTTATCAAGCTCCAAACATAGACTCAATTTAGCACTAGCCCATCATGCACCAAAGTTAGTCATAGTTTGGTACTATCTCACAGAGTACAAACTGTAGTCATAGTTTAACCCTATCCCACCATGCACCAACTGTAGTCATAGTTTAACCCTATCCCACCAGGGGCGTAGCTAGGATGAGGGAGGAGGGGGAGAATTAGAAAATCCCACCGGGCTCCCACTTGAGGGGGGGGGGCCCAAATGAATGTTTTTTACATAAAAAAATAATTAATATTACGCAAATACAGGGGCCCCCAAAAGAGGTTAAGCCCCCAAGCCCCCGAACGATGGTAAATTCCTAGCTACGCCCCTGTATCCTACAGGGTTCCAACTGTAGTGATAGTTTAGCACTATCCAGAAGGACCTACTGTAGTCAAAGTTTAGTAATATCGCAGCAAATAAAAAAAATAATCATATAGCAAAAGTAGGCGCCTTAAATTAAGAAAGATAATTGATAAGTTGAAAAGAATATGGACAAGTCTTATATTTTAACATCAAAGACAACACTAATGACTAGTTGAAGCCGTGGATAAAATTGTATATACAGCAGTTAAGTAAATCAAGTAATATAAATTGTTTTGGGAGGGGGGCCCAAGCGTTATGTAGCCTGTAATATAGGCACTAACTCTGTTAGATCATGCCTAGTTGTTGGTTGTTTTTAGGATTTTGTATCAGATACACATTGTGAAATGTTAGATACATATAGTGTCATTACACTTAAGTTACATGCAGTGTCATTACACTTAATTCAGTCACGACGATTCACACGTCATAGTGTTATAAAACTCAAAGTAAACACAACTTTGAGAACCGTTGAACATTGACTAAACGTAGTTATTTTTGCCAATCATACATCATATCCCTCTGGGCCCTCATTGGTCGTGGTCCCGAGTGCAATGAACCCGCCTTCGCGCAACAGTGTGGCTACGCTGCTGAAATTTTCTGAAAGTTATTTTTTTGTAATTTGCACTCGTCTTGGTTTTGTGTTTTTGCTCGAAACAAGATGGCGGCGGTGTCCTCTACATAGTCATAAGTTAATATCAAACTCTGCGGCTTCAGTACACACAGTGGGTAGAAGTATTGAAAGAGCGGGACAGGACCATCAGGGGGGTCCAGATACACTGGCGGATCCCGGGGGGGGGGGGGAGGGGGGCGGTAGGGACGAATTTTAGATTAGAATTCACACAATTGGTATACGAATTTATTACTTATGTTAATACTATAGACTAATTATTTATATTTTTTAAACATATTTTTTGATTATTTCGCCCTCCCCCCCTTTTAGTATGTTGGCCGATTAGGTGGGGTCGGGAGGGGGCGATGACATCGATCCGCCCCCCCCTTCCCCCACGATAAATTTTTGAGGGGGGGGGGGTTCGGTCCAATTTCTTTGTAGAAATCACAGCTTGCTAACAGAATCAATTAAATATCTATATGATTAAAACTTGTTATTGATATTTTAACCGATCTTTATATTTTGTCGTTCCCCTGTTGACCGATTGGGGGGGGGGGGGCGAATACCTCTACAGCCCTTCCCATCTAAACCCTTTGAGTGGGGGGGGGCGGTCCTACTTTTATGGACAAATCATAGTTTGTGAACACAATTAGTTGAATATCTATGTAATATAAACTACGTATTGATATGTGAATCCATTGTATATTATGTCGCACCACACTCTAATCTCAAATTTTATGATTATTAAATATAAAATGAAAAAGGGTTGTACCAGGTGGGAGGGGCGATACATGCAATCGCCCCCCCCCCCCCCCCCCCATCGAACAAACCAATACTTTTTCTTTTTGTATTATAGTTAAGAAATTACAAAATAAAAAAAAAATCTGTCACTAATATAATTTATATATGCTATAAATTAAATTCTTATATCAAGCCGCACCATCCCTATTCTTTAATGCCCAATGCAATCATAAGCAGAAATTATAAAAAGGAGCGAGGATTAATCGCTTTCACTCTGTCGCCCCTCCCCTTTCCAGACAGAGTTTATGTAATTTCACATGAATTTATCATAGATAGTCAGTTCGGTGTATTTGCCGTCAAGCTGTTTACACAAAAATCTGTCACTGGTAATGTCTGAAGCCTCTTCCCACTTGCTCTGAGGACCTCCATGAAAGTGTGGAGCCAAATTGTACTAGGATGTCATCGCAACTCCTATTATGCGTAATTCATTTTGTCGTAGAACATGTCCCGCAAACCCTCATGCGACGCTTTGTCACAATCTTACTAAGAGGTCGACTCCCAGCTCGGCATAGGATTTCCTTGATTTAGACCCGATCTCTATAACTGACTCCTAAAATCTGTATTAGTCACATTTAGTGTTTTTCAATTTCGGCAGATGACTATTCACAGCACTTTGTTAATGGAGCCCCGCCACTGGTAGAAATGTGTAACCTCTTTTGAACACGCTTTTGGAATCAGTAAGAAAAGCACATTAGGTTTTTGAAATAAAACTTTTTAATAGCAGAAAAATGCACTGTAGATACTTCAGAATATGCATTTTGTTGGATTTCAATACCAGAAATAGTGCTTGGCGGCGGGGCTCCGCCCCGCGCTGGGGAAACTCATAGCGCCCCCCTAGACCCCTTGCTCGCAATGGCGGGGAGTCTACAATTTTTCCACTAACTCCAGGAAGAACCTTTCCTAGGGCACAATAAACGTCTTTCGAAACAAGGAAGGGTCAGAATGTAATAAAGATTATGTACACACAGACACACACACACACACATACATACATATACATTTTTTTTTCGCCTGGGGGGGGGGGGCGGGGGGAGGGAGGAAAATCCCCTCACCCCCCTCCCCGAAAAAAAAGTCCTGGCTACGCCCATGTTCTGTTATATTTGTAAACGTTGGATTGTATAAAATATTTTAGTTTTATATATATTTATATATATATTTATGTGTGGGTGTGTGTGGTGTCAACTAATATATACACATCCGGCACGTTTGGCTTGTTCTAGTTAATGATTTTGCTAAATCAATTTTTTTTTTGTTTGGTAATCACAAGGTGTTCTTCGTCTAATTCACAATTTTAAAGCAACAGCATTCCGTATTCTCGTACCATTATGACTTTGTAATTTCTCTCTCTAGATACTCATCTGCTAGTCAATAGTCACTTGAACACCAGTTCCTATTGGGGTGTGGGAGCTAGGAATCAAGGAGTGGTCCTGTTATCTTTTAAATGTTATTTATAGACATCAATGTCTGAGACTCCATGTCGCTGTTCCTTTGGAAATAATTTTAGTGAAAGTTGGTTTATTAACCCACTCCCTGAGTAATAGTCATTGAACGTCTTGGGCACTGCCTGAGGGATGCAGGTACCACTAAATTAAAAACAAATTAAATTTTAATGGTATAACTAATTTTGAGTGAAATATTGTTTTCCCCTTATGTGATTGTTATAACTACAATAATTGTATTATTGTAACTTGTAATAGGTATAACACGCAATGCTTATAACGTCCAATCTAATGATTCTACAATCTAATAATAATTAAATTGCGTGATCCTATGTGTAAGCAAGTTTTTATAAAGCGGGAAATTTTGGAGCAGCCGTTTTGGCGCACGACATTTCAACGCTAAATGTTTTGGACACATTATATATATATATATATATATATATATATATATATATATATATATATATATATATATATATATATGTCTTTAAAGAGAACGAAATGTAACAATGATAGAAATAAGAAACTAGATAGATTCGTGTCATAACTCTTGAAATTTTTATACTTTAAACAAATTTTCACCAAATATTTTCATACTTCTTTATATTATAATATATGAGATTGTTGTGTATTTTTTAAAAATGAGAACATTCGTAATTTGTGTAACTCAAATGTTGTGGGTGTTTCTAAATATGTAAGTAGTCTCCGCCTACTGGGCAAAGTGAGCACTATCTTTTTTTGTATGGCATTCCCTCTGTCTATTTAAACTCTTTCTGTCTGTCTGTCTCTGTCTGTCTCTCTCTCTGTCTCTCTCTTTCTGTCTCTCTCTGACTGTCTGTCTCTCTCTCTGTCTCTCTCTCTCTTTCTGTCTCTCTCTCTGTCTCTCTCTCTTTCTGTCTCTCTCTCTCTTTCTGTCTCTCTCTCTTTCTGTCTCTCTCTCTTTCTGTCTCTCTCTCTTTCTGTCTCTCTCTCTTTCTGTCTCTCTCTCTCTTTCTGTCTCCCTCTCTCTTTCTGTCTCTCTCTCTTTCTGTCTCTCTCTCTTTCTGTCTCTCTCTCTTTCTGTCTCTCTCTCTTTCTGTCTCTCTCACTTTCTGTCTCTCTCTATCTCTCTCTCTTTCTGTCTCTCTCACTTTCTGTCTCTCTCTTTCTGTCTCTCTCTCTTTCTGTCTCTCTCTCTTTCTGTCTCTCTCTCTTTCTGTCTCTCTCTCTTTCTGTCTCTCTCTCTTTCTGTCTCTCTCTCTTTCTGTCTCTCTCTCTTTCTGTCTCTCTCTCTTTCTGTCTCTCTCTCTGTCTCTCTCTTTCTGTCTCTCTCTGACTGTCTGTCTCTCTCTATGTCTCTCTCTCTCTTTCTGTCTCTCTCTCTGTCTCTCTCTCTTTCTGTCTCTCTCTCTCTTTCTGTCTCTCTCTCTCTTTCTGTCTCTCTCTCTTTCTGTCTCTCTCTCTTTCTGTCTCTCTCTCTTTCTGTCTCTCTCTCTTTCTGTCTCTCTCTCTTTCTGTCTCTCTCTATCTCTCTCTCTTTATGTCTCTCTCTCTGTCTCTCTCTTTCTGTCTCTCTCTCTTTCTGTCTCTCTCTCTTTCTGTCTCTCTCTCTTTCTGTCTCTCTCTCTTTCTGTCTCTCTCTCTTTCTGTCTCTCTCTCTCTCTCTCTTTCTGTCTCTCTCTCTGTCTCTCTCTTTCTGTCTCTCTCTTTCTGTCTCTCTCTATGTCTCTCTCTCTCTTTCTGTCTCTCTCTCTGTCTCTCTCTCTTTCTGTCTCTCTCTCTCTTTCTGTCTGTCTCTCTTTCTGTCTCTCTCTCTTTCTGTCTCTCTCTCTTTCTGTCTCTCTCTCTTTCTGTCTCTCTCTCTCTTTCTGTCTCTCTCTCTCTGTCTCTCTCTTTCTGTCTCTCTCTCTCTTTCTGTCTCTCTCTGTCTCTCTCTTTTTGTCTCTCTGTCTCTCTGTCTCTCTCTCTGTCTCTGTCTCTCTCTCTGTCTCTTTGTCTCTCTGTGCCTCTTTCTGTCTCTTTCTCTCTATGTCTCTCTCTCTCTGTCTCTCTCTCTGTCTTCTCTCTGTCACTCTCTCTGTGCCTCTTTCTGTCTCTCTCTCTGTCTATCTCTCTGTCTCTCTCTCTCTCAGTCTCTCTCTCTGTCTTCTCTCTCTCTCTGTAGCTCTCTCTGTCTGTCTGTCTCTCTCTGTCTCACATTTCAATTCCTTTGACGTCCACTGACACTATGCCAGATACAAATGAACATTGACCTACACGGACCTGATCTAGATCAAGTCATGAAGTGATTTTAACATAAAGCTTGATTGCCAATGTAGGTAGACGTTCATAGTTCAACCAAAAAATCGTGCCTTTAGATTCCAAATAAACCTTACAAGACTTCTGCAAGCGTTACATTACATCATCCGTGCATTAACGGGACATCAACAACGTAGTGCAGTCTCTTCAAACTACCGTACATCACGTTCTGATACATAAGAAAAGAATGTCACTTTTTTCTTCATTCATTCATTATGCATCAAATCCAAACAAACAAATAGCTAACAGTAGTACAAGTCAAACAAGAGTTTATATAATGGGTCGCTTGACTGTCTTAATGCGTGACATCTAGATCTGTTATTGATATAGTATAGGAAGGCAGGAGAGCCGCTGGTCGCCCAGTATTACGTTATACGGATGTATGCAAACGCGACATGAAGCTCTTCAAAATCGACACTGGCAACTGGGAAGAGGTAGCACTGGACAGATCCTCATGGAGAATGAGCATAAAGGAAGGGTCAAAGATTGCAGATGTCATACACAACAGAAGCAGAAAGAAGGGTGAAAATGCAACGGCGCCTGGTGATTATATATGCCCAACCTGCGATCGCAGCTGTGTATCAAGGATTGGCCTCTTTAGTCACACAAGAAGTTGCAAAGGGAAAAGATCGTCTCTAGAGAAGTAAAATGCCACAGATAGGAAACATTATACTGGCATAAGATAAGCGACATTCTGGGAGAATGTTTTAGTAGAAAGTAGTGCTGAGCTTCTCATCTCCCCTTCTCTTATTATCATTAATGTTCTTTTTTTTTTTGTCTGAAGACCAGTACCTGACAATAGTTGGGGGTTGGATGTTGAGCTGGTCACGATAACGGAAACAGATGACCTTTACATCATCTGCCCTGTAGTTCGCAGTCTGAAAGGGAAATTCTACTCTCTTTTTTTTAAGACCAGACGCCGCAATGACGACACAACTTTTCTGAGTTTTTTCCTCATACACTCCTGTCATTCCAACTCCCAGTCTTCCGTCTAGTGCAGCGGTTCTCAACCTTTTTTGCTCGGCGACCCCTTTTTACAATTCCTCACTACGCCGCGACCCCCCCCCCCCCCCACAGCAAATTATTTTTGTTCATTAGTATTAGTAACTGTGCTTTCGATAATGCAGATGTAATATTAACACCTAATCTTGACCTTACAGACGACAGTCCAGAGCTTTAAAAAAAACACGACCAGGCGTAACGCTACGTCATGCAGTGATGCGCTTTAACTTAAAGTGTTACAAATATTTCTGCTGCGACAATTAAAATGTTTAAACTCAATTCTGATTCAGTCGTCTGCAACATCTTACAATAAAAAATAGTAAATTGCAATGAGAAAAAAACAAACACTATTCTATGTTTCAAGTTCACATGTTTGAATTGACACAAAAAAAAAAAATCCATATTTTCGATGGCATTAAGCGACCCCTGACAAGTTATCAATCGACCCCAAAGGGGTCGCGACCCATAGGTTGAGAACCCCTGGTCCATTGAGAGTAATTTTTAAGATATGACTTTGCTCCCTGAGAGGAAATGTCTAATTCCCACCCACAGACCCCTATAAGTCAAAGTGCCCAGCCTTCCATCTGTTGAGAAAATTTTAAAATATGACTTGGCTCCCTGAGCGTAAAGTCTACTGCCCAACGGAAATCTTCAATTAGTATTAGCCACACCAATACTAGCGCCAAATTTTATTTACAACGCCAGGCCTGGATATTCTCCAAAAAAAAAATGCAAACATTTAACGTTACAGTTGCAGCGTGAGACACATGCCATCGTTTTGACAAGTATTTCTAGGGTCTAGGGGTACTTGCTACATAATGTTATCAGTAAAATCATTGTATTCACGCGTGGAATTTCCAAATCGTCAAGGTCCATCCTACTTCCTGCTGGTGTTCTGATAGCCACGTGGGGCCTGGGGGGAGGGGCTCTTGTATTGTAACATTGTTGCGCTGATAAGGTAAACAGCCCACCGGTAAAGGATCGCTTGAACTACGGCGTCGACTAGAAGTGAATGAAATGGAATGTACTGCACGTCATAGGGCGATGGATTTACAACGATTTCAAGTCAGCATGCACAAAATATCTGCAGGACAAACAAATTATGACATTTTATTAATTAACAAACATTTTCTTCTGACACATTTGTACTCTATTAAATAATATTCAAATATTTTAACTAGTGAACAAAATAACTTCGCTGAATTGATTCAACCACATCCCTGTGGCAGTGAAATTTATAACAAACGAATATTCCAATCTGATTAGAGTAGCACCATTAGTAAAATCACTAAACTTCAAGACACTTTCAGGACAGAAGAATAAAAAGTAAATTAGTAATAATACATAAAACACTGAACCAGAACTTACAAATACTAAAACAAAACCTAGTGAACTACTCTGAAAGACACAAAGATAGAGGCACATTTCTTATTCCAAACGCTAGAACAAATTCGTACCAATGCTCCTTCTTCCATAGTGCCATTAGAGAATGGAATGGGTTGCCTGACTCTCCAGGAAAACCAACGCTTGGCAGAGTTTAAGTCATTAATTAACACGAAAGACAAAAGATTGACACACAAAATGCGTAGGACGTAATTTTCTTTCTTTTTTTTTTTTTTTGAAGTAACGTCTGTAATTTATAAGATAAGAAGATAAAAAGTCTTCTGAGATTAAATCTCATCTGATTTGCGTCAAAAGACGTTCTCATACTGTATACCTCGTCTTTCTCAAAGATATGCGGTGCAATTCTTTTCTATCGTTCGCATATCTCAGAACTGCTAGTAAATAACTTTAGAATACGCCATGACGCTCAGAACTGCTAGGAAATAAGTTTAGAATACGCCATGACGCTCAGAACTGCTAGGAAATAACTTTAGAATACGTCATGACGCTCAGAACTGCTAGGAAATAACTTTAGAATACGTCATGACGCTCAGAATTGCTAGGAAATAACTTTAGAATACGTCATGACGCTCAGAACTGCTAGGAAATAACTTTAGAATACGTCATGACGCTCAGAACTGCTAGGAAATAACTTTAGAATACGTCATGACGCTCAGAACTGCTAGGAAATAAGTTTAGAATACGCAATGACGCCACAATTATCTATTGAAACCAACTTAAGAACCTTTGAGCTGCGGTACTAAATTCATTAATGATACGCTTTTTTTTCTGATTATCCATTGAACTATTTTGATTCATTGTAAATATCATAACAGGGCACAAATAAAAATGGCCCATTAAGAATAATTAAAACACAATTTTAAAATCATAAATAACATCAATAAAAAGCTTTTAATGATCAGTAAATCATTTAAATTCAACAGTATCTAGTTTAAACATACCAGTAACACATTTTAAAATAATTAATAACATTTTTTTAAAATCACCATTCACTAACAAAATTACACAAAAGGTTGTGATTGAGCTCAACCTACACAGGTTGTCAACTCACTTAAATTTTTTTTTTTTAAGCATGTGTTAAAATGAGTCCACAGACACAGTGACACTATAGCTATATTTAGTTTTTTCCGCCATGTATGAACGCATCCAATAAAGGCAATACAGTCGAATGCCAAACAATTCGCAAATATCGCGATAAGGTAAATAGACTTATTTATTTCAGTACAGCTTACTCCTGATCTAGTTCCTGGTCATCTAACTGGTCAGTAGGAAATCAGTGCCGGTGTTACCACGTGGAGTCTCTTTGTACTGACAATTGCAGTCGATGTGTAAGAGTCGGGCGTGGTGGCTGAGTTGATAGAGCGCTTGGTTTTCGAACCGTAGCATTTTGAATTTCGGGATTCTTAGGACGCCCCTGAGTCAATATAAATCCAATGGGGAAAGTAAAGGCGTATGGTCAATGTGCTTGCCACATGATTTCCTTGTCTTTTTAACAGCTCGCTTTAGAAAACAAGAACTTTACCTCGTCTGACTCCAAAGATCGCAGGTCTGAAAGGGGTACTTTTTAACAAAGTTTATATCAACTCACTCTGTCTGTCTGGTAAAAAATGTGTACACGTTATTTCTCCCACACCCATTCTCGATTCAAGCTGAAACTTTGCAAAATTTACCTGACAAAAACAACAACGACATACAAACAATTAGTTAATTAATTATTGGTAATTAATTATTTTGTTTGGTATCACGGACAAGGGAAAGATATTGTACTTGTCTGATTCCCTTTTATCCTTTGTAGAGAAAAGTATGAAACTAACAACAGATAACTGTAACACCTTCTATTTTCATAAGCGCATTCTCTGGCACAGAGGCTAGTGTACTAGTTTGAGGAGGCTTAAGCCCTCGAGTTTGAATTCAGGTCGTACATTATGTCTCTTTAGTTTCATTGAAGTTTTCTTTTTCTTTTTGAGCGTGTATGTTTTGATGTGTTTGTTTGATGTGTGATGGTATTGATAAAACAATTAAAATTACGTATCACGTGACAGCCTTTATGGATTGCATAATTTGTATAGAAGAGATAGAAAACTACGTGGCAAAATGTTGTTTGTTTACGATTGGTGAATGGGGTCCATTGTTTCACACAAACACAGCTGTATTTAAAAGGTCATTATGGATTTTCACACATTTCCTGTAATCACTAGGAAATCAACTTTCAATTTTGCACTATTCTGTATTGAGATTACTTTCGGAACGCACAATAAAATAACACTTCCTGTCAAAACTATGTCAAGGTCTTAATTCTCTACAGTTAATCAGCAAACAATGTTATTTAAATGTCAGCTTTAGCCTTCTTACTGTTGTTCTCCCCCATATTGGTTCCTTTATTGCAGTGTTTCCCAAACTGTGTACCGCGGAACACTAGGGCTCCGCGAGGCCTGACTGTGTGTTCCACGAACAGTTGGAGTAATACATGGTAGGCCTACAGGAGAATCATTTTTACAGTAAATGCAGAACAGAAAAATTGATTTTATTAACCCCTCTTGGCAACGGGAAAAAAATCTATAACATACCATGAACTTTTGAACTGGTCTCGATTTCATTCTAATTTAAAACAAAGATAGTCATACGAAGAGTAACCATTAAATCTGGTGGAGTTTGTCTAAAGAGTAGCCTACCACAATAGTTTCAAACAAAATAGAAATATTTCACATCTGTTTCCTACAATCTTTTATTGTAGGGTAGAGAGTTGAAAGAAAAGACTAAGTAGAGCAGCGGTTCTCAACCTTTTAGTCTCGGCGACCCCTTTTTACAATCCCCCACTCTGTCCCCCCCGCACACACACACAGCAATAGAAGAGTAGATAATAACAATCCATTTTTTCGAGGGTCTTAGGCGACCCCTGGCTAATAGCTAATCGACCCCCAAAGGGGTCGCGAAACACAGGTTGAGAACCCCTGAAGTAGAGTATCAGGTTTGACGCTACACCTGAGATGAACTCCAATTAATGACAAGGCAGGGAGACCTAGGCCTCCCGTAGTGCCCTGGTAAGGAACTCTGCTGTGTGGCGTAGTGCCTCATAGCTACCATACAAGTCAAGTTGACCACTGGATACGTCTCCCCGCAGCTCGCGGAGCTGCGGGCACTCTTGCAAGGCGTGCACCACCGTCTCTTCTGATTTCCCGCAGAGTCGGCAACGGGCATCAAAATTTGGCAGGAACCGGGCAAAATAAGCACCAATGGGGCAGCGTCCCGTACGCCACTGCGTAATTGTCGATTGTTCCGACCTTTTTAGCCTCCACCTCCTCTCGATTTGGGCGGCGCATGTGCTGCCAGACTCCCCTGGCAGTTTCGGAGTCATCCCAGGATTTCAACCATCTATCATGTACCCACTCTCGTATAACTGTGGTAGCCTGTTCGTACGTTACACTAGAAATTGGAACTCAACTTATAGATGTGGTGTCTGATACCAAGTAGTTATGTTCTTCAAAGATTCGATACCATTATCACCATCAAAGTCAGTTATGTTCTTCAAAGACTCGATACCATTATCATCATCAAAGTCATTCAACCTTAATTTTTCTAATGCGTATGTCTGTCTTTTGTCAGTCTTATAAGTGAAAATAAACAATAGTGCTAAATTTAGAATATGGTTTAATTATAACCAATTTTTTATTTAAAATATTAGTGTTCTCTCAGAATGTGTAAAGTGTTCCGTTAAAGAAAAGGTTTGAGAAACACTGCTGTATTGCGTTCTTTATGGACGCAGTAAATATCTTGTTGAAATATATAAAGCACGAACCAGAACTCTGCACAGACTATGTCCTTTTATTGTTCCTACATAATCGCTCTCCATGAAGTGGAGTACGTTTTATACAACGCGTGACAAGTGGAAACATTGATTGAAAACAATAAAACAGAATACGAGCGTTACTTTTTTTTACAAGGCTTTGAACGACTCACTCTGGTTCAAATCTTGTACACGTTATTTCTCCAGCTTGAAAATCTCAGATGAAGCTAAAACTTTGCACAATAATTCATTGTCGATGACAATACATGAATAAGAAACAACAATTATTTAACTATTTTTTTTATAACTAATTAATATTGTTTTATTAATTAAAAAAAATATCATGCATTATTGAGCGTTGTGGCAGTTCTTTCCTATATAGAAGCTTTTTTTTTTTTACTTTTAAAAGTATTTTGCTTTTTTTGTGTTTGTGCTTATTTGTATTCAATAAGAAAAGAAGTTGTTTTAATGAAGTCTTCATGTCAAATAGTCCAGATGTTCAGGATCAACTAAACAATGTCGAGGTCGTTAATTTAAACTTCACTGTTGCCAACTAAAAAAACAAAAGATTGAGTTCTAATTGTAACATATCTAAATGCCTGGAAGGTGATCTTTATGCTAATTCTCCTTAATTACAGCAACTTAGTTGTCTATTAATAATAATTTTTTTAAGTGTCAGAGTAAAAATGTAATGCAGCTTCCATATTTAAATTATGTAGTATTGCAAACGAAAGAGCTTCAATACATTGAATTCTCTAGTGCTAAAAAGTGCTAAACAAGTGCTAATCAACAATGCCTTTTGTTTGTACACCGGATGCACGAGCTATTTATAGTTTTCCCGCCACGTATGAAAATCTCTGATAGTATTGCATTGTGTTACACACGCCTAACAATGGCGTCCACTAGTGTGTAAATTAAGAGGCTAATAGAGAGATGCGATAGAAACGCGATCTCACTTTCCGAATTTGAGTTGTGGATCTAGATCTTTAAATCCACTTTTTAGTAGTTGTTCACTGTTACGATGCTATAGAAATTTTCTCTTCCGTAAACTCAGATTTCATTGGTCAAGTATTGAGAGATATTAGATTTGTGTGTTTTACATGTTACGGATGTTCCTTCAAAAGATTATTATGACCCAGTCAAAGCTTCCTTCTGGGGCTGGGGATCGCATTGAGTAGGTTTGGAACCATTGATACGACAGTCCAGAGTGCACGACGAGGCAGCCATCCTGCTATGTAGTTTTTAGAGCAAATTTTAGTGTTAGGCCTTTAACGTTTTGAAACAGCACTTGCAATTTTAGCAAAGACTTTTGAAAGAAATACATGTTATGTTAGCAAAGACTTTTGAAAGCACTACATGTTATATTAGCGTTTACATATTCAAGATGTATTTTATTACGCCAGTGACATTTAAAACATTAGTATGCAAGGGCAAGTAACTCTGAAAAGGTAGCATATAACAAGGGGGAGACACTTGGTGTGTGTTACGTCATCCATGTCAACCTTTAACATAACAATTTGTAGCTGGACAGTCAGTAGAGGTCTCAACTTGTTCAAACTGGATCATTTCTGACAAAGTCATTTCAGACGAAAAAACAAAAACAAAAAACAACACTATTGCAATTGAATTTGGAGATTTTCACGGAAACCTAAATAATGTCAAGGACGCTAAATGGAACTTTGATTTTGCCAACTTAAAAAAAAAGAAAAGAATGAAACTATAATTTTATACATTGTCATAATGCGTTGCAGTTGATATTTTTTATCAAATCTCCTTTACTACCGCTACTTATTTGCCCGTTTCTTTTTGAAATAAGAGTCAAGTCATAGAATGAAAGTCCAATACGTCCTCCATAGTGGGATTATTGTGTGCTACACACCGAAGAGGTTAACAATATGATATGATAAAAAAAAGTTCACAAAACTTTCATATAACTTTTAAAATAAGACATCTTTTCAACACTTCCATAGTTTGTACACCGGAAACAGCAATTAAAAAAAAAAAGTTTTACCACCATGTATGAAAATTCTCCAATGTCACTATTTTATCGCTGGTTTTCTTCTGTCTTACATGACCATAATGCATTGGTTTCAAAAAGGTAAGTCTTTTAGATAGAGAATTACAAAAGGACATTACTCGCGTATACTTTTATAAGGAAATTAACAGATGTGAAAAGATGTGATAAGATAGTTAAAATGATAGTCATTGTAAGTGCAAAATAATGGAAATGCCTTCGATTCTGAAGATTAAAAATGAGTGCAGAGTTTCTCCTGGCTACGTTAACTCAGTTGTGACCTGCATATTTTTCCATTTCTGATGCAGACAAGGCCGTTGTCCGTAATTTTGGATTCTTTATTAATACATGTATTCTGGATCTGACAATGGCAGTCTATGGGCCGATTAAATGTAAAGTTTAGAGGACAATGATACATAGTTATTGCATGCATACAACCCTGAATAAAAATCAGGAGCAGGTGATCCTTTCAATGATCTCTCACAAAGGCAGCGGGACACACATTTGAGGTCCAGAGGCAAGCCCTTGTAGATGACTGGTGCAGACAACTTGCGCAGAAGACCGGCGCAGAAGACGTAAGGGAAACAGAACACTACGGACAATGGAGGAATATGCAGGTCGCAAGGGGGGGGGGGGGGTAACTGCTGTGTGGGCGACCTCATTCCAACCATAGCAAAGCCAGGCATTCACCTCATTTCTATGAGATGACTCATAGTCGCTTCTCGACTGAAGGAAGCCATAAATATACATACATTGATGCTTATGATAAAAGAGATAAAAACCCCGTTTACGTTTAGCATCCATCGTTATGAGTAAATTAAGGAAAATCTGATAGAGTAGCATCAGCTACATAAAAAAAAGTGTATTAATCTTTGGTTGTGAATGTTGGACACTGAACACTGAGGCTGAAAGAAGAATTCAAGTCTTTGAGAGTAAATGCTGCAGAAAAATGTTGTGTACCAGGAACAGAAGACAAATGAGTTTGTACATTTACAAGTCAAAACTCTAGCTGGCAAAAGGAAGAACACATCAATACTACGAAGAGACTAAATCTGAGCTGGTTTTGGTCCTAGTGTAAGACATGACTTACTGACAAAAGTTATCCTTTAAGACTCAGTGGAGGGAGCATGAAGAAATGGACGTCCAAAGAAAAGCTGGCTGGACAATGGAAAAGAATGGACAGGCCTCTCTTTTGATATCCTGCTAAGAACAGTTGCTGACCGGGAACAGTTCATGGCTTTGGTCACATGATCTGCCACAGCACCCCTTCGACGAAAGTCAATGGACAGATAAGATGACATAAAGTGGTTTGTAAATTCAAATTCTTCCCCTTTTCTTTACATTCCTGTCTGTCGCCCTCCACTTTTCCTGTTCTCTCTTTCTGTTTGTAATGTTTACAAAATCAAAATGTAAACAGGGCAGACAACTGTGGTTAATCAAAATCCCCAAATGCTGTTCAAATTTCAGTTTCAATAACATGGGTAGTGCCAGCAACACCTAGCAATAAAATCACCATTTAGAAAGTTCTGTGTACACTATCACTGACTCACAAACAATTACAAAGAAAACAAAATGGGAGTTGGCCATAGAGTACTGTCGTTGTGTCTTCACAAAAAGAGAACAAAAGATCGATGTCACACGCGTTAAATCTTCATCTAGCGGAGGGCCATATAGGTCATATCTCTCCTAACTTGGAGGCGCAAGCTATATCCCTCTATATATAGAAAGAAGCGTGTTTTTAGTCATGTTGCATGCTTTTTTTTTTTTTTAAATCTAACATGATTGGCTCATAACTTTAAACTTACAATACTGTGAAGCACTCCTAAGTGAAGTCATTTAAAAAGTATAATATATTACAGAAACAAATAATATGTCAGTGATAGAGAAGTCCATTGCTGAGACTAGACTACAGACGACAAAATGTAAAAATAAATAAATAAATAAACTGCGGAAATTTCGGAGGAAATTTGTCTTGCAATTTGTGCATGAAACATAACAAGACAGCATACCTGTAGAAAATGAAATATATCTTCTAACCAAATAAATCTAACCAGAATGTTCTGTCTGTGTGTGTGTATGAGGAAGGGGGGGAGAGGGTTTTGGTTGTTCAGATTTCCATAAAGACAGTCAACACGTCTAAAAATAGCTTTGAGTGTATAGCTATGTAATAGTTAAAATCATATTTAAAAATACGAAATGGGTACTAGAGTAAATAAACAAATTGAGACTCGCCGCTAAGTTTAACCGTTATGTCACATGTCACTGTCATGTCTATTTGTTAGCCACATTTATATTATCAGTACTTAAATGTTCGCAAGCGGCACCCACAGCGTGACGGCAATGTTCATAGTCTGCTAGGAAACTAGGTAGAGCTAGGACAAAACGTTGTTTCGTATCTAGCAATAGAGTCTCAATAGACGCTTTATCTATTGGCTTGTAGATCTATGTATCCAACAATAGAGTCTCAATAGACGCTTTATCTATTGGCTTGTAGATCTATGTATCCAACAATAGAGTCTCAATAGACGCTTTATCTATTGGCTTGTAGATCTATGTATCCAACAATAGAGTCTCAATAGACGGCTTTATCTATTGGCTTGTAGATCTATGTATCAAACAATAGTCTCAATAGACGGCTTTATCTATTGGCTTGTAGATCTATGTATCCAACAATAGAGTCTCAATAGACGGCTTTGTCTATTGGCCCGTAGATCATACTAGATCTAGGCTAGATTCAAGTCAGAAGAATTCATGTGAATACATTTATATGAAACTTCCCTCTAAAATATATGATCAAATATTTCTATTCATATTTCTTACAAATTCAACAAACTATTTTCTTTCTAATTCTTCTCTATTTCTTCTGTTCCCAAAGTATTCACTCTCTACTCTTCCCTCCCTGCGCTCATTTTTTCCCTCTCTCGCTCGCTTTCCCCTTCTCTCCTTTAATTCCTCTCACCTTCTCTCCATCTCTCACCATCTTTTTCATTCTCTTAATTTCTCTCCCTATCCCTTTCACGCTTTCCATCTCTCTTTCTTTCACTCATTTCATCTCTTTCTCTCTTTCACTCAATCACTTTCTTCACCTGTATCCCAAATCGTCTTCCCTCTGATATCAAAGTGATACCGACTCTATAAAGAAATACACTGATCATATTGCCAACTTTGAGCTCGATTCAGTTAAAATCATTATTATTCATATCATCAAACAGGCTTGAGAGTTTTCAAAATAATGTGGCCATTTGTATTTTATGCAGGAGCGGTGTCTGAGCGGGGGTCCCAAGTTCAAATCCTGTTGAAGACTGGAATTTCAAATTTCGGGATCTTTAGGGCGCCTCTTAGTTTACCCAGCTCTAATGGGCACCTGACATTAGTTGGGAAAAAGTAAAGGCGGTTGGTCGTTGTGCTGGCCACATAACACCCTTGTTAACCGTAGGCCACAGAAACAGATGACCTTTACATCATCTGCTCTATAGACCACAAGGGAACTATATGTATTTTACGAAAGCGAATGAGATAAACTAGTATCGATACCTGAACGGTAGTTTTAAATCTTCGCGCTCTATGTCAGTACATTAGAGTGATCTCCCTTGAAATTGAAAATGAAAGTACATTCGAACATTTAAGAGCAAACCTTCAACAAGTTGGACCATTTCACTAGTGTTGATAGAAGACTAAGGCAGACAAGCGCTGTAACATTTAAAACTTATTAGAATACCAAGTTATCATGGGCGGAGGTTCATCATGGGGGATCAGGTCATCATCATCTTTTTAACCCCACTATGACCTGCTAACTATCGTAAAAAAACGCAAGCTAAAAATCTATGGCCATATCACAAGGTCTTCGGGTTCGCAAAGACTTTCCTCCAGGGTACAGTACCAGGAAAAAGAAGAAGAGGGAGACAGAGAAAGCAATGGGATGACAACATTAAAGAATGGACAGGCCTGCCATTGAAAGATGTTCTAAGGCAAAAGACAGGAATGGAGAAAGACGGTCGACAAATCTTGCGTGGTTCCCCAACGGCCCAACAAACTAAGGGATAGGTAAAAGATAGGTAAAAGAATACCAAGTCATGGTCTATAATTAGGATTGGTATATATGCTGTCATACAATTAATGAAAGACCTAAATCGGACCGTTTGAATATGTTGTGTTACAGCCTACAAGTGGTTGTCTTAAATTGCAAGAGGTCCCATTATCCTAGTGAAAATGTTTTAAGATTATTTCACAGATTGGCACTCGGAACAACGTCTCAAAAGTCGAAAGCACAGGTTCTCATTTTTTTCACGAACTGCCAGGTTCTTTATGTTCCTCAGAGAGCCCTGCGCTCAATGGACTCAACGCTTTTGGTGGTGCCTCGTTTCTCCCTCAAAAGCTACCGGCTTTTTCAGTGCACGGACCAAAGGTTTGGAACTCACTCCTCATTGATCTCAGACAGACAACATGCTACACTACTTTCAAGAAGAACATTAAGACCTATCTGTTTAAAACTTTTTTAGATGAGTTTGTCATTTTAGCTGTTGTGTTTGTGTTTGTAATGTCATTACAAAGCCATTTTGTTTGTTAACAGCGCTTTATAAATAATAATATTATTATTATTATTATATGATGATAAGATTTAAGGGCTAGGGACGTCTACGAAGTGCACTTAAATAAAAAAAATTTCTTTCCTGTGAAAAGTATTTGTGCCTCTCTTGGAATCTACTTTTAAAATTTACCATAACATAAAGCCTGTCATAGATACTCATTAATTGTGAATGCTTTCATGCATAGAGCAGGTAATGAAAAAGGGAAACAATTTTTAAAAAAATCACTGGGAAGACAACCTCAAGATATAGATGGACCCTCTACGGAGCCTCACGCTCAACGATTCACTAACAAAAAGAAGATACGAACATATACAGATCGCTTGTGGTACCCCAACAGACTCTAACAAATATGATAATCAGTCTCATTGATTAGTAACTGACCTATATATTGGCTGGAAGTCAGTAACCCACAAAAAATATTATGTAGTGGACTCAAAGTCATCTCAACAGTGGGTCAGATGGTCAAATTGAACTACTATCTCCTTCTTTGCCTCCCCCCTGTACCTTCCTCAGTCCTCCTCTACCAGGTGCTGTAGGAATGATATGAAGGAATGTGTGCACTGTTTCCACATCAACAACATTATGACATCACATTTTTTGTCATACGTAAAGGCCCGCAACTCCACCCTGCAGATTATATTTCATTGAAAGAAATATAGCTACCACAGCGTTTCTCAATATCCATAACTCAAAGTAACATTTCAGACTATCATTTATTTTTAACCAAATCTTCATACACCAATATATATACATTAAATTTGTTTTTATTTTTAAAATTCAGTATTTCAAGAAAAGAAACAGCACTGGGATATACCACAATCATCGAAGAATACGATTTATCCCAAGCTGAGATCACCCCATCTCCGCATTCCTACAGAACAAAGCCATATGTATGCAATACATGCTAGAGTGTGCACCTGCGTACTGTAACCCTAGGCCGCCATGGCCCATTAATAAATTTCAAAAATGCTAAAAGGTGATTTGCATACAAGGGAGATAACTACGACGACAATGGCGTGAGCTCTTGTTTGTCTGCGCTTGCTATTGAAATTTGATTAATGCTGCAAATTATATTCTGACTAAATTTACTGTTATATTCAATTTTATATTAATTTTTAAATTAATATTTACTCAGAATCCTGTATATTAAAACCTTTTTGATATTTAAAAAAAAAAGGTGTAAAGAAGGGGATACTCAAAATACTTTAAAACGTTACAAGCTGTATTCTGAACATGGACCCTTTCGTTAACGGGAAAGCCTCTTAGATTACCGAATGGTGTATGGCAGCTGACTTATGATTGGCTTATCATTGATAGTTTAAACATACGACCTGAACACAAAATACTTTAAAAAAAATAAAAAAATGTAAAAACATAAATTTTAAAATGTTTTACATGTTTCGGATGTTCCATCAGTGTTGAAGATAATCAACTTCCTAGTCCAAACCTCCCGCAAGACGATTTTTTTTTTTAATTGGAGTGTCAATTTTAAACAAAACAAAAGTTTTGGAGCCATGAAAGCGGAACAAAATAAATGTCACAAGGTCAATGTGCACACATTTAATCTTCTTTCTCATTAAGTGGATAGATTTATTGTAATAAGGAATAAAACCCCAAAGAAAACCTGTTTCATTTCAACTCTGGACATGTGTTTAGCAAACCAGAAATATATTTTAATTTACAATGGAGTTTGGTTACGTTTCATTTATATAATCTTTTTTTTTTCGGTGACCGCGATATTTAAATAAACTTTTATGTTTAATTCTGACATAAATTTAAAAAAATGAAGTCGAAATGTGTCAAATGTCGTCATTTCACGTCAGCTGGCAGCTAGCAGCCACAAGTTCTCTCCCCTCCCCGCATTACGTGACAGTTTAAACCAACGCCTCACTTCCTGTCTCCCACGCTTGTAAAAACATGGCGAACTTCTAGTACCCAGCTAGGGGGAGCAAGAACAGGATAATGTTGATAGATCAAGGGACTTCAACGTTGCACTTTTCAGGTGTTATCTCTCACTTTAGCATTAGATATCTCTACAGCAGCTTTTTTTTTTTAGTTTAAAGAACAAGTAAAATATATTTAAAAAACACACACATACACAAAATTACAACAATAAATCTTTGCGATTAGAAATATTTTTACCCATTGATTTAGTTTAGCGCCATTTCATGCTTTTAGCTTTCTCAATATGATCGTATCACTTATCTGGACCAGCTGGAAACGGATAGGGGGAAGAAAGAAGGGGTATCTGGGTGATCGCTTTTTTTTAAATGTATTTATAACCAAAAAAAGTTATCGACCTGATTTAGAACTGGAGGACTAATGCCTCCCCAAGTCAATACAGTAACCACTGTGCTAGGGAGCTGCTTATGAAAGCAGGTTTTATAGTTATTTACAAACTTTTCTTTCCCACAAACAATTAAGGGAACTGTTTCAACTTATACTACCAAATCAATCAAGTAAAATTTCTTTTTATTGTTTCCCAAAGTGAATAAGGTCTGGACCGTCTTTGAACAGTTTATTTCCATTTTCCACATACGGGTGTGAAATCGTGGATTTCCGCCGTGAGAGCTGCAGCGGATCTCCCGGTTGGCCAGATTAGCAGGTCGTCAGCAGAAGAGAAGAGGTCAACATTTCCATCGTTCTGTCAGGTCGTTTATATAGACTAAGAAAAACGTACATGATAATGACGAGCCCCGATGTAAGCCTCGCTCAAGTGTTCTTTCGCGTGACATGCTAGATCCGTAGCGTGCATGGAACGTCCTCTCTGTTAGGAAGTTCTTTAGGCACCAGTACATATTAGAGCTTACTCCGAGGTTCATCAATTTTAGCAACAATCCTGTCGTAGGCCTGTTGAAGATCTAAAAATACTTTCCCCACTTGAATTGTTGATGTTTTTTTTTTTTGTTTTTTTTTTACTATGGCGAAAGTGTGAGTCACGGACCTTTATATATAGATCTGTGCGGTGGACTAAAAGTAGCAATTGAAAAACAACTCCCAGGAAAAGTATGGACATATTTCTAGAACTAGGGTAAAAGACATGCTAGTTTTTATGTTTGCAATGTGTGTGTGTGGGGGTGTGTGTATTTGTCTGTGTGTTTTGAAATAAAAAAATGTGAATATTGTTGTGGGTTGTGTGGATTGAAATGTTGCTCGGCTGGATGTTAGTTTGGGTCGTTGGTTGACTCGGTTCAAAACAAAAAGAAATACTATTTGACACGTAACTCTCTGAGTACATTCCATACATGTCTGTCTCATGATTCAGTGACAGCATGGAGCTGCTCATACTGCATGTCGTGGGTGTGAGACTTCACAATTTCATACTAAATGTAATCACGTGATACCTATACACCAACAGTTGAAATATTGTTACATAAACTAGAAGTTGGGTTGTTGTTTTTTTTCACTGACTCATACAATTTTGTAAGAACGCTGAGTCACTGCAGCCACATTCAATTTGAGTCATATTTCGTTTTAAAAAAATGTCCAGATTTCTGGTTGTGACAAAGTTTTGTCTTTTTGGTTGATACAAAGTTTGTCGCTTGCTGTTGCCTAACACACGTCCGGAATAATATATGGGCAAGGTGTAACACCACGAAAGACCACGAGACTGAAAGTGGCTTTCTTCATTATTTTGTTTATATCCAAATAGGTATACAGTAACATGAAATAAGAAATCAATAATATAAGCCTCCATTGGTAATTAGCACACGGACTCATCCTTCTCAAATCTGTTCATGATACCAGGTCTAATATGCTATACTTATACACCACATAAATATAGAATTTGAAATTAAATTTGAAAGACGTCATCACATGACATTATGAAGTCTTTACACTCTATTTTTGTTAAGAAAACAACTTGTGCAAACATTTTATTTTTAGAAACATGTCTGCAGGTCTAATATATATATATATAAACCAGTGACATACATGTTTATTTTAGAAGTCACAATATAAAAGACCAATCTTTAGGATTAGTTGACATTTTAAATGACATCGCCAAGGAATTACTATCAACATTAATAAAGGAGGGTGGATGGAAGTTTACGGTTTTTATCTCTGTTTGTTACGTCGTCTATATGTTCTCTCATGCCTTATGCAGCAAACTGGGCAGCAGTTCTCCTTTCAAAAAGTTTAAAATAAAGTAATTTATCCCAAATGTCAGCATACTTTGTATCGCCAGCAACAAAAGCAAAGTACAAAGAGTTTGCAAGCACTGTGAATTCATCAGTCTTAAAACAGAATATCGATGGATTAGCAGATTTATTTCATGGATTATTCGGAGGCGCGTGTGGCTGAGTGGCAAAGCTTATGGCCTCCAAACCTGGGGTATGGGTTTGAATCACGAAGAAGAGGGGATTTTGAGTCCACCCAGCTCTAACGGGTACCTGACATTGGTTGGGGAAAATTAAAGGCGGTTGGTCGTTGGGCTGGCTACATGACACCCTCGTTTTCATCAGATCTGAATGGAGAACTTTACTTTTATGGATTACCCGCTTAAGAATATCAGTAGACATGTTCTTAAATCTTCTATAGACATGTGATTAGATAACGAAATTAACTTAACCTCCTAAGATATTCGCAGCCCATTTAAATTATTATTACGGGAATTAAGCACTTCTCTATCAATGTCAGGGTCGAGCTTGGTTAAGACAAAGAGAGATAAACGTTTAAATAAAATAAAGTCAGAATTTGCTAAGAAGTTACCGGTCCTTTAATTTATTGTACATACAGGAGAAGGGGCAAAGGCGAGCAACTGGCACCTATACCAGTAAGCCAGTAAGCTTCGGGCAGGAGGGGTTCATAAGCCTCGGTTGGCTACCTATCTAGGAGAAGGAAAACTCTGAATCTAGACCTCCGCTGCGTTGCGGCCATACCCAAACACGGGAAAGGCCTCGGGAGACAACCCTGAGGAAAAATCAGGAGCTGGCAACCCTAAAGGCAGATTGCGGCGCTACTGATTCCAAACTGTATCGGATATTCCGTTCCTTTGGTCAAATCAGCTGCGTGGAGAAAGGGGGGGGGGGGAGGAACTGCTGTGTGGCGACATCGTTCCGACCATAAACAATGCCCAGGATTTCATCTCGCTTTACGAGATGAACCATAGTCGTTCTACGACTGAAGGAAGCCTGACACACACACTTAAGAAGGGGAAAGAAAGCGTGACAATTGCCATTTTGACCTGCCTGCACTATCATGTTTCGCTATTCACGACGTCGCTCTCTCGTCGTCAAGAAATATATTTAGAGTCGTAAAACTCTCTGTCTGTCTGTTTGTCTGTCTATCTGTGTGTGTGTGTGTGGGGGGGGGTAGGCTTATGCCCAACAGAGTACCTCATACTTTATTCTATCCTATAAACCAATGTTATGCCCTTACAATGTCACTAAGTTAAAGCCGAAGGGAAATATATTTGACATTTTAACGATATAATTAATAGTGTCCTAAACGCTAAATGGAATGTCACTGCTGCCAACTAAATATGATAGAATGGTGTTATACATTAAATTCTAACTCGATTTTTTTCTTCGTCTCAAATCTCATTTATTATCACAAGATAGTGGACCATTTAGTTTTAGCGGCATCCGAAAGGGGAAAAGACGCTGTTAGTTTTGTGTGGTCTGTCTGTCTGTCCGTCCGTTCCGTTTAGATCTCGTAAACTAGAAAAGATAGTAAAAATACGACATCAAAATATTTTAGACCATTCAGAAGTTCTGATGCAACGGCTACTTTTTTCTTTTCTGAAAGCGAAAAATCAATTTTAAAATCAATTATGCAAGAAGTTTTTTCATAAAAATACACTACTTTTACAACTATTCACATTAATAGTAACAAACACTGGAGTCTATCTAGTAAGGGAGATTTCCACCTATTATATTTTAAAGACATTTGTACAAACGGTTTTAGATTTTTTTGTCAAAAAGAAATTTATTTTTTTTTACAATTGTATTGCTACGTTAAATAAGTTTTGTCATACTAATTACTATATTTACAAAAAAAAAATGTTAATGTCTTTAAAGAGAAAAAATCTATTAAGTATGCATAAAAGTGGAACATTTAATAAGTTGTTTTTCATATTGTTATAAACCTGGTGGTGGCACAGAGAGGGGTAGTGGTGTGTCCGTAGTCAGCCGACGCAAATCGCCCCAGGCCAGCGCTAGACGAGCGGTCAACAGTGACGAGTTACGACGGTCGAGTGTCAACATGACGGTTCGGGAAGGATCGCCGTCGTGAACAGAACTCAGGAGCGTCACGAGGGATGTAGTCTTTTGACGAAGCTAGAAACGTCGAGCGATGTTCCGTCCGGTTCTAGAAGGCCAGTAGGGACCCTATATAAAGAGCGGAGGTGTCGCAGTCAAGACGGTTCAGAAAAGGGGTTCACGACAGAAGGTCCACTACAGCCCAATTCAATACAGTCCGACTACAGCACAGTTCAATGGTGTGGTTCTGTACGGAGCATTACGACGGTTCAGTGCGGAGTACTGTCAAGTACAGTTGAGACGAACGGCGTCTTGATCTTGGTCTGCGATCGAGTCCGACACAACGAACCTAGTGTGCAAAGTCAGTCCTGAACTGTTGAACCCCCAGTGCAAGCCCGGAACGAGACGGAGAGGCCAGTGCAAGAGTTGATACGGCGGAACGGTGTTATCGGAGAGATATTTGTACAGTGTACGTGTTGCCAATTGTACAGTATTGGCTGTTATTTATTCAACTATAAAAGTGTTACGTTACTTTGGAGCCCTGATTCGTCAAGTTCTTTAAGTTGGTGGTGTATGGTGCAGTTTGCAGGGAGCCTCGATAGTGAGATTCGTAACAATATTATCGCATGAACTGCAGAGGTCTGCCCCAACGAAGGAACACCTAAGTAAAGGAATGAAAAAAAATTGACGTAAATTTATTTTTCTTGAGGCTTTGAATAAGAGATTAATTTTGTGCAAAACAATTAGATCAATTAGATAATCATTAAATAACATCAGTTAGGCCAGGTTCACATCTAACTTTACATTCACTTTCACCTATTCCTTGGTTTGCTGGACCGTTGGCGCATCACACAAGATCTGTCAACCTTCTTCTCCTTTCTTCTCTGTCATTTGCCTTTAATAGAATTTCATTCTTTCTGAAAGTATTGAAGCCTGCATTTTTATCTACCTGGGTGGACCACTTCTGATAGAATTTCATTCTGATATTCGTCCTGAAAATATTGAAACCTGCCTTTTCACCTGCCTGGGTGCACCACTTCGGGGGCCGATTTTAAGTTTGTGTTTCCACACAAACCGTCTATGTAACATTAATAATTAAATAGGTTTTTAAGTCATAGAGTGAAACTCTAATGCTTTCTTCGTATTGGATCATTTGTGTGCTGCTAACGGAAGAACTTAATTTTGTTTTCCCGTGACCAAGCTCGACCAAGGCATAGATGGAGAATCGGTTCATTCCCGTAATAATAATTTAATCTATATACATCTGTTAACAAACATAATGTAGACTCAAGGCTCTGGGAGAACATTACAAAAAAAATAATAATAAACAAACTATTAGTAAAAATGTAAACTTATCTAAATAAGTTTTGAATAGGTAAGTTGTTATTTATTTATTCGGATGTAGCGTGCTAGAAGTTGAAAGTTCCAAACCTTTGGTCTGTGTATTGAAAAAGTCCACAAGCCGTAAGTGATGGTGAAAAAGTGAAGAAGAAAAAAACAGCTTATCCAAACTGCCTTTAATTTGTACACCGGAAACACCAAAATCTAAGTATTTATAGTTTTTCCGCCACGCTTGAAAATGTACAATAAATTTGAATTAATATAATTCATATAATCATTTTGTAATCGGGGCATAGCCACAATGGCCAACGTTCCTTGTTAATGGAATCATTTTGAAAGATGAAAACAAAATAATAATGGATGCTTTTGTGAAAGTACACCGACACATCCCATTTGCTTTCATTTCAGTCTCGCTGTGAACTATTCGCCTTGATGTCCCCAAGTGCACTGAATATAAAAGTATCTTACAAGATCTGACTAATGACTGAAGTCTTATATTTGTCTGCTTCAGGTAAAGCCTACTCGGATCCAAGCATCAAGATAAATGGGCATGATATAAATGCAGTGGACAGATTCACCTATCTTAGCAGCACACTCTCCAGAAACGGAAAGACCGATATGAAATCGACCTGCGTATCGCCAAGGCCAGTGCATCCTTTGGCAGACTGACTAAAAATGTCTGGAACAGACGTGGTATCACTACAAATACAAAGCTAGGGATCTATCGAGCCGTCATTCTCCCTACATTGCTCTATGCCTCAGAAACGTGGACAGTAGACAGAAAACATGCCAAGAAACTGAATCACTTCCACATGACATGTCTATGAAAAATACTGAATGTCAAATGGCAAAAAAAAATAAAATCAAATACTAAAGTCATTCGAAGAGCGGGTCTGCAAAGCATCCACACAATCCCGATGCAGTCCCAACTGCGATGGGCAGGACACGTCTGCAGAATTGAAGACCGCCGCATCCCTAAACGACTCCTGTATGGCCAATTAAGAGAAGGAAAGAGCTCTCAAGGAGGACAAAGAAAACGCTTTAGGGACACCCTTCAAAGCTTCTCAGAAAGCGTTCGAACCAAGATGGATGAACTATATATATTAATGATTCAAAGAGAGGTTCACTCTTGTATTGTCTCGATACAAGATTAAAATTGTCTGTATTTTGACATGATTACTTCCCTTTGCACATAATATGACAATTTGATATATATACCACTTTATCTTCTTTTACAAAAAATATATTCCCATTTAAGTTCTTGAATAAAAAAAAATATTTCTACACACTCAACAGTCTATGCAGGAAGCAGACAATTAGAAGGCGGGGTAAAATGTAAGCAGACGGCTAAAATTCTTTTTCATACATTTTTTCCTCTTTTTCTCTCAATAAAAATTCCATTTTGTTTCGTTGTTCCATTCCCACAATACATTTTGTTTCGTTGTTCCATTCCCAGCATACATTTTGTTTCCTCTTTTAGTCTTTACTTTCTTGACATATTTTACTCACTGATATAACCTCCATTACGTATTTGTTTTACACCTCATTATCTCTCTATGTCTTTCAGTTAGATTCACATCAACATCTCTTTTATTTATTTATCTTCTCTTGTAACAAGTATCCAATCTATCCGTTCTGTAAGCGTTCTTCATCTACTTAAGTTCACTGTCTTCCACTTCAACAAAATGTTGATTTTAATTAATGCTTTTATATTATCCTAGCCAACAGTGTAACGGTGCGCATGTATCTAATATAAATATGTGCCTTCAGACCTCCGAGTTAGTCGTTTAATAGCGAAGGACATAGGCCTAATAATCTTCTCCTTTGAAGAAACGTCTGAAATGTATAAGATAAGATAATAGATAAGACAATAGACATTGGTAAGTTGACATTGTCACAGCGAAGTTTTTCATGTGCATTTTAAACATATATATAAATACTCTGTTTTATTTTACCATATTTCTAAAGCTTAAAAAGATATACATCTCTCACTAAGAGCAGATAGATGTGTTATTGTCATTATTATTATGTTAGAAAAGAACGCGTGTTCATTCTTAGGTACTGCCAGGGCCGAGTTTCGGTAAATTATTAAATTTCGTTATTATTATTATTATTATTATTATTATCATTATTATACGGCTTGTCCTCGAGTCCGAGGATTAATGAGGAATGCATTATTTCCCATGGCTACACATCCCGAACTGTGACCTACATATTTTGCCACATCAGGGCAAGCATAACCATTGTCCGCCCGTGGTCGATTAAGATTTATTATTATACTGTATATACAAATGCAAACTTTTCAAACTATAGATACAGTAATTTATTTTATTCTTTAAATATAAAAAAAACAACTTTTTCTTTATGGCCAAAACTGGACACATAGTAAAATAAATAAATACATAAATAATCATGTTAGATTTACAAACAAACAAAAGTTCTACTATCTAGCGGCAACAACAAAGTCTGGTTTACTGTAGCCGGATTAGTCAAGGGATTTGGATTAGTGTTAGAGTTAAGGGTTAGGGTTATTTAGGCCATTTGCATTTAAATCTTTATCTTTTTTCACATTAACGAGTGTCAAGTAAGTGAACTACACTTTATCTAGGTAAGTTGCACATTATATAGGTAATGTGAAAAAAATGAAACATTAACTGATTTTCCTAGTTAATCTGAACATTAGCAGATATTCGCACTGTAATGGTAGCATGTTTATCTTTTTTATATCTATAAAATCATAATAAAAAAAACGAGGAATACATTTTATGATCTTGTTTTAATTTTCTAACCTCTAATTACACATGTTTCAATTAAAAAAAATGTACACCATTATGGAGACGTGACATTACCATAACAAAAACTGTCAATAAATAAACACAGATCAGTTCACCCAATCAAAGCCATCTGTACTATATCGCATACATTTTTGAAACATAGAGATATCGCATTGCAATGTAGAGGTTAGTCGTAAGCAGACGAATCTCAAAGGTTAAAAGTCATGGGTCACTGCCTGCCTGACCTTTCTGTCAAGCAATTCAATCAAAAAACTTTTTCTAACCAGTGGGTTGGGGTGTATTTACATATAAAGGCTTATAAATAAATGTAAGAAAATCCATAGCAATACTGAGCTAGCTATAGCTCTGAAAGGGGTGATTGAAGGCTTGCAGGCCACAGAATTTCAGTCAACCGTGAAAAACAATAGAGAGATAACTTCCTGTACCGCATGGCTTATTATAGAAAGAAATCAAAGTATATACATAATTTGATAAATACAAAACAGGTGTATCATCTATGCATCTATCGTACAAATAAAGTCTTCTACGTCTTCAGAAATATCATGTGTTGTATCTTTAAGGACAATCACCCTAGAAAATCCAAGGACCTGCTGCCAGGCAAGGACGTAGCTGGGCCTAACTGTTCCGTCAAGTACGACCCGAACCTTCGTCCCTTCACTCATCACAGTCCCCAACTCACCCACGATGCTTCTGAATTCAGATTCGTGCCTCTTGCTCAACACCAGCACCAGTCGTTTGTTTTGGCCGTTGGAGGGAATGCTGACGGGGAGTCGGCCTGGCCCACCTTCACTGGCACGCCTCTGTCTGCTCGCCTTCTTCCTCCATTTCTTGATAGCAGCGCGAACACTTGGCCTTCTGTTACCTTGACCTTTTAAATTCTGCGCAGAAGAACTCTCTGGGCCCAAACCGGATATTACACGAAGGCGAGCGTGGCAATCTGAAGCTTGAAGCTTATTTGTAATCGTCTCCAACTGCTGTTGTCTGTCAAGACTGTCTTGCTCAGATAGCGGATTGTTGTCATAGGCAACAGTGACGTCAACATAATGTCGGCTACAAACTAAAAAAAAAAAAAAAACAGGAGAAGAATTATTAGTAAAAGAAAGGATTGTACTGTCTAACAATCTGTAGGCCTATACATGTTTGTGATTTTGTTTAGTAGAGAGTTCTGCTGTGGTATACTAACTAGAACTAACAAGGCGACAGACAAGGAAAATGACGAATCCAGTGTGAAGTGGTGGTTCTTTCATTACCTCTGCTAAGAGACACGCTAACAAGTCGCTTTAGATTTAAAGTGGTTTTTTTTTATATTTTTTTTTTATTTTCGTTCTTAAGTGTCAACAACCTCTTTTCTTTTAAGCAGGTCCTTATTAGAGAAGGGGGTTAGAGACTAACTTGTCTGATTATTATTATTATTGTTATTATTATTATTAATATTATTATTACTATTATGTTAGAAACGAACGAGTACCGTTAAAGGGAAACAAAATTCATCGTAGTCCCTTTATCAGTTTCCATTAAGGAATTTTCTGGTGATGTGGCAGGTCTGCAGAAGTACCGCCCTCTGACAGGCAACGAGAATGTTTCTAGGAATGCCAAGGGCCTTGAAGGTATCTGTGAGGTCAGTTGTTATTATCCCCTCGGTTGATATAACAATGGGGTGTATTGTTGTTTTAGATAATTTCCATAAACACTTAATCTCCAAGCCAAGGTTCCCATATTTTCGTTGCTATTCCAGCTCAGTTTTTTGTTCTTAAATTATGAGATAATGGTGCGTCGATATCAATAATGGTAACGGCCTTTTCTTTTTTATCGATGAGCAGCAGATCAGGGCAATTAAAATCTACCGTTTTGTCAGTCAAAATAGGCCTATCCCAGTACAGTAGATGATCCGTAGACTCCAGAACCTTTTGTGTTGAGTATTTGTAATAAGGAGGAGTATCCTTACTGATCAAATTTTGTGTCAAAGCCCAGTGCCGGTGTATTAGCTTTGCAACTTGGTTAGGGCGACCTATGTAGGCAGATTCCGATAGAGCTGAACATCGTGCCATTATGTGTTCAATTGACTCACCCACATTTCCACATTTTCGGCATTTGTCAACAATATTGAGTGTTAGGATATGTTTCTCGTAATTTTTTGTCCTAATTACTCTGCCCAGCATTACTGTGACAAAGCCTTCAGTTTCAGGGTGGAGATGACCTGCTTTGAGCCATGCTAAGGAAGCAGCCTTCTCAATGTTGTCCCCATGTAATAAAGCCGGCAATTTTCGTGGAGTGTTTTTTCTTCCCATTGGCGAATCTCATGCCATTCGTCATCCAAACCGACATTAACATCAACATTGTTTAGGTTCAGAGGGGTTGCATCATAGTCGTATTTGCGTAGGAAGGAAACTAATTGATTGCTGGAGGCGTGCAGTTTTGATCGTATTAAACTATATTAAACTTGCGTCTTACACAGTTTGAAGATGTTCTGTAATCCACGACCCCCATCCTTCCTGGGCAGGTATAACCTTATGGTCGAGGACTTGGGATGCAAACATCAAAATTTGGTTAATGATTTCGTCATGAGCCTGTCAAGGTCATGTAGGTGAGTGTCAGTCCATTTGATGACTCTGGATGCCTAAAGGAGCACTGTTACGGTCCAGCTATTTATTGCAATGTTGAGTTTTTTTTTTGTGTTGAGAATTTTGTTTACTCTTTGCTTGTATTTACCAAGAAAGTCCTCTTTTAATTTTTTATGGTGTATCGTGGCATTCTGGTTTATTTCAAGATATTTATAAAGGGAGGCAGAGTTCAGTTCTTCGATGCCTTCAAATGCAATGTTGGTGTTTGCTGCCTTGCCCTTATTATTATTATTATTACTATTATTATTATTACTATTATTATTATTACTATTATTATTATTACTATTATTATTATTACTACTATTATTATTATTACTATTATTATTATTACTATTATTATTATTACTATTATTATTATTACTATTATTATTATTACTATTATTATTATTACTATTATTATTATTACTATTATTATTATTACTATTATTATTATTATGTCTTCTCTAAGAATAGAAGACACAAAAGACGAAATCCTTACCTTCAATAATGTTTCGTATCATTTTCGTCTTTGCCGTGGTCAGTGTCTCGATGTCTGAGACATTAAGCTGAAAGTAAAGTTCACTGCTGCTGGCAGCTTCCTGGAGCTCTGTGCTTTCTTCTGCCTCTCCCACATTGACCACAACCACCACTAGATCCTTTTCCAGAGACTTCAAGGCCGTCTTAACCACACTCGAAAAATTACCAGAGCCGCCCTCGTAAGCGATGACCACAGCTACTCGTGCCACGCCATCCCTACCGCCGTTTCGACTTTCAAACATATTGTCCAGCACTTTGACCAGCGCGTGGATTTTGCGTCTCGGAGCGATGGGCTGGCGAATAGTGCTGACCATGAATTGAAGGTCCTCCATGCTGTTGCACGAATTGAGCCTGAACCCTATTCCAACGTCCTCGCCACTGAAGGTCACGGCTCCGATGCGAGTCTGGCCTGGCTCCTGTCCGATCTCAAATACATTGGCGATGTCTTGTATTAATGTGGTCGTTCTGTTATAAGCGATGTCCGATGCTTCATTGGAACTAGATGTATCAACTACAAAAATGACATCAGTGGATTGGCCATGAACTTGGTTTAAAGATAAGCAGACGACAGCTAGCAACTGGAAAGAAATTATAAAAACATTTCTCTTATCAGTAGGCAGATATCTTATATCTCATCTGAAAGTTTTCGAGTGCAATTATTTTTTTAAAAGGTTTGAGTTCTCTTAGAAAAAACACAATTGTCAATGTGCGAAATTGAGTATGAAATAGCGCGCATAAAATTTAACAAATCTAGTTTCTAATTATATTCGTTTTGATCAGAGACACATTTCTTATTCCATATGCTAGGACTAATTCCTACAAGTGCTTTTTTTCTTCCCTAGTGTCATTAGAGAATAGAAAGGGTCGTCTGAAGTAGCCAGGAAAAACAACGAGTTAGCAGTTTTAAGTCACTGATTAACACGCATGACTAGATCGACACATGAAACGAGTAGGACTTAATCATCTTCTCGTTTGAAGTAACGTCTGTAATCTATAAGATCAGATAAGATTGATTAGTTCTGCAAGTGATAGGAAACTCTTTATTAATTTCCGACAAGATAACAGCAAAATTCTGGACACAAACCTTAACCTACAAGAAGAATCAATCCAGTCTGGATAGAAAAACATAATAAATTGTACAACTACGAAGCCTTCATTTGGGCCAGACGATTCCCTTGTCTAAGATGCCGTCGCTGTGGTCAAAACGTCAACAAAAAGTGCATTCGTTATCAGTGGGTTGTGTCAGGGGCAGGTATGGCGAGAGTGAATATGTTACTGTGTTGATATTTTGGTATGATAGTTATATCCATTTTGTTTATGTACTCCCAGGCCCAGGTTATGAATGTGAATAGTCTTGCGTGTGATGTGAACTGAATGGTTTAGTCTTCCTTAAATGTGAGCGAGAGTGTGTTAGGTAGTGGGGTCTTGTTCCCGGTCCAAGAAGGTTGGTCAGTTGCTTCCTGGACTGGTGTTGTGTAATAATATTTTCTGAGAGTGTTGCTGCTATTGTGTATATAATTGGATAATAAAACTATTATTGTTTTTCATGATTAGCTGGAGTTGGAGTTTATTTAGTATTAATTAATTGTTCTTGTGTATCCCCTAATGAGCCAGGCAAGAAAAGAACCTGACAGTTTGAAATCAAGGGTCCATTTAAAGTACTAATCAAGTTGGTGAGTTCACAGATCAAATGCTGATTTAACCTCAGGTTTACATAAACAAGGAAATCCTATGCCGAACTGGGAATCGAACACTTAGTGAGGTTGTGACAGAGCGTCGCAAGAGGTTTGCGGGACATGTTCTCCAACAAAATGAACTATGCATACCAAGAGTTGCGATGACATGGAGGCCGATACGAGGAAAGCGCGAACATGACGTCCTTGTATGACTTGGCATCACACCTTCATGGAGGACCTTAGAACAGTGGACACCAGGTGGGAGGAGGCTTTAGACACTGCCAGTGACAGATCTTAGTTGAGACAGTATGCCGCCCCATGCGCCGAACGGCGAGGGAGGACCTAAGTGTATGTCTAAGTTACACATAGTATGTCCGATAACAATTTTCGCAATTATTTAACATTCTTTCATACCAAACACTAGACAAGAAGTCTACTTACCAACTGGTAGATACAAAATTCGTCTTTTAAAACCTTCATGCCAGATTGTTTCCACACTTTCATCTCTGCAGACACGATTTCAGTGGAAAACTAAAAATGTTGGTAGTCCCTCGAAGTACTGACCAACTCAGGCAAGCTTATAAATACTTTCTGGACTGGCAGACCATGACGTCATATTGGTGGGAAACTCGCCCACAAACAAAACAATTGGACTGTATGACGTAAAGTATCCTCTGCTAAGTGGCTGTTTGGTTGGGGTGTGGGGGTGTGGGTGTGTGTGTGATATGTGACATTGTAATATTTCAGTCTACTATAAAAACGAAAGCCAGGAAGTTTCTAAGTAAACTGTCAATTGTAGTCACTTAGATGACATCCTGAATGACAACCACTGTAATACAACCACCTGTGTTATGGTTGTGGCCAAATAGTTTTGTTTACCAACTAATCCAACTTAAAAAAAAATACATGGTGTTGTCTGTTTTAGTTGAGATTGATAGTATCTTCCTCATTTGTTACAATACGTAACCTGTTAGAGCTTTGAATAGTTTTATAGTTTTTGTAACATTGTATTAAGTTTAAAGCGGCTCTTCAATCGCAACTAAAATATGTTCAACTTTAATTTTGCTTTTTCTGTATTATTTTATTTAGCATGAAAACCCGAGGCGAAGATTAAATCTCTTACCTATCAATAAAAACTTTATAATCTATATATGTTTCTTGATTCTAATCTTTTTATGTTTCTTTATCTTAACCTTAATCTTTATGTTTCTTGATCTTAATCTTTATGTTTCTTGATCTTATTCTTTATATATTTCTTGATCTTAATCTTTATATATTTCTTGATCATAATCTTTATATATTGCTTGATCATAATCTTTATATATTTCTTGATCTTAATCTTTATGTGTTATTGATCCTAATTTTTATGTTTCCTGATCGTAATCTTTAGGTTTGTTGATCATAATCTCTATTTTTTTTGGTCATAATCTTTACTCTTCGTGGCCGTTATGGCATGATCTCTAGATATTTCTTTATCATAATCCAAAAACTCTAGCAAGCTCTCCAACAAACTCAGGCCACCTCTCTCTAACGAGCTCAGGCCACCTCTCTCCAACAAACACAGGCCACCTCTCTACAAAAAAATCAGGCCTTCTCTCTCCAAACTAAGGCTACCTCTCTCCAACAAGCTCAGACCACCTCTCTCCAACAAACTCAGGCCACATCTCTCCAACAAGCTCAGGCCACCTCTCACCAAGCTAAGGCTACCTCTCTCCAACAAGCTCAGGCCACCTCTCTCCAACAAACTCAGGCCACCTCTCTTCAACAAACTCAGGCCCCTCAAAAAATTTCTTTCCCCTCCTACAATCTCTGGCCAACAATCTTCAGCTATTAACTTTCGCCATTTTCTCACACATTCGTTTCTCACAAATATCCGTTTCATTTCTGTAGTGTTTGAAATTCAAATACTCAGTCTCAAGGATGTTTGTTGACTTTTTAAAAATGTTAGGATAGATATTTGTCACTAACATGAGCGTAGTTACACAAGTATCAGACATAGTCTGGTTCCTTCCTATCTATATTCATCAACCCTCTCCCTATGTATCAGACATAGTCTGGTTCCTTCCTATCTATATTCATCAACCCTCTCCCTATGTATCAGACATGGCCTCTTTTCTTCCTATTGTTACGGATCTCACTATCCAGGCTCTCTGCAAACTGCACCATACACCACCAACTCAAAGAACTTGACAACTCAGGGCTCCAAAGTAACGTAACACTTTAATGGTTGAATAAATAACAGCCAATACTGTACAATTGGCAACACTTCACTGTACAAATATCTCTCCGATAACACCGTTCCGCCGTATCAACTCTTGCACTGGCCTCTCCGTCTCGTTCCGGGCTTGCACTGGGTTCAACAGTTCAGGACTGACTTCACACACTAGGCTCGCTGTGTCGGACTCGATCGCAGACCAAGATCAAGACGCCAGTCGTCTCAACTGTACTTGACAGTACTCCGCACTGAACAGTCGTAATGCTCCGTACAGAACCACACCGCTGAACTGTGTTGTAATCGACCGGACTGTAGTGAACCGGGCTCTGAACCTTGCTGTATTGAGCCCCTTTTCTCGACCGACCTGACTGCAACACCTCTGCTCTTATATAGGGTCCCTACTGGCCTTCTCGAACCGGACAGAACGCCGCTCGACGTTTCTAGGTGGTCAGATGACTACAACTCTCGTGACGCTATTGAGCTTTGTTCACGACGTCGATCCTTCCCGAACCGCCCTGTTGACACTCGACTCGGCTGACAGTTGTAACTCGTCACGGTTGACCGCTCGTCTAGCGCTGGCCTGGGGCGATTTGTGTCGGCTGACTACACACACACCACTACCCCTCTTTGTGCCACCACCAGGTTTATAACACTATCTATATTCATTAACCCTCTACCTAATACATATGTGTTATTCATGGAGATTACAAATAACATTTTGTCAACAACACAAAAACTAGGCATAGTTTATCATTGACTACTCAAAACAATCTCTATTATAGTTTTCTACATCGTAATGCTACAAATTTGAAATGGCATAATTCATACAATTTATGTCAAACAGTTCGTAGAGTGGAAAAAATAATCACTGTTATTTCATTTTGTATTTGTCTGAAAAGAAAAAATAACGATTTAGGTTATTGAAATTTGTATAAACCTGTTTGAAAAATAGAACAAAACAACAACATGCATTACAAACTTTAAAGTTTATATGCAGCCAGTAAAAACATTTCCGTAAAAACACGGAAACTAAAACTCCATGGCCATATTACAAGGTCTTCGGGGTTTGCAAAAACCTTCCTACAGGGAACAGTACCAGAAAAAAAAAAGAAGAGGCAGACAGAGAAAGCGATAGGCCTGCCAATGAAAGAGGTTCTATCTAAGGCAAAAGACAGGGAGGAATGGAGGAAGACGGTGGACAAATCTTGTGTGGTGCCCCAACGGTCCAACAGACTAAGGGATAGGTGAAGGTGAAACATTTCTTTGTTTCGTATTTTCACAATTCTTTCGTGTGTTCATTTCGTTTAATTTTAAATGGTAGTCAGTGTCTTTTTAATACCAAGGTGTATTCTTCATAATGGTTTCAGCTCAAGATCAAAGTTTTCTGTTTGTTTTCTGTTTGTTATACATAACACTACAAATAATGTCCTGTTGAATGCCAGTGTAGTGGCACTACTTATTGTTCGGGAAACACATGTAAAGGCCAAAGAAAAACTGCCGCCGAAGACTTGTAAAGAAAGAAAAAAGAGAACTAGCCTTGTCTGCGTTAGGAGTGGCATAATATGTGGGTCACAGCTGGGTCTGTATTGTCACGTGAAATTCTGCAATAGAGTTTGTTGGACTAGTCCGTTTTGTTTCTTTGATTAAAAAGTATTGGGCCGGAAGTCGCCTTTTTCCCTAAATATCTTTGTATTTTTCAGTTCTCTTTTTAAATTAAACTGACATTATTATGCTATAATTTTAAGTGTACCTGATAGAGAAAAAAATTCTGCACAAAAATACGGGTAGTTGGGATATAATCCGATAGAGGCTATAAAAAGAAAAGACCTGAAACTAGCTCGTGAAACTACACATTTACAGTACTTTATTTGATGAGTATTTTACCCAAGATCTGTGTTGTTTTTTTAGGACTAGCTTATTTCATGTACCCAGCATTTTCCGATACACAATTTCATACACAAAATAATTGTTGAAAAAAATTGTAGTGATTTTAAACTTTAAATGATTACTTAAAAAGGTGTTACTCTAATCAATTTTGAATATTATTTTGTTATGAATGTCACTGTCTATTTTGTGTCTGTTCTAGTTTCTTTTTTCTCCTAATGGGTATACCTGATTTCTCCAAGCAGCCTTTGTCAAATATTGGTCCTAAATAATGCTATGTTTATAAACGAAAAATCGCTTGGCTGCATTATGATGAATATACGTGTTAGTTCAATATATTTTATATTACTAGGAAACTGCATAAATGGACGTAGGTTTAATTTTTTTTCTGTTAGACAAAGTCATATGGCAAATTTTTGTTTATATCCTAGTTCTAAAAAAGGAATAATTAATAGAATTATACAGTAAAAATAATCACTAAGTTTTTCTTTTAATAGTTTTGGAAGTCTAACTGAGTTTGTGTTTTTGCAGATGTACACAAGCTACACTATGAGTCAGTCCATCTCTTCTAATTGTTTAGAAATGAGTGTAAAAATGTAGGCTTCGATATTTTTAGCCTGAATTTAAGAAGATACAAAATTCAAACAACTAATATATTGCCTCTTCCATAAAACTTTGTACTTAGAAAATAAATGCATCCATGCTCGAAATCCTGCTTGTATACTTAGGCCCTATTTAAATCGATCCGGTATCAATGTATTAAGTAGCAAGAACACCGCAAAAAAAATTAAATGAAAGAAGATTGAGATATATTTTTGTGACAGTACGCACCGGTACGGGGTACCGGCACCTTTTTTCAATGTCGGGAAAAATGATTACCTTTCTTGTAATTCAACGTTAATTGTTAATTTATTATTAGTTGAAAGTTAGGCAATCTATCACTGAGTACCGGAGCCTCTTTTTTATTTTTACAAAAAAAAAAAGCACTTTATATACTTTCAGCCGACATGCCGTATTATTAAAAACACCTCCATGTGAACTTCTCAATCATCTAGAGTCTTAGACAGTCATTATTTTAGACTAGATTTAAGTAGAGTCTAGACCTAGATTTAGTAGGCCTATTATTATAAAGAAAAAAAAAATAATCAGTCATTTTAGACATCATTCGCAATTTTATTATTAGGTCTAGGCATTGAAAAGTAAATCTATTAATAAACTATAATAGATCTAAGTCTAAGTACTAACTTATTAAATAAGTCATTATAAGTAGAAGTATTATAATGAATATTGTATAGATCTAGATTGACTAGATTATAGATAGATCTCTAGTTTAGTAGATTAAGTATAGAGTATAGTAAACGTATTACAGTATTATTAGATCTATGTCTTATGTCTATATCTAATTATCTAATAATTAAAAAACTTTAGTCTTTATTAATATCTAGACTTTTTTCTAATAAAAACTGACTATAGGCATAGCATAGGCTAGACTCGGCAATCTAGTCTCAAGATAGAATTTATACAATTATCTTATCTTATATAATACAGACGTTACTTCAAAAAAGAAGATGATTACGTCCTACGCGTCATGCATTTAGTCATGCATATTAACCAATGACTTAAATTCTGCCAAGTCACTGGTTTTCCTGGCTAGCTCAGGCAACCCATTCCATGCTCTAATAGCACTAGGGAAGAAGGAGTATTTGTACAAATTAGTCCTAGCATATGGGACGAGAAATGTGCCTTTATCTTTGTGTCTTTCAGAGTACTTTATTAAATTTTGTATTTGAAGATTATGGTTCAGTGTTTTATGTATAATTGCTACTTTACTTTTGAGTCTTCTGTCCTGAAGGCTTTCTAAATTTAGTGATTTTACTAAAGGTATTACTCTAGTCAAATGTGAATATTCGTTTGTTATGAATCTCACTGCTCTATTTTGTGTCTGTTCCAGTTTCTTAATGTTTTCTTGAGTTGAGGGGTCCCAAACGGAGGATGCATATTCTATTATTGGCCTAACCAAGGTTAAATAACATTTTAGTTTTATGTTCTTATTTGATTTATAGAAATTTCTTTTTAATAAATCCTAATGCTTTGTTTGATTTTTTTTTATATAGTTTCATCAATATGTGGATTCCATGACAGTTTTTCATTTATTATAACACCTAGGTATTTTGCGTTTTTAGTCTGTGTTACTGCTTTGCCATGAAAAAGATAATTGGAATTAATTTGTTTTAGTTTTTAATATGTCTTTGTCTCCTGGGGCTGAGAATGCTGATGCAACGTATTTGTTTAGGATTTTTGCTTTAGTTTCATTATCATTATGAATTATATTATGTTCATCTTTTAATGGCGCTATGCCTGTTGTTTCCATTTTCTTAGACTTAATGTATGACCATAGGTTTTTGTTGTTATCTTTAGATATTACATTGTTTATGTATTCACTCTGCAGCTGTCTGCTTACTTTTTGGGTTAGGTGTTTAATTTTTATATACTTTTTGTAAACTCTTTCTGCCTTGGTTTCTTTAAATTTTCTATATAGGTTTTCCTTCTGTTTACAAAGCTTCTTTAATCTATTATTAAACCAGCATTTATTTATTTTGTTTGATGTGTATTTAGTTGGTATATGATTTACTAAAATGCTTTTAAAATGGTTTTTAATGAAATTCCAGAGGTCATCGACTGGTTGGTTAATGTCTTTTTCTAATAAAAATGTTTGTTGAAAGTTTAATGCAGCTTGGTGTAGTTGTGTTAGGTTACCTAAATACCTACCTAAATAAATCGTAACTAGCAATCAAAAACCTATATTTATCGTAGTATATATAGGTCTGTGGTTGTATTTTATATAGCCTTCGTAACTTCTTCTATAGAGAAATGACTTTTGTAATTTCTTTTACTGAAAATTGGGTTATTCGCGTCTGACACATATATAATTTTTATGTTCAGCAACAAACCCTATTGGTTTCTAATCTTCGGTATAACTTTTTTTTTAGTAAACAACGTAATTTTAAGTCATAGTTAGTTGAGTATCAAACCTTTTATAATAACAAAGTAGCATTTAGGTTTTAATGTATGAGAGACATAAATTTAAGTTTGCTCACTCCGTAATACAGCCCCCCCCCCCCCCCCGGGTCCATAACTCAATCATCATTAATTCATTATCATAAAACTTCAACCCATAGTTCAATGAATAAAGATAGAAGTGAATAACAAAGAAAAATATTCCTGTCAAATTAAAAGATAAACTCTATCTAGCCGACCGACTTATGTGGTTTAACCCACGGACTTATGTGGTTTAGCCCACGGACCTATGTGGTCTAGCCGACCGACATGTGGTTTAGCCCACGGACATATGTGGTCTAGCCGACCGACCTATGTGGTCTAGCCTACGCAACTATGTGGTCTAGCCCACGAACCTATGTAGTCTAGCCCACGGACCTATGTGGTCTAGCCGACCGACTTATGTGGTCTAACCCACGGACCTATGTAGTCTAGCCCACGAACCTATGTGGTCTAGCCCACGAACCTATGTGGTCTAGCCCACGGACCTATGTGGTCTAGCCGACCGATCTATGTGGTCTAGCCCACGGACCTATGTAATCTAGCCCACGGACCTATGTGGTCTAGCCGACCGACTTATGTGTTTAAGCCCACGGACCTATGAGGTCTAGCTCAGGGAAACCTATGAGAGGTTTAGCCCACGGCCTATTGACTCAACTATTTTTAAATGATCTCTTTCAAACAATGTGAGTTGTTGACCTTTTGTTATAAGGATTTTCCCCCTCAGACTATGCACATACACAAACAGACATACACTTTCAATAGAGCTGTAAAAAAAAAAAAAACGGAAGCGCATGCAAAAATTGTAAAAACATGAATTAGAACCACGAGTCAATCAGTTTAATAATGAAAACATCGCGTGCAAATATATTTCTCGTTAAATGATTTTTGGCACCAAACAAACAAAAAGTTTAAACACTTTGAAAGCGACGAGACAATCTGAGCAGAAAATTAACAATAGACCCACCCTCTGTTCAGTCTGCACATGACAAGTGGCTTGCTTTATTTTCTTATTTTAACAAAAATCCTTCTCTGTTCTCATATCGTGTAAATCTAATGGACCTCATTCACCAATCGTAAATAAACAACATTGAGCCACGGGTTTCCCTACCTCTTCTATACAAATTACAATCTAATTTTAATCAACAATGGTTATCACGCGACAGTTATTCCCCGTTGTTTTGTCAATATTATCACGTGACCGTTCGTTTTAGTGAATAAGGTCGATTGTTTATATTCTGATGTGCTTAGCAGATATCAACCTTGTGATGCAGGTCGCAACTGGGTATGTACAGTCATGTGAAGCACAGCAATCATCCTTTATCGGGTAAATCCATTTCCATAGTCCACTTTCATTTTCATGAGAAAATTAAAAAGTGATACGGAAACATGTTTGACATATATTCAATGCGCTAGATCCAGCTAATTTCAATTATTATTAGTATTACTATTGATGGTTGTCTTATTGAAGGCTGATAATCTTGATTGCCCATGGAACTACACTAAATAAATATAACTTTCACTTTCTGACGTAATGGTTCCAATAGTTTATGAAATGTCGGCTAAACGGGTAAATCCATTTTCATAGTCCACTTTCATTTTCATGAGAAAATTAAAAAGTGATACGGAAACATGTTTGACATATATTCAATGCACTAGATCAGTGATACACAAACTAAGGCCCGCGGGTAATATCCAGCTAGTTATTATTATTATGTTAGAAACGAACGAGTATTCATTCTCTGGCACTGCCAGGGTCGAGTTTCGTTTAAGAGAAACAAAATTCATTGTAGTCCCTTTATCAGTTTCCACTGGGGAATTTTCTGGTGAAGTGGCAGGTCTGCAGCAGTACCGCTCTCTGACAAGAATCTTCCTAGGAATGTTAAGGGCCTTGAAGGTAACTGAGGTTAGTTGTCATTATCCCTCGGTTGATATAAAAATGGGGTATATTATTTTGGATAACTTCCATAAACGCTTAGTCTCTAAGCCTAGGTTCTCTTGTTTTCTTTGTTTTTCCATTTTAGACAGTGGCAAGGCGATGTCAATAATGGTAGCGGCTTTTTCTTTTTTATCAATGAACAGCAGATCAGGGCAATGAAAATGTACCGTTTTATTGCTCAAAATAGGCCTATCCTACTACAGTACATGATCAGTATACTCGAGAACCTCTTAAAGCGAGTATTTGTAATAAGGAGGAGTACCCTTACTGATCAAAATATTTATGTCAAAGCCAGTGTTGGTGTATTAACTTTGCAACTTGGTGGGCAGATTCTGATAAGGCTGAACATCCTGCCATTATGTGTTCAATTGAATCACCCAAATTTCCACATTTTCAGCATTTGTCAACATTAACATTATTATTATTAGAGAATAAGTGTAACATGGACACAAAGAGATAGAAAAAACACATTTTCATCATGGATATTGTTATATATATATATAATGAATGATGTTTATAATAAATTAATAGAATGTGTAAATATTTAGTAGATACTCTGTGACCTACTGGAAGATTGACACACTTGAATGTTTTTCTCCAATGAGAGAATCGTGTTTTTACTTCTCTGTAACACACATTTTCAGCTCATTATTGTAACACTGACATACTCTGCCCATCTCTGTAAAACATTCTTTAGGAAGGGATGTGGGCACAAATCCGACCTCTCAAATCTGCGCAAAATGAAACTTTTGTGAAGTCTTAGCTGGTTTCTAGATATCAGGTTATCTTCTCTTAAGCGTGTTATCTTTCTCTATTTTTGTTTACCTCTTGATCTTCGAATAGATCTCAGAACTTTCATATCAGTGCCTGGACCGAGACTAATCGTAGGTGACCTATGACATGGCAACGAGCTATTGTTCAACACTGACCATAGATTAACACGTCACAGGTCAGTGTTCAGGCCTATGACAATAGATCCGGCCTGGACACATACCCATGAAATGTAGGCCAGATATAGTCTAGACTTTTAACCATATTAAAGAAAATATATGGTGCTTGATATCGTTGTTGTCTTTGTTGAGATCTCACTATATATTTATCAGACTTTTAGTAAACAGGAAATGCAGAAAATAATTTTTAATGTATAATATAATTATGGAATAATAACAAGTTTTGTGAATATAAATATTTTTTTTTATATATGTTTGTGTAAACAATTAAATGACAAGTTTGAACTCTAAGGCTTAGACAATATTGCTTGGGGAATATTGGGTTAAATATTTAGCTTATGAATGTTTACACGTATAATAAATAATAATGCTAAGGAATGGAGTTGTTCCGTATTTCTTCCATGGCTTCTTTCATTTCATTCCTATTTCAATGGAAAAATGGTCTAGATCTACACATTTTTAAATATTTAATTTACAAAATTATGTTATAATAATTTACTATTTGAAAATGATGTGCCTGTTCGTTAGATATGCTGGACTGTCGTTCAGTTGTCTCGATGGTAAAGGGTTCATACCTTGCCGCTGCCATCCCCCGTCGTTCTGTGTGTGTGTGTGGGGGGGGGGGGGTTTAGACTAGGAAGCAGATTATTCTTAACTTATCTTTAACTTTGAAGGACCATCCAATAAAAAAAACATTTCAAACTTATGATTGTTTATGTAGATCTTCTAGATCTAGGCCTAGTACTAGATGTAGATCTTCATCTAGATAGATACAGCCTTTGTTCTTAACCAAGTGACTTAGCTTAAAGTAGGTCACAGCCAGTCAGAGATACGGAACAACCCCCATTAAATACAGAAATACATAATAACAAATGTTCCGTAAAGTACACAACGTCTATGCCATGTATACATTTTGCAATATGTCAAACAAAATGAAGTCATTCAATGATCATTCTATTAGTCAGTCAGGTCAAACGAACACTCTGACATTTTTCAATTTGATACTAGCTACTTTATATTATTTACAAACACTTCAACATTAGCATGAAAGACCACTTACATTGATTTAAACACTCTAATATACTTATAAAAGAAAATGTATGCTAACACCATAGAGACAATATTTGATAATTATATTGCCTAAATGTAATGTATTTAATATGCGAATAGTGTCAGTCTTGTATGTCTAGAAATGTAATTGACAGTCTCTGCTCTAAATGGAACTCGTTATTTCATGACACAATGACTCAACACAGAAATAATGGCATTTGATATCTTTCATGGAGAAAACTGCATGATGATGAGCCAACACCAAAGAAACATAACTCTCAATCTTTATAAATGTAAATCTTATTCTTTGCTATTTCGGATGTACAGTCTTCTATATGTATTTCGAAGAGAGATAACTCTTGTTTAAATCATGACTTTCGACTTATTAGATTTTTTTGTTGTTGTTGTCCTTTATGTTTATGTCTTTATAGATGTGCTAGAGCTGCATCTTATCCAATCAGCAACACATATGATGTGGGATGGAATGTGAGCTTCATTTTTTTATCTTTCTAGTAAGGAGAGTGATTGAAAGTTGAAATCTACATGAAACCACATTTGTGTTTTATTGTAGTTTGCATGAAACAATTATGTTATGTCCGCAGGACATGTACACATAATTACATCGCTCCACAAAAGGCGTTTGAAAGTGAGACAGAGCCAGACTTGAGTATACTGTTTTCATCTACTAAAATTTAAACGAGACGTATCATTGCCTCACAGCGTTCAGTACTGGTCTATCCTATATAGATCTACTTCCAGGAACTGGTCTCCATGCTTAGTGCAAAGAGGTTACGTCCGCGTGCGTTGGGATGAGAAATTCTCGTGCATCCTCTTCCCTGACTCGTCCTGTGTTGTCTTTAGAAAGGTATTTCTTCCAGTGAGAGCAGCGGAAGTCAAACAGGAAGTGGCTATTTCTGCCAATGACAACAAAGTGTTAATCTCTACTATTGTCTACTTAGCTGAAGTGTCTCACCAAGTGTGCATTGACCGTGACTGACCTAGATTCTTAATTTAGAACGCATTTCTTGCTTTCTTTCTCTCATGTATCATGTATCCCTTGACTTTTATCCTTTGGTTGCTGTGTCTGTAAGTTCGAGTAACCAAATCCCTCCACTTTTCCCGGCCAGCAGCTGTTCTTAACAGGATATCAAGAGAGAGGCTGGTCCATTCTTTTTGATGTTAGCCAGCCAGCTTTCGGGAAGCGAGACTTCAGTAAGAAGAGAGTACGGCAAGTTACAAGGGCATCACCACAGCCTACTGATGGCAAGGGCCTTTGTTACATTTGTCCGCTGATTAGCAGTCTTGTTGTGTGTATCATACCCATGGCTTCACAGTTCTGTCTCTGTTACAGGATCCGTGAGCTGTCCCACAAGAGTTGTCGTGGTAGGAGGAGCCTCGTTCAACCAGCACACGCGCATCAAATCCAAAATCTGAAAAAGAAATCATTTTTACATCAAAATAAATAAACCATGCGTGTAACCGAAAGAGGGGGGGGGGGTTCGAAATTTTCTGACTCTTGTTTTGCTTTATTTCTTATTACTGGAGTGGAGATTGTAATGTTAAACCATCACTTTTACCAGCCGTGCCAAAAAATGTGTGTGGTGGGGGGGGGGGGGTGAGGTTAAAATAAAACACTTTTTCAATAAAAAAACAACAACACAGAAAGACTAAAGAAATCTGCAGTCATCAATTGAATTCAATTCCATGAGCGTAAAAGTAAAGCAAACTACAGTCTTCTAATTCCTTAAGAGTAGACCTATTTTATATCATATACGCAAAGACTTTCCGTATTCAGGACACATTAACTACTACGGCTGTCGGGGGCCACACCATGGAAGAACACAAGCCTACCTTAGCTGGACTCGAATGCATCTAATTTAAAAGATTTCAAAATAATGATTGTCGATTGGCCAAAGTAATAATAAAGTGACATGAACAAGATTAATTCCGACTTAAATTTGAAATAAAATATTAAACTTTAGGCTTACCTTTCATGGAAGTGGTCATGTGCGGAAGGGGTATTACTGATACTAAGTAATAAGAAAATTACAATCTAATTGTTATTTCCCCTGAGTCACATAACCCATATAACATAGTTTAAAAATAATAATAATAAGGCTTGTCTTCGAGTCCGAAGATTAATGAGGAATACAGTTTTCCCGTGGCTGCGCAGCCCCAGCTGTGACCTGCATATTTTGCCACATTCAGGGCAAGCATAACCATAAAATGAGTTCTTACGAAGCACGAGCTTATTACGAGCTCGAAAGGATAATGAAAAGTTGTCAAAAAAAATGTTTGATATGTGCTTTTGTTGTTGTTATTGCTATGACGAAAATGTTAATAAAAAGTAGAAATAGATAGAAAATGTTTTTAAAAAAATATTTACCTGACTTCCTGTTGTACTGACACTACCGGTATTCTTTAACCTGGTCACCAGCTTGTCAAAAGTCTGATTGTTGGCAGGAAGTAGGTCACTCATCCTGACGATGGAAACCCTTGAACTTATGCTGTGGCAATATCGAATGTGTCTCCCGTCCATGCCTGACAACAAACCCACCACGTCTTTCGTGTCTTCAACTTCTTCTTGGCTGGGCAGCATTGCTACTTCCTTTATTACTGAGTCGTCCACGTCCTGAGTGCCGCGCAAACCAAAGTTTGATGGCATGTTGAGAGGCGGCCCCTGATGTGTGAATATTCTGTCAATCATAAGTTCTTTTGGTAATCTAGTTTTAGGCTCAGAGGCAGAGCTGTGTCGTGACAAAACTGCTTGGAGGGCTTTAAGGGAAAGTTCGGAGTCTGGGCGATTCAAAAACGCTCTTGATTCGTCGGAAAATTTCCCTGTCTCATCGGGTATTTCTTTGATAATATCTTCTAATGACGGAATGGGAGACAGCCTCTGGATGTTGGCCTCCTCGTCATTATCTTCTTCACTGTCACTCTCAAAGCCATTGTTAGCAGTGTCAATGTTCAAATGTTCCGCTAGAGGACTCAACAGTGGGGGTCTTCCTGGCGGCTGATCGCCCTGTGATTCGCAAGGGATGACCGATACCCTAAAAGCTACACCTTTTTTCAACAGTTCTCTGTAACGCCGGGAAGCAGCACTGCTGGCCTCGCTGGAACTGCTTGTGTAGTGTTCCCTTGTGTGAGCCAGGCGCCTATGGTTTCTCTTTAGTACGTAAGATCCTCGGTGCTGGAACGAGTGGCTTCTGTGTGCAGGGGAGGGATACTGTTCATCCGGAGCTAGAACACACCCTGGTGACTCACACTTGCTTCTTGGCAGTTTTCGCCTGTGCATGTTGACGTCATATGAGGAGAAAGAGTTACTGTTGCTCCACGATTCAGAGTCTTGACTTCCGGTCCAGCTGGAGCTGTTCTTATTTCTCTGCGAGCTTCCAAGACAGTTGCTGCATGCGCAACTGCACGTAGTGCTTTGAGAGAAAGCTTCAGATGGTCCGGAACACGAGCCTTCATCCACGACCTGCAACGCAGCAGCCGCACATAGACACGATTCTTCACTCGACACTGAGGCGCTGTCGAATCCGCTGTCTATGAGTTTGGCTCCCGGTGGTAGTTTCTTGGATGATATATCGAGCGTGCTGCTGTTGATAATGTCATTCATGTCCGATTCGATTTTCTCTACGCTGGTCTGTTCTCGTACGTACACTCCACCCTGTATAGACGACTCTGTTTCTGTTGAGCCTGCATCCCCTGAGGTGGACGATTGGTCATTGCTTACAGGGGACATGTCGTAGCTGTTGAAACTAGACATTCTTTCAACGTTGGAGGATGTAGTGGTTACACTGTCCAGATGTGGTTGCGGAGGCTGTGTCGGGTGTTTAACGGGTGGTTCAGGCGCTGGACGTGACTTTGTTGAACGTTTCTTAGAGACAGACTTTCTTCCATGCGCAGACTGCGTCGATGTCTCTGGAATCTGGGAGGTATTAATGCTAAGATCAACTTTGGCTTGTGTGGGAATGATGTCTTTATTTATATTTGGTGACATCGTTTCCTGTAAGTTATTAAATAAAGGAGTTTTTGTTTCGTGCTTAATGTTGAGTTTTGATGTGACTGTTTGTTGTGTTTCTTCTAGCTTAGCATATTTTATCTCAATATCTTTGGCTCGTGCACCACGAACTGTAGCGACTGTCTGCAGATGCGATATAGATGTGACCTCCTTATTGTTCAAAGCTTTTTTGAGAGCTGTTCTAGCCTTTGTTCGTTTTATTGAAGACCTAGGGTTCCAGACCGTTGAGGATACCTTTCCAGCACTCGACGGCCTCTCTGTATCAGATTGATTTGCTAGTGCTGTAGAAGCCGATGCAGGTCTTAGAGAAGACACGCTGATTTCCTGAGCTTGTTTTTCTTGTAGATATGAATGCTCCAAGTAGTTAGGAAGTTCCGGCAATGTTACAGTGTTCGGCTTCTTAAATATGATTCCGTAAGGCACTTCGGAAATGTTGGCACCAAGCTCCCCTCGTCTGACGCGCTCATCATAGCTTTCCAAGAGCAGCTGTATTTCTGCGTCTTTTTTAGCTTTGAACAGTTCGTCTAAGAGAACATCACCGCGCCTGGAGCTTTCAGTCATGCCTGGCAGAGCATCAAGCACTTCTGTTTCCTGGGGCTGAACAAGTCCGCCTGACCTGTACACTTGTTTCACCCCTTGAAAGTTTGGCTTCTCTAAGGTAGAGATAGATGTACTACCACCACCACTTCCGTAGCCTGAGCTTGACGCAGCGCTAGATTTCTTGGTTCTGAACTTTGCCGGAATAAATATTTCTCTTCCGTCGTCTGTTTTCGAAGTGATGTAGCCAGCTTGGTGAAACGGACCGTTTCTACGCACGTAATGCTGACCGTGGCCAAAGCGATCCTCTTCGATGACCTCTGCATCGTTGGTCATATCACTGTGGTGATGGAACACGGAACTTTTGTCAGCTTCTTTTACCAGCGTTATCCCAGGAGCTCTTTGATCTACTCCCCTTTGTTGCGTACTATCCCCAGCTGTTGGTGATTGGTTAAACTTTCCTTGTTCTCTCCAATCAGAGTTCATATCCAGGTCATTAGATCGAGCTTGAAGTTTCCAGTTTTGATCAATACTAAACCCTCTCGAAGAGTCTTCAGCCATCTCCATATGCAGAGAAGCGCTTTCTTTACTTTTCTGTGAATCGTACTTGAAAGTATCAGAACTTTGTTTTGTCACGAAATGGCCGGGTGACAATTTTTCATTAGCCTGGATATGACGTAACTGTGATTTTGATTTGTGAGCAGAACTGTTAGCCACCAAGAGGGAATCCTGAAAACCACGAGAATGGGAAGCTGCATCAGGGTATGGGCGTCCGAAAGTTTTGTTGGTGGATGGTGAAGCCCATGCTGGGTTTCTGGATTGGTTCGGCTTTTTATATTTCTGTTTGCACTCACAGACTCTCGCTAGCATTTCTATCCCCACCAAAGCGTAAGCTCTGATGTCGGGATACAAGAAGCGTTTCCTGCTGACTGTGCTGTTGGATGATCCTGTCAGGAAAGTTCCGTAAATCTGAGCGTCTTCAAAATCTCCCACAGCGGCCCTCATGACAAGACACTGCTGAGGATACAAATACACAAATCAAGACAATGATAAGGACAGGAATAACCTACTGTTTTTATTTGGTTAAGGAATGTTTTATTGTCAAAATTTAATGATATTTGGTAACAGAGGTCAAAGCTCAAAACAATTTTAAAAATGTTTAATATATTGTGCTAAGTTAATTGTCTTTTGATTATTACATTTTTTTTGGGGGGGGGGAGGGGGGGGGAAGTCACCATTACACCTCTTCATCCGAGAAAGTGAGAGTGAAAAAGCAATCAATATATGTTGAAATATTTTTTTTTTTTTTTTAGGTTAAATGCTTTACATTAAAAAATAATAAAAATAACAATTTCAATTAATAATGTCTGAAAGCAATTAGTTTTACAAAAGCTCATGATGCATAACAAAATATACAACGAGATGTGAATGTCGTACCACAGGGGTCACTCCACTGTTACAGACTAAAGCCTATATTTGCTCCTCCCCTTCCCCTAATGGATACCATGAATTTAAAACATTACTTTAATTATCCTTGTGACTAAGAAAGTAAGAAAGTCTGGTGTTATTAAACTCAAATGTTCATAAAGTAATAAACTGCATTAATGATTACGTATTTTAAAGCGCCTCGCAAATATAAAATCAGTTTAAAATGTGTACAAACTCGATTCTCTTCTGTCTACACTGGCGAAGAACGGAAAAAAACGTACGGCATTTACCTGCACGGAACCTTTCAGATAGACAGCCGCTGACGTCAAGTTTCTGTGTAAGACGTTCTGTCCGTGTAAATAAGACAAACCTTCAGCTATGTCATGCATGATTGTTCTTTGGCACTGATCGGGGAGCGGTGACTCTATCTTTTTTAACAAATCCTGAAGAGTTCCACTTGACGTTAGCTCCAGACAGGTTAATCTACGAACACAAAATGTAGGTTTAAAACAGTAGATTTACATATATATATATATATATATATATATATATATATATATATATATATATATATATATATATAACAAACAAACATTCACACTTGACTTAAGTAACACTTTTACTTAAATCACTAAATTTAGAAAGCCTTCAGGATAGAAGTCTGTAAAGTTAAGTAGCAATTATACATAAAACACTGAACCATAATCTTCAAATGCAAAAACATAATGTAATAAAATACTCAGAAAGACACAAATATAAAGGCACATTCCTCGTCCCAGATGCTAGGACAAATTTGTACAAATACTCCTTCTTCCTTAGTGCTATTAGAGAATGGAATGGGCTGCCTGAGCTAGCCAGGAAAACCAGTGACTTGGCAGAATTTAAGTCATTGGTTAATATGCATGACTGAATGCACGACACGTAGGACGTAATCATCTTCTTTTTTGAAGTAACGTCTGTATTATATAAGATAAGAAGATAAGATATATATATATATATAGGATAATGAAAGTGTTTTAATATTATTATAAGACACGTTGCTAACAACAGAAGAAAACAAAAACCAAAGAAAAACAGAAAACAGACAGAATGTCAGAAACAGACAACTTCTTCACAATTGTTCATTGGATTTAGAGACGCCTCGCAATCATTAGGGAAGTGATGACTACTTTGAAGGGAATACTGCGCAATGTGGGCGAACCTGAACATGATTTGACTGATAACTACACTATTTAACATCACCTAGAGTCAAACACATTACCCTCATTAGAAGGTCACCTAGAGTCAGAAACATTACCGTCATTAGAAGGTCACCTAGACTCAAACACATTACCTTCATTAGAAGGTCACCTCAAACACATTACCCTCATTAGAAGGTCACCTGGGGTCACACAGATTACACTCAATTGAACGTCACCTGGAGTCCCTAGCTGTATTTAATAAACTCACCTTGAGTCACTGGCTACATTAAATAAAGTCCCGGGAATCACTGGCTACATTTTAAAAACTCCCCTGGAGTCGATAGCTACACCTAATAAAATATTCGCCTGAAGTTACTGGCTACACTAAATAGTAAGTCATTTCAAGTAACTGGCTACACTAAATAGTAAGTCATCTCAAGTAACTGGTTACACTAAATAGTAAGTCATCTCAAGTAACTGGCTACACTAAATAGTAAGTCATCTCAAGTAACTGGCTACACTAAATAGTAAGTCATCTCAAGTAACTGGCTACACTAAATAGTAAGTCATCTCAAGTAACTGGCTACACTAAATAGTAAGTCATCTCAAGTAACTGGCTACACTAAATAGTAAGTCATCTCAAGTAACTGTCTACACTAAATAGTAAGTCATCTCAAGTAACTGGCTACAGTAAAAAAAAATGACCTGACAATACTTAAATAAAATACCCCTAAAGTCGATGACTACACCCAATAAAATGTCACCTGGAGTTGATAGCTACACCCAATAAAATGTCACCTGGAGTTGATGGTTACACCCAATAAAATGTCACCTGGAGTTGATAGCTACACCCAATAAAATGTTACCTGGAGTTGATAGCTACACCCAATAAAATGTCACCTGGAGTTGATGGTTACACCCAATAAAATGTCACCTGGAGTTGATAGCTACACCCAATAAAATGTCACTTGGAGTTGATAGCTACACCCAATAAAATGTCACCTGGAGTTGATAGCTACACCCAATAAAATGTCACCTGGGGTTGATGGCTACACCCAATAAAATGTCCCCTGGAGTTAATGGCTACACCCAATAAAATGTCACCTGGAGTTGATAGCTACACCGAATAAAATGTCACCTGGAGTTGATGGTTACACCCAATAAAATGTCACCTGGAGTTGATAGCTACACATAATAAAATGTCACCTGAAGTTGATAGCTACACCCAATAAAATGTCACCTGAAGTTGATAGCTACACCCAATAAAATGCCACCTGGAGTTGATAGCTACACCCAATAAAATGTCACCTGGAGTTGATAGCTACACCGAATAAAATGTCACCTGGAGTTGATGGTTACACCCAATAAAATGTCACCTGGAGTTGATAGCTACACATAATAAAATGTCACCTGAAGTTGATAGCTACACCCAATAAAATGTCACCTGAAGTTGATAGCTACACCCAATAAAATGCCACCTGGAGTTGATAGCTATACCAAAATAAAAAGTCTGTAAGTACCTGGAGTCACTGGCCACTATGTTGCCACTGATGAGGGTCATTGTCTCATAGTAAGGGTTCGAGTTGCTGGTCCACAGACACTGAAGGACACTGGCACTGTGAGACTTCCTCAGAAGACCGAGCACCACAATTTCCTGGGCCCAGGCCTTGATATGCTCAGGGCCGTAAACTTTGAGGAGGCCCTGCTTCCAGACCCCTTTTCCTGCAGCCCAGCTTGCTTTTAATCTCACTCTACCTGGGCCCTGAGGAGCATGGTTTCAACAAAAAATCAGAAATACAATGCAAACATGATCAGCAATATACGGTTGTTTATGATGTTATCAATGAAGTCAAAGTAGTATAATCATCAAATCTTTTATGTTATGTTGAGTCATCAAATCTTTTATGTTATGTTGAGTCATCAAATCTTTTATGTCAAATCAAATCTTTTATGTCAAATCAAATCTTTTATGCTATGTTGAGTCATCAAATCTTTTATGTCAATCAAATCTTTTATGTTATGTTGAGTCATCAAATCTTTTATGTCAAATCAAATCTTTTATGTTATGTTGAGTCATCAAATCTTTTATGTCAAATCAAATCTTTTATGTCAAATCAAATCTTTTATGTTATGTTGAGTCATCAAATCTTTTATGTCAAATCAAATCTTTTATGTTATGTTGAATCATCAAATCTTTTATGTCAAATCAAATCTTTTATGTTATGTGGAATCATCAAGTCTTTTATGTTATCAATCATCAAATTTGTATGTTATATTTAATCATTAACCAGACGATTCAAATGATAAAATCCAAGCATAAAATGCCAATCCTAAAGTGCACGAATGCAGACATTTATGTTTATGTCTGGTTAATCCAAATCCACCTACCCATCCATCCTTCCTCGTCCTTTCATCCACATAGTCATCCATAGTCACATATCAATCCAGCCATGCATACTATACAACGTTTCATCTATCTATCCATCATTCATCTACACACATAGATCATGATCGTTAACGACCATCCGTTACATGAACATACCAATCGATCAATCTAAGTCATCCACTCATCACTGACCATGTTCTTTTTGCTTTACTTTTGCCTTTCTGTTCCCTAACAGAAACACTGGTATACCCAATACTTGCTTGGACACAATTCGTATAATGTTATCTAGTAACACTTGATTTCATTTCTTATTTTATATCTATAGATACAGATTTAACGATTTGTTTCAAGTAACATTTCACAATTTTAGATGCCAATCTATGAGGTCAAATTAGATATTTATTGGTGTATCTTGTGTACAGCATGTAGGAAGTGTTAAAACGCTGTGTAGTTTTAAAGGTATATGATAATTTTTAAGTACTTTTTTAAAAATGCAGATTCAGATGTTCAATTATTCAGTTCACACCCAATAACATCAATAAGGAGGCTAGGCAGAAGTAGAAGTACGCTCTATGACAGTGGCGCGCCTAAAAACGTGTATATAAAGAGATAAGCAGCTATCTAATTAGTAGTAATACAAGAGGGTTGGTATGAGGTCACCGCTACTCCTAAGATATATAGTCGGCACCAATTATCTTTCAATTTCGCATCCTTGTCATTGCTAAATAACTCAAAACCTCTCCCAATTGTCTCTTTTATTTCCCGTTTTCTTAGGTTTTCCTTCACATTCTATTACATTGTTCCCACATTTCTCTGTATCGCTGTCTCTTCTTTTTCTGTGTACTTTTTTTTTTAAAGAAAGTATACCGGACCTCGAAAATTTAAATTTAAACAGAAAGAATGTTACTAAGATTAACATTTATGATTCAATTCTCTAATATTATCCTGTCTATAAGCTTTTCAAAATACACATCCAGACTAACCTTTCTTTTCAGTGGCCTAGCTAGGGTGGGGTCACGAGGGGAGAGAATTGGAAAAATCCCCCGGGCCCCCACTTGAGGAGGGGGGGGGGCCAAACGAGTGTTTTTTAAATTAAATATTAAATATTGCGCAAAATTCTGGGACCCCCAAAGAGGTCAAGCCCCCGGGCCCCCAAATGATGAAAAATTCTTAGCTACGCCCCTGTCTCTTTTTATCAGCTGTCCCTAATACACATTCAGACTAACCTCTGTTTTAATCAGCTCAAGCTGCTTCAGTCTATGATGAGGTTCTTTCTTCTGTCCTGTTTGGTCGCAGCACAGGCTACTCCACATGGCCAGCTGCACAACGGACACGATGACGTGAACGATGATCAGGACGAAGACGGTGAAAAAGGCCACCCACTGCGGTGTGCTGACCAGCCCCTTGTTGCTGTAGACCACCAAGGTCAGCAAGAAGAGCAACAAGACGACCATGGCCAACTCCACCAATGTAAACTTGTGTAACGTACGCCCCTGCTCCAGCTTCAGAAGAGAAAAAAAAAGTTACAGCAGTTGTGATTGGTTGAAACTTATGATTAGTTATTTATAGTAAAAGAAGACACACTTTGGACAATGAATAGGTCGTCGTCTCTTACGGAATGAGATAAATATTAATGAAACAATTAACAATGATATTAATGACAGTAATAATGAGGTTGGTGGGACGTGAGTGGTATTTGTATTTGTTTCCAAACTGAGGGGTCCTGGGTTCGAATCTCAGTGAAGACTGGGAATTTGAATTTCGGGATTTTTTTTTTTTTTTAGGATGCTTCTAGTCTGCCCAACCGTAATGGGAACCTGACATTAGTTGGGGGAAAGTAAAAGTGGTTGCTGTGCTGACCACATGGTATCCTCGTTAGCCAATAGAAACAGATGACCTTTACATTAACTGCCCAATAGATCTTCAATGTCTGTAAATGGTATTTTAACTTTTTGTTTCACTTTTTTAATAATAACAATAATAATAGGAATAGTGACAATACTAATATAATAATACTAAATCTCATGGTTACAATAAAAATAGAAAAAGTTAAAGAACGACATTTTATTTAGCGCCAAAACCAAAAGAAACAATAAAAAAAAGTTTGTATTTTTTTTGTTTTTCTTAGTTCGAAGAGTTCCTCGAACTGTTCAGCTTGACACATGACCTAAAACTGACAAACTCTGACCTTCTGCAGCTGCCAGAGACTTGGCGATGAAGCGTGGACTCTGGTGCCAGGTCCGGCCCAGAAACGAACCGCTACTACGACACACAGGATGAAGGAGGTGGCCAGTATGACCCACATGATGAAAAATAAGATAGCACCGAACGTTGCTCCCTTGCCGCCTTCCTAGATATGAAAGAGCAAAACATATTTCTAATAGAGCTTTTAGGACAAGAAGAATGCGAACTAAAATAGATTCTTTAGCTTTTGGTCCTTTTACATTTCAATGAGATTCTTTAGCTTTTGGTCTTTTTACGTTTTGTCCAAACATTATTCCATTCTTGGATCAAGTTGAAACTATAAACAATTATACATCTATTCCCTTACAAAACATGAATCAATTAAATAATTCCTCAAATAGTCCATTAATTATTGGTAATAAATTATTTTGTTTGGTATCAAATAAGGAAAATAACGTCTACATTATTGAAAGATACAATTGTAAGTGCGGAGCTCTTGGATAACCTTTGTTTTTTTTTTTTAATATTTGTTATTATTTATTTTGCTTTATAATTCTAGCGTTATAGATTACAGAAAAATTGTTATAAAATCGGTGTTTCTGTTATCGATTTCTTTATAAAGACAATAGCCATGTTGTTGCTTTTTCAGACTATACAAATTTCTCGGTTTTCTTAGCGAATGGAAATAAGCCTTGTTGTCTTCATTTTTCTTGATTATAATAAAAAAAAGTCTTAATTTTTCTGTAGAGTAAGACAAAAAATGTTTCGCTTTTCCTTGAGAATGTCTTGTTTTTTGTTTTTTTTTAAGTATGGAAATAAATGTCTTGGGTTTTCTCTGAACATTTCATATTTACTTTTTGTGCCTTGATCTGAATTTTAACGCTTTATAAATAGTCTGTTCACCGGATACACCTAAATGCTTGACTACATGTATGAAAATCTCCAACAGACCAAAGTAAATGTTTTCCCCGCGCCTCGAAACCTCACTTCTTTCCTTTACAAAGCTGATTTCAACTGACTCTATCTGTCGTCTGGTAAAAAGTTTGTGCACATTATTTCTCCCAAACCTAATCTCGGATTAAGCTGAAATTTTGCACACTCATTTCATTTAGCTGACAACACAAGAATCATTTTAAAAAATAAACCAATTAGTTAGTTCACTTTTGGTAATTAATTATTTTTGTTTGGTATCTTGAACAGGGAAAGAAATCGTACTTCACACATGTGATGGTATAAGTTGAATTAGTCCCCTTGAGGAATCTCGAGACCTTAAAGAACATTTTTTATACATTAAAAAAAAACGATCATGTAAACTTTCACCAAGATACCCCCTTTCTTCCCTCCCCCTATCACAACTAGTCACCTGTACATGGCTGATCGAAACTAACTGATACAATTACATTAAATATCAGCTATATTTTTTTAAAGAGTATTTTTTATATTTTTCTTCTTTGTTAGGGCTTCTATCCAACAAAAGTGTTATTGTTAGTTGTATTCCTAGAGGACTATCGCATAAGTTACCTGCCGCACTGGGAAACACGCAAGTGGATAGGGCGTTGACTGGTCGAAGTAGTCAATGGGTAGAACGGGCAAGGCAGACAGAATCAGAATCACCACTTTCTGAGGGAGTACCATGGCCAGATAGACTCCCCATCTGCAAAGACACGCAACAATTTTATCATTAAATTTAATAAATTAATTAATAAATTATGGCATTTATTTAACGTTACTTTCATGCTTTGATCCAATCTCAGTTGAGGGGAGGGGATATCTAGGAGAGTGCGATCCCGTGCTCCCTTGAGTCGCTCATTAAATTCGATGTCAATATATAAATTCTGTTTTTAAAACAGGTAAAGAGTTCTCTATGTCGTTGTACTACGAAAATAAAAAAACCGTAAGGTCATTTATTCAAAGGAAGATAACTGTTGGAAAAGATATCATCTATTTTTAAATTTAGAAAGTGATCATTCTTTTTACTAATGATATTTTAAAACATATAAAATGTTTTAATTCATATAAAGCTTACGAAGAACTGAATTAACAATTGTAGATTTATCTTGCAGAAACTAATTTAATTCAAAGTACGTATACATAACCTCGAATTTCGGTAACATTAGTTGTAATATGGCACTTGCATAGAACATTGGCTTTTCATACCAAAGGTTTAGAGTTCGATCCTCAGTAACGGATTTTTTCTTACAAAATTTTTTTTGTTTATTTTTAATTAATAAATTACTAAACATGTCTAGCAGAAAGATGATTACGTCCTACGCATTTTACTATGTCAATCTAGTCATGCATGCTAATCAATGACTTATAATCTGCCAAGAAATGATGTAGGTAGTGAAATGTTGTAGGTAGTGAAATGATGTAGGAAGTGAAATGATGTAAGTAGTGAAATGTAGGTAGTGAAATGTTGTAGGTAGTGAAATGATGTAGGTAGTGAAATGATGTAGGTAGTGAAATGATGTAAGTAGTGAAATTTAGGTAGTGAAATGATGCAGGTAGTGAAATGTTGTAGGTAGTGAAATGATGTAGGTAGTGAAATGTTGTAGGTAGTGAAATGATGTAGGTAGTGAAGTGTTGTAGGTAGTGAAATGTTGTAGGTAGTGAAGTGTTGTAGATAGTGAAATGTTGTAGGTAGTGAAATGTTTTAGGTAGTGAAATGATGTAGGAAGTGAAATGATGTAGGAAGTGAAATGATGTAGGAAGTGAAATGATGTAGGTAGTGAAATGATGTAGGTAGTGAAGTGTTGTAGGTAGTGAAATGATGTAGGTATTGAAATGATGTAGGAAGTGAAATGTTGTAGGTAGTGAAATGATGTAGGTAGTGAAATAATGTAGGAAGTGAAATGTTGTAGGTATTGAAATGATGTAGGTAGTGAAATGATGTAGGTATTGAAATGATGTAGGAAGTGAAATGTTGTAGGTAGTGAAATGATGTAGGTAGTGAAATGTTGTAGGTAGTGAAATGATGTAGGTAGTGAAATGTAGGTAGTGAAATGGTGTAGGTAGTGAAATGATGTAGGTAGTGAAATGATATAGGTAGTGAAATGATATAGGTAGTGAAATGATATAGGTATTGAAATGATGTATGTATTGAAATGATGTAGGTAGTGAAATGATATAGGTAGTGAAATGATATTGGTATTGAAATGTTGTAGGTATTGAAATGATGTAGGTATTGAAATGATGTAGGTATTGAAATGATGTAGGTATTGAAATGATGTAGGTATTGAAATGATGTAGGTATTGAAATGTTGTAGGTATTGAAATGATGTAGGTAGTGAAATGATGTAGGTAGTGAAATGATATAGGTAGTGAAATGATATAGGTATTGAAATGATGTATGTATTGAAATGATGTAGGTAGTGAAATGATATAGGTAGTGAAATGATATAGGTAGTGAAATGATATAGGTAGTGAAATGATGTAGGTATTGAAATGATGTAGGTATTGAAATGATGTATGTATTGAAATGATGTAGGTAGTGAAATGATATAGGTAGTGAAATGATATAGGTATTGAAATGATGTAGGTATTGAAATGATGTAGGTATTGAAATGTTGTAGGTATTGAAATGATGTAGGTAGTGAAATGATGTTGGTATTGAAATGATGTCGGTAGTGAGATATGAAAGCTTTCATTGTGCTTGTACAATGTACTTTGACTACTAATGAACAATTACAAATTACCTAAAGGTTGAAAGGTGAGACATCTTAGAAGGATTCTGGATCAGAAGAATAGTTATACCCATAAAGCTCATGGAGGACGCCAAGTCAAGGACGCCAAACACAATAAAAAACCCTGCAAAACAAAATAAAGAAAACATTTTCTTTCGTTTCAAGTGTATGTGTGTGTGTGTGTTTATGTGATAAGGAAACATTCAAATGCCATGAAGAAACACTATGTAAAAAACCAATAAGGCAGTGAGCCAATACTTGAAAAAGTCGATAGATTGAGCTAAGCCTGCACAAAGACTTTAATTAATAGCCTAATAACGAAATCATTTTTTTTATAACAACATTGAGAACAAAACAAAAAATCTGCCAATTTGTCTTTTTTTTTGGTTATGTCCTAAGATAGAAGCAAATAAAGACGTCGACAACAACAATTGCAGTTCTAATGAATAGGAAAGAAAAATAGGCAACTATATAAACAAAAGACACATCGACTAGATCATGGCATTGACTTTTAACTTATTCAGACATTGAAACGAGATAGTGAGAAAGTAAATACACAAATATTGCATTGAAAATTATTTAATTGCTTCGCAAAAAGCCAGAAATAGAAGAAAAAAAAAGATTAATAAAAGAGTTTGTGTTATCATACAAACTCAGATGCGGCCCCGTTCAGATCTATCATGAACATTGAATATTCAAGCACGTTTTGATTGTCCAAAAAATAAAATTTTAAGGAATTATTTAGCGTTATTTTTTACTTGAAAAGAAAATTGAACAATCTATTATTGATAATGAGATTTCTGACTTCAATTTCTTTATTTATTTTTGCCCAATAAGATAACTATTTTTTCAATAACTTTTCTTGTTTTTCGATCTAAATGTGACAGACAGACGACACAAAACTAATAGCGCTTTTATCTCATGTAATAGCAAGTAAAGTAAATTTTCCCTCTCAGACCTAGCTATCTATGGGGCAGATGATGTTAAGGTAATCTGTTTCTGTGGCCAACGGTTAACAAGCAGGGTGTCATGTGGCCAACACAAGGACCAACCGACTTTACTTTTCCCAACTAATGTCAGGTACCCATTAGAGTTAGGCGGACTCAGGGGCGCCCTAAAAATTCCGAAACTCAAAATCCCAGTCTTGACCGAGATTCTAACTCAGGACATCAGGTTCGGAAGCTGAGCGCTTTACCACTCAGCCACCGCGCCCCCCTTTTATCTCATGGCGGCCGCTAAAGAAATACATATTGTCTCCTACTATCCAGGCTCTCTTCAAACTGCACCACACGACACAACAAACTTAAAGAACCTCACAACTCAGGGCTCCAAAGTATCAGTAGCAGTTTAATTTCAAATACATCGCAATCGGCAACAACATTAACACTGTCTTTACAAGAACCTAGTCTCTGCTCCGCCTGACTTCACACACACCGTGCTGGTTCTCGCCTCGTACTGGTCACATAGCGAGGTAACGTGAAGTGATTCTGACCCACTCGCTCTTATCTAGTGTCTCTACTGGCCTCGAACCTTCTTGAACACTCCAGTGGATCACTTTCGCCGTGACTTGCGTGCGTAACTGGCGAACTGGCATGTCCTGTCGCTGGTCACGGTTGACCGCTCGTCCTGCGCTGGACTGTGGCGATTTGGGTAGGCTAAAAACACACAGCACTACCCCCATCTGTGTCACCACCAGGTTTACAACAATATTATTTGAGACGTTTTGGGGACTAACGCTGCACGCCACTGCATGGACTTCTATGTAACTAATTATCGGCGCTATATGACTTTTGAACTTATTTGTTGATTTAGATATAGATACAGGACAGTTTATAATTCGATGGGTATTTTTTAGGTCTTAATTTTTTTTGTTTTTCTATTTCAGTTGGGGCCACCCTATTCTCTTCCTCTAGGGCCTTCAATTACTTAAGGCCGGTCCTAATTGTCGATGGTAACACATGAATAAAAAAAAAAAAATTAACCAATTATTGAAAAGGGGAAATAAATTTTGCAGTATAGAGAGATATGACTTTAAAAAAAAAAATTATTGTTTATAATTTATTGTATTTTTTCAAATTTCGTTTTTGGAAAATGAAAATTAGTTACGGCCTAGCCAGTTGTCACATATGATTCTTTAGTCTTAAATGAAAGTTTGGCTTAAATACCCGTATACATTGCATTGCCGGTCACGTGACGTATTGTTTATATCTTGACATTTTAAAACACATTTTTAAAAATTGTATAAATAATGATCACACGCTCAATAATTCAATCCCATCAGTCATCATTTTATTCTCATGTGAACTTTAGTGAATCAATAGCATCATGAGGCTCATTATAACCAGACTTGAACTCGGGACCAACGGTAACAGGAAGATGCAATAATAAAAGAAACATCTACAGGGGAGATTGATGATGGCGAGTCACGAAATCAGCAGTGGTGAATGTGTTAGCTGCCCAGTACATTTCTTTTTGTAAAAACGAAACCAAGGAACAAAAGAATTAATAAACAGTCTAGACATGAAGATCAAAGATGCAGAAATACAATGAATACAAACTTCATGCTTTTGAGGTTTTCGACGGTCAAATTAATCTTTAGCAGTGTGGGGTCGGTGTGATCCATAAGGGATGTAACCCAGTAAACAGGTAACGAGGCGCAGACGGGTAGTGTTAAGTAATAGTAGTGCCTGACTTTGACAGTAGTTTGGTGATGATCAAATTACTTCAATCGATCCTTGTTCATTGTATCTCGATTAAAACTAGCGATACTCATATGTCCCCTGATCATACTATTGCATGATTAGACACATGATATTCGTAAAATAATATATAGATAGATTATTTCGTTACGTAGTATAGCATACTGTATAGAAAAACTATATTAGGTTGTTTCGCATTTTTACTGTAATTCATTACTACTTTCTTTTTTTTTCTTTTTATATTATTTAAAAAATGTCACAAGTTGATACTTACTGATACTCGTAGATATAATTTTAGACATCTTCCTTAATTACATTTCATACAAAAGTAATAAAAAAAATAATCAATTAGTTAATTAACTATTGTTAATTAATTATTTTGTTTGGCATCTCGAACAAGGGAAAGAATTCTTACTTGACTGACAAAGTGTTATAAGTTGAATTAGTTCCCTTAAGACTTTGTAGAGAGAAAAGTTAGAATTCAGATCCTTCGCCTTTTTTTCCCCCTTTTTTTTTTGTAAATCCATTTAGACAGCGATCACCCAGATACCTCTTCCCTCTCCCTCGCACCCCCCCCCCCTCCCTTTCACAACTGGTCCAGACAAGAGATAGGATCATAGCGTATTGTGAAAGCTTGAAGCATGAAATTGCGCTAAATAAAACAATCGTTAAAAATATTTTAATTATTGTTGTTAATCTAGATCTATTAGACTATTACAAATTTAATAACATGACTGACCCAAACTAATTGATACAACTATACATAATATAAACTTTTTTAAAAGCATTTTTAAATGTCTTCCTTGTTTGTTATAGTTATAACAATTAAAAAAAATAGTTTTATAATTTCACAGAAATATCTATCTATCTATCTATCTATCTATCTATCTATCTATCTATCTATCTAATCTATCTATCTATCTATCTATCTATCTATAATTAAATGATTAGTCCTGACTCACTGTGAACCTTATCTTCATCAGCATGACTTCAACGAATACTATGAATATTCATTATGTAATAACAATGTCCGCCGATCAAACAATACAACCACACTTTTACCCCCCCTCCATACACACCTATTTTGTTTGAGGGAGGTAAGATTGGTGTTGGGGTGGTTGATAGTTTGTATCGAGGAAGGTAAGATTGGGGTCGGGGTGGTTGATAGCTTGTATTTCATAGCAGCTGAAATCGGTGCTGAAAATATTGAAACCTACCTTTGTTTTAAAACAAAGTTGATATCAATTATTTATTTTACACCAATTTTGGGATAAAGAAAATATCATGCGTTTCCCACTACTAACATCAACAAATGAGAAAACTGCTGGTTAGGATCACAGTGGGACCCCACGATGACCTTCTGGTCATTGGCAAAATAGAGCAAGCTAAAACTTTACAGCCATATCACAAGATCCACAATGCTCGCAAAGAATTTCCTGAAGGGAACAAGCGAGAACGGGAGGAAGACAATATCAAAGAAAGAGATTTGATTTCTAACAATTGACATTAATGAACAAAGATGGTCAACACTTCCTGTACCCTGCTCCAACGGTCCAACAGACTAAGGGACAGGTAAAGATGAAGTTTGAGTAGAAATAAAAGACACTAAGAAACGTAAAGCATCAAAGATTAATTTGAACACAATGGACGACATCACTTTGTCTCGAAACCTGAAGTTGTTTTTTTAACTTGTTGGCCTCTTTGAGTCGTAGAACAACTTTCGTTCATCTCGTAAAACGACTATGGCTTATCTCGTAAAACGACTTTAGTTTACCTCGTAAAACGACTATGGTTTACCTCGAAGAAGACCTTTACGTTTGAATTTGGATCCCTAGTCTCTATACTCTATAGGCATTTCTGTCCTCATATTTTTAAAGTTAGGGCTTTGGAAAAAACGAGATGAAAGCCTGTGCCTTATTTAAGGTCGGAACGATGTCGCTCACACAGCAATCCCCCCCCTCTCCATCGCAGCTTTCGCAGGTTTTGCCAATATGTAGCACTGTGTGACGCAAGCTGCCCAAGGGTCACCAGCTCCTGATTTTTCAACTTAATGGATTTTAATTCAATACATGCTAAAGAAAAGACTATAAGATTAATTTAAACAAATAAACTCACCCCCAGTCCGACAGGTAGCCTGACTAGCACCTCCAATGTAGCACGACGTCAACAGAAGTCCCAAACTCAATGACATAAATGCCACATCCTGGCATATCAGACAACATTTCCAGGCGATAGGAATGATGAATTTCAGCAGCAGCTTGCTGGCCAAGCAGACGATACAGCCTATCAGCCCGACTGCAGAAAAGACTGTCAGAGCCGTCTGTAGGCCAGGTTCTGCTGCAGACGACAGCGTTGGGGTGTTTGTTATGTTACTTGCTGCCATTTCATCCAATTTAAATCACACACTAATCTAAACGTAAATTAATCAGAAGGTATCCAATTTCCAGTTAAGTTAATAGCACGTTTTTCTTTAATACTCAGCAATATCAGAAAATGTCTGCACTTTCCTTGGCTATGTTAGGGAGCAGATCGTGGACAGTAAATATTTGCTTTTCCAACATAAAATCCTGGTAACCTATTGATGTTTTATTTTTGGAACTTGCACAAAAAAGATGTATGTCAGTGACATAGTTAACAAGAAAGTTAACTTATACTGTGCAAGTCTCAACGTATGCTTATTACTAGGATTTTTTACTTTACTTTAAGAATTGTTTATATTTTCTTTCAGTATTGTTTATATTTACTTTAAGTATTGTTTATATTTACTTTAAGTATTGTTTATCTTTACTTTCAGTATTGTTATATTTACTTTAAGTATTCTTTATATTTACTTTAAGTATTGTTTATATTTACTTTAAGTATTGTTTATATTGTTGCTAATTAGATTCTCTTTCTGATGATTCAGAAATTGTGCCCAAGTGATCTCCATCCTGAACTGTGTAGGCCTAGTAGCAGACGACAAAGAAATTGCAACAAGTATATGGTCTAGATCTAGATCTAGGCTACCATGTGAGCTGAACAGTACTTTTCTCAAAGAATCAACTGATTTAATTTAACAGGCCCTCTTTTACAATACTCGAGGGGCTACAGCACCAACCATTGTGTAAGTCTTGGAATGTCTGCTGTCTCAGACTTTACAAATTACATCATCTGAAATAAATTCAAGCAGTTCTTTGTTAATGTAAATCTATTATAAAGTCTAAACTATTGTTTCGTTTATTGATTCCATTTATGTGTGTGTGTGTGTCAGGGAATACAAATGTTTTGCCTCAGTGGTCTTAAACAGAATAAAATACCAGTTTCATAAAAACATTCTAGTCGGCAAAAAAGTTCAAAAGAACTGCTGAGATCTAGATTATAGATCTAGATGTCTTTGGCAGTTCCAATTACTATTGGACTAATATTAGTTCAATACGAGTAATATATTTTTAAAAATAGTCAATTTTGTAATGTTTGCTAGAAAACTTTGTATTATTTGTAAAAAAAAAATAATATAGATTATTTTTTGTCAAGGTTCTGAAACACCTTTGCCTCAAACGTCAAACTATGCAAGTGACAGCAGGGTTTGCGTTGCCACGTGACACATAGCACTCTTCCTTAATCTGTATACTCGAAAAGAAAGTCTTGTTTGTGTTCTTACACTAAAAATGTAGGCTATTCGTATCAAACAAGATAGATTTGTTTAAAATTACTCTACACGATCCTGTAAACAAAACATTATCTTAGACCTCACCATTAAGGGACAAAAGATATATAGCCTCTAAGCCTACATAAGTCACCATCTTACACTGACACGAGCAACATAAATACAATGCCTCGTTTATGGTGCTGATGAAGTTTTGTAGCGCTAATTACTTTGCTCTAACTAACTAACGACTACTTACTAACCGGACAAAATATCCTGATAAAGCGAATATATATATATATATATATATATATATATATATATATAAACATAA